>VYZV01005022.1:76628-92972 GCA_013401275.1 Pandion haliaetus | reverse complement strand
TTCTTAAATCTGTTCTCCCAGAGGCGCTCTCACCGTCACTGATGGAGTCGGCCTGCGGCAGAGGCGGGTCCGACTCTCTGGCGCCCGGGGAGCTTCCAGCAGCTTCTTAAAGGAGCCACCTCTGCAGTCCTCTCCCCCACTACCAAAGAAAACCGCGCCACACAAAACCATAACTGTCTTATAACACAGTTTGAAGAGTTCCTTTCTACCTTATCAATTAAGAATTAACTTATATACCACATAACTTCTTCATTTTTATACACACATAGTTTTTGTAGTTTTTATCCCCTCTCATATGACAGTTTACAAAAAAATCAAAGATTCAATATCTTGAAGAAAGAGTTCTACATTATAGTGATGTATTTTTAAAAGGCTTATTTACAGGTATGATGGGTTTTTTTCCCCCATAAGAGATGCTGTTTTAGCTTTGAAATACTGAATTAGTTGTATTATGCCGACTATTACTCTACTTCATTTTTATTTCTGTTCCTCAGAAGAAGGGAGCTTTTAAAGGGAGGTTAATACAATAACAAAGAAAAGGCCTGATTCAGAATCTGTTTGACAATTACACAAGGGTGTGTATACAAAGCTCTGCCAGTACAGTCATTTGTCGCAAATGTGGAAGAAGAGCATTCATACAAACATTCCAGGATACATGATCAAATCACTGTAGTTTTAAATTACATTTAGCAATGGAGTTGTTACAGATTGAATAGGGATTCTAGAAGGGTTTTCTTCTTTTTAAAGACCCCCGTCCAATAAATAAATAAATAAATAAATAAATAAATAATATTTAATATAACCCTGTGAATCCGTTCTGTTTTATCCGTAAAGGAAGAATGCATTTGGGATAAAATCGGTTTCTGATAATGTCATAGAAACTAGTTCATCAGCATTGTGACCAACAAAATGTGTAACTGCCTTTTCTTCAAGATAGTTATACATACATTGCTGATCTCCAATGTTCTGTTTTCCTTTTGTATGTGAAAGACTTTACAGAACTGAAACACTTTAAGAAGTCCAATGTGACTTGAAATGGGACTAAGGAAAATTTCACTCCAGCTCTATCATTAGCTTAATAAGCAACCTTTGTTAGATATCTTCCTTTCTCTTCACTTCAGTTTATGTCTCTACAGAATTAAAATCATGAGAGTTCTTTTGTTTATAATGTGCTTTGAGATCTCTGGAAACAAAAACTTGAGCACAGAACAATAAGTACAGCTTTGCCATTTACTATGTTCTAGGTTGTGTCCCTCCATCACAGCAAGATCAGTTGCATTCCTTCATGTAGCGGTCAACGCATTATTGAATAGTAATAATAAGTTCCATTCTTTCTTTTGCTTGTCTTCTGTAGTGTATCCATCACTATCATTTTTTTTTTCTTTGAATTGCAAGTACTAGAGAAAAAGGGTTGCTATTGTATACAAAATTGTGAATATACTATTTTTATGGCATACTTTGAGGTATGCACAAATTAAGACAATTTTAGATGTCAGAGCTGGCTGTGAAGGTTGATTTATTTCACTGAACTCTAGGTGTCTATAGCAAAGATATCTACATCTGAGTTATTTTCCTAAATGCCCTTTACTCTCAGTGAGAAGAAATAAACAATTTAAAGGCATGAATTATTTGAGCTGTTTTAGATGTCTCCTTGAAGATGAGAAGAATTGTGTCCTGGAAATGCCTATTCTTTCCATGGACAGAATAGGGACTGACTAGTCCTAACATCTGCATTGAATCAGATGAGTCCCTCTCTCTGTGTCTTACGCTTGATGTCAAGGCATTTGAAACAGAGGAAGGAAACACACAGCACTACTCGTCTGTAAAGAGGAATATCCAGAGGAGGCTCAGCAACATATTTACTCTGTGGGTCACAATCCCAATGAACTATTAAGCTAGTGTTATGTAATTTAAACTGTCAATAAATAAGATAAAATTATAAAACAAAATTAATAAAATAAATAAAATAAGGTTGTTATATTATTAATTTACTCAGCTGTATCCTACATTTCTTCAATTATTTCTGTTCTACAGAGAAACATTTAAATTACTCTGCCAAAAAGTCACAGTGAAGAAACATATAGTAAACAACAGCCAGAGACTTCATTCTTTGTTTTGAGACATTTGTATAGCAACTAAATGAAAAATTAGAAAAGAAAAAAACCCCTGATATTCAGTTTCCCATTCTTACATGGCTAAAGAGTTCTTCCATTGCTGATTAATTCTGCCTCTTTGAAGAGTGGATGAAGCTGAAGAAGCTTTAACTGGAAATGCCTCCAGTTACATCTAGAATCTGTCAAAGTTCATCTGCAAAGCATGGTGGTTACAGCCATAGCTTGCCTGTCTATAGCCTTCTCCCTTGGGAGCTCATTGCCTGTGTAATCTCTAGGTTGTGGTGGTTTACAGGTAATTTCCAGATTCAGTTCAAATGATGAGTTTTTGTATAGACAAGTCTGAAATGGCACAAATGTAGTTACTTCAGAGATCAGCTGGAGACATCTGCAGCTGCTCTTGTCATGTTTCCACCGAAATGACTGACAGAATCATCCAAATTTTACAACTAAATGGAGCCAAATGGAAGGGCTTGTTTCCATCAACTACTGCAGAAGCAGTAGAACAGATTTATTCTGCAAATTTAACAAGAGTCCTCTTCCCTTATTTATGGTTAACACTCAAGACAACGTAAAATTCAGATCTCAAACTTCTTTTCTGTACATACCACTCATGTTAAAATCCAACATAAATTGTCCCTCAGTATGCATATGAAAAAGCCTTGTGCGGGGACTTACAGGATCCTAGTTTTTGGCTTCATCTAAACCAAGGATAGATAGCTGGTTTGATAGAAGCAGGAAATAATATCTAGGGAAGGAAACAAAAGAACATTTCTCCATCAGTTGTTAAAGTTAGAAGAAAATTGGAAAAAATATTGTTGACAGGTTAATAGAATTTTGCCTATGATAAAACCCTTTATGGCTTAATTGCTTTGGCAGTTTAATGTAGCTGATATATATATATATATATACACATGAAAATCCATATGTACAGAGCTGTAATCTATTCCTTGTCACATGGATCATGTGCTGTACAAGTGAGAGCTTAATCCTTCCTCTTTCTTCCCTCCTCTGTACAAATCAAGCTCTCATTTCCTATTGCCTTATATTTTCTTTCTAAGAGATTAGATTTTTTTATTAATAAGCCTGAAATTCAAGTCCTTCCAGCTTTGCTTGTATGTCATTGAGTAGATGGATGTCTATATTTTTGTTAGCATATTTATGAAGTGTTGATTTTGATGCTCATTTCATTGATTAATGATTTGGTGATCTAAACAAATGCACACTTGTCTGTAAGAGCAAATTTTCTGGCAGCTTCCCCACAAAAAAAAAGTCACTCACAGAAAACTATTGCTTATGTTTTCAAAACTAATCCAAAATACAGGAAGCTTTCAACACAGTGATTAGGAAAAGAGGTTACTGTGTAAGGGAAGAAAAAAATAAAATCACTGAAACTGATTACTCCATGCAGAGCATCCTTTAGAAACACTAATAGAGTCTGAGTCAGTACCAGCAGAAAGAGAGAATTCTAAACTGAAGATTATACTCTTATCATATCACGCACTTGGAGTCCTCTAGTAAAAAACTTTGTGAACAGTTACTCACTGATTTATAGAGAGGATATTAGTGTCTTTCAGAAGATGCAGCAAAAGTG
This sequence comes from Pandion haliaetus, assembly GCA_013401275.1. Classification (NCBI taxonomy): domain Eukaryota; kingdom Metazoa; phylum Chordata; class Aves; order Accipitriformes; family Pandionidae; genus Pandion; species Pandion haliaetus. Next base: position 89,267 of record VYZV01005022.1, on the reverse strand, counting down.
TTACTGAGTCACAAGAGTCTAAGTTTTGATAAAAAATTAAGAAGCTTCCAATTATCCCCATTTGAATGGAGAAGATTTTTATGTAACAAAATGAAAAAGATAGTAAATGTATTTAAGATAGTAGTGAATAACAGTAGAAGCCGAGTATCTGCCAGGAGGATGGAACTAAGGAGTGTGCAGGGAAAACATACTACCTTGGATGTTTTTTCTCTATGTAGGCAATCATTAACACTAAAATGTAAAAAACAGCAAACAAAAAACCCCACCAAAAACCCCCAACACAACAGCAGCATAAAAAAGGAAGAATATAGCACTCCTAGGCAGGTTTTTTCTCACAACTGTGTTTAAATTGTATTTTTCTAAGGCTTTTCCATGCTCACAGAAGTAATTCTCAGGCTGCATCTTTCTCCCATTGTGGGTATGCCTTCCACACAGAAACATGCAGTAGCAAGTGAAATTTGACCTTTTGTTCCCTGTTCCTCTCAGACCTCTGACATGTGGGAATTTGTTCCTAACCAAACTTGAAAACATGTCTCTGACTTGCTTAAAAACAAAACAAAACAGTGAAAAACAGCCTCTCCTTGCTTTGTACTTATTAAAAACAAAACAAAACAAAACCCCAAACCAAAACAGAATAATATTAGCAAAGCCTAATATTATAATTAACATTTCTATAAAACCTTCAAAAAGAAAAAAAAGATCAAAATTTGTTTTACATATATAAGTTTCAACACTGACCTTTAAAGAACAGAGCTGAATATGTTGAGCATTTTCTTTTGGCATAGCAGATTTTATTCTTCGAATGTTTTGCTGTTAAAGGTACAGATGCTACAAATCCCTTCTAAAGTGCAGGATGCTGATGTTGTTTATGTGGCAGATAAGTTTAAGTCATGCCAAAAGCTAGATTTTTAATAAGATGAACATTGGTAATTTCTAACCATACTTAATGGTGGCTATAGCATGAATTCAGAAGTCTAGATGGAAAAGGAATGCTTCTTTCCCTTTTGGAGTTATACCATGGGCATATCCAATATCGTCTGGAGGAAATCTTTTCAGCAATGTAAGTGAATTATTCAGGAAATCATCTGATTGTCCTAGGAATCTTTGGGATATAATTAACTATTTTACAGGACTAGCATGCGGGTATATCCAAGCAATCCATACTTGTTTGGTTTTTGTTTGCTTGATAATTTGTTTGTTTGGTTTTATGACCTTGGATGTCATTTTTGTTCATCAGAATTCACAGGAGTGGCCTATATCATTAGTATCTTCAAAATAAGCTGTAGCTTGGGATCAGTCATTTTGTGCAGTTAATCAGGACCCTCAGAGGAAGGAAAAGATGAGCTTGATTAAGATTGTGGACTGAATTTGAGTAATTTTATCTTCATTTCCTCCCTCTCTCATTTCTGGTACTTTTGTCATAACCTTCAAAAATCTCGAGTACTATGATCTATTTCTCAGTCCTGTTCTTTAAAAGAACTGATACTACTTCATGTAGTTAGATTACAATTTTTTGGAGTAATAATTGCGTCTTTGTCCTTTGTATTCAGAGTCTAACACAATGGGATCTATGTGTGGTTGTTTGATTTTGGTGGGGATTTTTTTGTTTGTTGGAGGTTTTTTGTTTGTTGTTGTTTTGTTTTGTTTAATTTTTAAATACAAAGCAAAGCAATCATTCTCACAGTATAAAATAAATCCTGGAATCAACTGTATTCCACACTTGCACATGTATCATTGGCCAAATCTTGACTCAGCAATCTGCACAATTTATTTGTATTTTTCATAACTGAACTCAAATATGCACCTGATTCCACCCCACAGCTGGAGATTTTTACTATTCTCTCTGCTGTAGAAAGGCTGATATAGACCCAAAGCTATCCCATGAGAAAAATTGTACTAGAATAGAAGAAAATCATAATTCCCACAATTAAACAAACCTTAGGGCATTGCTAAGCTATGCAGGTGTTGAGGGAGAATGTCAATAACCTTACCCCCAGGTCTGAGGATGGGCAAGATACTTCCACATTCAGGTTGTTACTGGGGTTAGGAAGGGATGCTTTGGGATTGAGAGTAATTAGAGAAATATAAGCTATTAGATTTAGTATTTTAGGGAAGGCAATTTAATTTTGGAACCATATCTCTGTTGGAGATAACTGTTGCTGTAGGGAGCCCAGCTGCAGGAAGGAGGTTTGATACTAAATTGTGGTGTACCCACAAAACTGAGCTTTTTTTTTGCAGACTGTGGTAGAGGGATTGTGGCAGCTACTTCCATAACAGCACAGCTTACTCCTTATATTAAATAAACTGTGGTTTCTACCAGAGCTTGTGCCCGTGGAATTCAATTTAGACCCCATCATGAGGGTGAGTAGGTGATTTGGCTGACTCTTCCTGTGGAGACTAACTAGTTGCATTATAGTGCCTGGATACTTCCAATGGGATCAATCAGGATATGTTAATTGCACCAAGATAATTTTAAAGTGGTGTAATGGGAAATTTGTTAACTTGGGAGAAATGCTATATTTTTAACAGTAAGGGGTATTGTTATTATTATTCTTTTGAACAGGTGGTCTAACAGCATGGAAGGAACCATGCTGCTGACAACAAGAGAAAAGAGAAGGATGCAGAGAAATGAACCAGCAGGAAGTTCAGAGTTTGGATAATTTGAAAAACTTATTAGTGGATGGCTCATCTGCACCAAGAAATACAGTATGCTCAAAATGAAGGGTTTGCAGCAGGACTTTATATTGCTTTCTCAATTGCTTTTTTTCTTTAGCTGTGGAAAGCTTTAACAGAGGGGAAAACCCTGGATGACCATCTTTTAGACAGTATTAAAAGTAGGAAAAACTGTTCATTTGGGAGAAAAAGAGAAAAAAGTTAGTGAAGATACTCTGGAACTGCTGTAGTATTTCTCGTACATCTGATCCTTGTCTTCCTAAAACTAAGCACTAACAATAGAAGAGAAAACACAACACCAAAGGTAATTTGGTCAGCTGTTTCTGATGCTGATCATTTTGAGTAATTGCTTATCAAGAGAAAGGCAACCCTCATCCAGGGCCAATGCAGCAAATCCTGTTGCTAGTTGAAGGCAAAATATGATTCAGGAAGAATGGGTCATTGATGAATGGAGCCTCTGCTAGTATGTGCAAACTGCTTGTGGTAAGCAGTGAAGGAGAATAGATGAGAAAAGGAGTTTAGGGAGCAGAGGATTGGAAGCTTCAGTAGATGAAATAGAGAAGAATTAGAAAATTGTCCTGGTTTCAGCTGGGATAGAGTTAACTGTCTTCCTAGTAGCTGGTATAGTGCTATGTTTTTGAGCTAGGTATGAGAAGAATGTTGATAACACACTGATGTTTTCAGTAGTTGCTAAGTAATGTTTAGACTAAAGTCAAGGATTTTTGGCCTCTGATGCCCAGCCAGCAAGAAAGCTGCAGGGGCACAAGAAGCTGGGAGGGAACACAGTCAGGGCAGCTGACCCAAAGTTGCCAACGGAGTATTCCATACCATGTGATGTTTTAGGAACTGGGGGGGGGCATCGCCACTCGGGGACTAACGGGTGCGTTGGTCAGTGGCTGGTGAGCAATTGTATTGTGCATCACTTGTATATTCCAATCCTTTTATTATTACTGTTGTCATTTCATTAGTGTTATCATTATTATTATTAGTTTCAGCAGTTGGATTCTGCTGCTGTTCAGAGTCCTGCTTCATGCCATGGTTGTGGAGCTGGGCCACTGTTGTGTGACTTATCTTTATGCTTGTTCAGCCACTGAACAAGAAATAAAGCAATAAATATGTGACATGATAACAGACAATTGAGTGTATGGTTCACATAATAAAATAAATAGCATAAACTTTAGAATAAACTTGTAAATTCAGAAAGTAAATTAAATAACAGAAAAAAATGATTGCTCTCTGACCTATTCTATTCACTTTCCACCCTATCAAAATAAATGCTAATTGCACAGTAGATACTATCAACATAAATCATAATTTCGCATAATGCTTAAATCCATGCTAGATCATGAGTAGTTCCAGTGACTTTTATGAATGTGGGATAATAGCTACCATTTTAAAAGAAGTTTATTTACATTTTTATCATTGCATATAGTCTAAGTTGGCTGTTTTACTTGTAGGGATGAAGCAGAATATGATGCAGAAATATGACTGTATGCAAATTGACTTGAAAGAATAAGGGTTGTTTTTTTCTTCACATATGCTGTCTGCCTTTAGAGGCCCAAGTGTGCAGTCAAAGAGGAGATATACGGTGGGCTGGGGCAGAGCAAGTGGCAAACATGTTCTGCAGTATGAATGGCAGAGCTTGTCATTCATCACTGGAAATAGGGAGGCACATTTCTAATAGAGGATTTTTATTTGTCATGTTTATACAACTTTTAGAATATTTATCTTACCAGGAGGTAGATACAGTTCACTAATAAGTCTCATTTATTAAAACGTATGGTGAAATGGCTATTGACAAGATTATAGAACTGTCCTATGAAGCATCATTTAATAATAAAAAATGATTAGAAGAGATTGTTATGACAACCTTAAAAACATGCAGAGATTAAATGAGGTCATACACAAAGTTAAACTAGATCAAAATTTATTAATATATCAATGTTCTCATCTGTGCTGTTATCTTTATTTATTGGTGTTAATATATGTTTGGAATGTTTACTGTAGCACGGTATATTTCTTACTCTGGGGAGATCTATGAAAGCTATTCCTCCCCTTATCACTTTTCCAATTTATTCTGAAGAAGTACCAATTCAAAGATAGATAAGTCAGATTCAGGTCCATATCAGAATGAGGTCTCTGTTTTCAAAAGAGTTTGATGCCTTCTGAGATATAGTTTGGGCACTTAGAACCATCTGGGTTAATGATCCTCCAGAAGACCCCAGTCCTCACTCAGGTGAGTGATGTAACTTCTCCTGACTTCAGAATTGCATGGCAGAACCTTAGAAGCTGAGGAGCACTGTTTCCCCTATTTTTTATTGGAGAAAACTTAATTCTATTAAACATCATGACAGAATCTTAATCATGAACTAAAATTAAAATTTTGAATAATATGGAAAAGTTTAGCTTAGAGGCAATGGCTCTGTTTCACTGACAGTCCATAAAATATTACTAAGAGTTTAATATATAACTTCCTTATGTAAGGTTGTTGATATTCAAAAAAATATTTTTACGATTGTAAATAATAAGATGTTCTTTGTTTACCACAAATGTAATGAAGAAATAACCTGTTTTTTTCTCCTTGGTAGGTATTAGTTTCATGAAATGTGAAATGGTAAATAACAACAACAAAAAATCCCTATCTATAAGTGGACAGCAAAGAATGACCTTATCAAATATGTGGAAATTGACCTTATCAAACATGTTAAGCCTTCTGCCATTATGCTGATGGCCTCTTCTTCATTAGCTCTTGTAGTCATTTAACATTTCATTGTGCTGTTGTGTTGTAGTGGTCACGGTAGCTACCTATGAGGTTTCCCTGACTGGCAGGTGCACAAAGATTGGGACCGTGGAGTTTTCAGGGTTCCACAATACACAACGATACAGAAGTCTGGGTTTCTGAGAATTTCATTATTACAAATCACTAGAAAGCTACTATTAACAAAACCAAATATACAGTATATATGTACATGTACACTACAAAATTACCACTAGGAGGGCAAGCACATGTATATTACAAGAGTAAAGCAAACAGATGTATGTTATAAGTTATTACTAAATTCCAGCTACTGAAGCAAATATATACTTGTGAATCTTTACCTCTGTGTGTGCACCTATAAATATATTATACAAGGTGTTACTGTTACAACAATCACCAAGCTGCTGCAATCAGCAAAGGAAAAACTCTCGCTTCAAACCTGATCCGTGTCATGGAGTGCAGAGTCAGCCAGGAATCCCCAGCAATGGTCTGGTTTGTCCAGGAGATCTTGTGCAGGTCAAGCACCAGAAAATGTGCAGAGAAGCTCTCTTTGAGTAGATAACAAGTTACTTTTTGTACCTTTATAGTGTAGATGCCTAAGTGGGTGTAGGACATCAGTTCCCAGAATAGTTGTTGCAGACTCCTGTTCTCCTGGAAGGTCAGTTTGTTATCACAGTTTCTTTGTCCTACACCCATCAAGGTTTCTTTGTCCTGCCAGCTACTCCCCACCACAGAGGATTTGGGTGAGTTTATCAGGGATGTCTTGGGACTCCAGCTAAGGATATATCCTTCTTTGTAGTATGTTTACCAAGTTGCCTTTGTGGCAGCTCCCATCAGGTATACAAGTAAAAATATTTAAATTCTCAAGCATCAATTCTATTTTTACTTTAGTGTCCCTGTCATCTCAGAAATACAACTATGTCCTCAGTTTTATGACATTAGACTTCTGTCTGTAGAAAAGCAGAGAAAAAGAGCAGAACATTTCTGGGGAAAAAAAACAATCATATTTTTTTGTATAAAAGGATATACAACATGCAGTAGATTTTTAGTCTGAATTATGAAAGTAATTGATATTTTTTTAGTGTGGCCTAAAATTAATTCTAACTGCTTTCATACCCTTTTCAGAGAGTGTTAAACAGTGGGATGTTAAGCAAATGTCCAAGGGCACTGAAATTGACATACAGGCTCTTATTTTCTGGTCATTCGGTCATGTTCCTCTTTTTAGACTCCTTTCCTCCCCCAACCCCCATGTGTAATGCAGTGTTTGTGGGAGTCAGAAAAGATTTGCAAGAATACAGTTTTTTTTTCAGGTGTTTTTTTTTTTNTTTCAGGTGTTTTTTTTTTTTTCTTTTTTTTTTGTTGGGTGGGAGGGTGGTTTTTTGTTGTTTTTTTTGTTGTTTTTTTTCTTTTTTTCTGAAATGTTTTAGGTCAGTATTCAATGAAATCCGTATTAGTATAATTACCAGGTGTACTGCAGGCGCCATTAAGTACCATAGCAACATACCAGCATTTTCTAAAAGGTAACGCCAGATGGTGAATTAAAAAAAAAAAAAAAAAAGAAAAAAGTTATTAAAAAACCAAATTTTTGAGCATTTTGCCAAGCTGTAAGTACACATTTGCATTCCTAATTCCAGTCTGTCAGGGGCTGTGCTTGCTTTCCCTTCCACAAAAAGCCATCTTGCAGGGACATCCTTTTTCACTCTTCTTGTAGTCCAGCTAACTAGCCATGAAATAATCTGAAGAGCAAGATGGGGAAAAGCTCTTGTTCAGCACTGGGGAATCTGTCTGTGTGCAGTTATGAAGAAATTCTTGTGAGACAGAAGGGAAAGCAGGATGGATAACACAAAAATCTGTCCAACTGACAGTTAGTGCAACTGATTACCATCTAATTGTTCTTAATTTTGTGTGTTTGTGGTCCTACTCTCTGAGAGGGAGTATTATGTGGGGGATCACTTTTTATTCAGAAAATATACGTATCTCCTTAAAACTCCATGAAATAATGGACTTGGCAAATGTGTGGAAAGGGAGTGGAGACATCCTTATTTCAGTGCGTGTGATGAAAACGCTTCAGTATAAAGAAAGAGTGAAATGTTAAGTACGCATATAGTCTCCATGTTTCCTTATGGTGGGATTTAGTTTCCATCAAAAGTAGGGGGGATTTCAGCAAGGAGACAAAACTTAAGTCAGTAAGAGATATTAGTCACATTTATTCCCCCCTGTATTCAATCTCATTTGCCTTACTTATCCATACTGACTTTACACTGCTTCTCCTCCTTGCCTGCGTTGCCAGTGCTTGCAAACCACCTCAGGAAGCACCGCTGCTCTAACACTTGAGGGTTTGGCTCACATGGGTGACAGTCCTGGACAAGCGATATTACTGCCTTCAGTCACCGAGGAATAAAAAGAAGGAGGAGATACCGAGCTTTCTCTGGTAATGAAATGACAGGGTCTAAGCCTTTCTTCAGCTCTCTGCTCTGACATTGTAAGCTTGAACCTCAGCCAACCAAAAGACGTACGTTTTCCTGAAAATTACAAGGAATTAATGTCAATTAACATGACAAAATCATAGCCAAAATACTTTTTGCTGTATCACGTACACTTTGTTTCTTCTTTCCCGCTAAGAACAAGACTTACTGCAACCACAAGGCAATTTTATCTCTGTCTCCAGAATGTACTGATCAATATCTCTTTGTTGGTACCTTTGTAGCAATCAGTATCATCCCTAATATAGAAAGGTAAAAAACCACAGCAGCAAATTTTCTACAATGTAACAGTAAAGGGTATTGATTGAAGCTACTTGGATTTTTGCCCCAAATAGTGGCTACAAAGTATCAAATTAGCATTTTTTCTTGTGCTTTTCTCAGCTCTGCTACACCTGACTGCATGCACCCAAACATCCACGAGTGGGAACAGTAATAGGAGCATAAAAGCTTTCCAGACAGAACAACAGGAAGAGCGAGAAAGGTCAGCCCTTTCCTGGTCTTCGTTTTTTAGCAATTAACTTGTAAGCTCCCTTTTCTTTTCTTTTTAAAGAGAGTTAAATATTTTAGCAGGCTTTGGATTACTGGGGGAAAAAAAAAATCCAAAAAAGAAAAAAACAATTTAATTGCTGGGTGGAAGTATTGAATGGATCAAACCCCTTCTCTTCACCCTGTCCTGCAGACTTTTCAGATTTTTAGCTTTTCAGATGGGGATTGTTAGGGGATGCATGTAGGAATGGACTAGTAACAGAAGCTTCAGGTTCACAAATGTTTGCTTTACAAAGTCCTGCTATATTTATGTTATAACAACTAATATTAAGATGATACAGGAATTGCTATTCATCAACCAACTGAAGTGACTACAAGTGCTATAGTACTCCATTCATGTGGGCTTCTAAAGAAATTCTAACAGTATCTGAAAGAAGGATTCAAGCTGCAGGTTTATACAGTGCTTGCACTGAGCTATGTGTATTCTGTAAAATAATGTAGCACAATTAGCTAGATTGCAAAGTAAAGTCAGATACACCATGGCACATTACAGCAACCAAGATCTCTGTATTGCCACAGGTTTTTCAGCTGACTGTGTTTACTAATATATGCCTTCCTACATTTTCTTTCTGTCATAGTCCTTGTAAAGCCGTGAATGTTAAGATATTATGAAAATACAAGTGGGAGAAACATAATTATAGGGAATAAATTTATATGACTAAACTCTTACAGAAAACATAAAATATCCTATAAAGTACATAATAAATTTCTGAATCTATACAGACATCTGGAATTTCATATTAGATTCTTAAGTATTGCTTAAAAATGTGAAAAGCATTTTGGGGTAAATTCTAGGTAAAACTATCTATATAAATTTCTGTAAAATCTCTGATGAGATTTTTCTGTAAAATCTCTGATAAGTGACATCATCACAGTTACTAACACTGTGGAGGGGATGAATATCTGGTCAACATGGAGGAGAAATGAAAACTTTCATGAAGCACCATTTTCTTTGTATGGTGGCTTGACCCCGGCTGGATGCCAGGTGCCCACCAAAGCCGCTCTATCACTCCCCTCCTCAGCTGGACAGGGGAGAGAAAATGTGATGAAAGGCTTGTGGGTCAAGATAAGGACAGGGAGATATCACTCAACAATTACTGTCATGGGCAAAACATGCCCGACTTGGGGAAAAAAATATTTAATATATTACCAATCAAATCAGAGTAGGATAATGAGAAATAAAACCTAATCTTAAAACACCTTCCCCCCACCCCTCCCTTCTTCCCAGGCACAGCTTCACACGCAAATTCTCCACCTACTCCCCCCCAGTGGCACAGGGGGATGGGGAAGGGGGGTTAGGGTCAGTTTATCACATGTTGTCTCTGCCACTCCTTCCTCCTCAAGGGAGGACTCCTCACACTCTTCCCCTGGTCCAGCGTGGGGTTCTTCCCATGGGCTGCAGTTCTTCATTAACTGATCCAGCATGGGTACCTTCCACGGGCTGCAGTCCTTCAGGAGCAAACTACTGCAGTGTGGGTCCCCCGTGGGGTCACAGGTCCTGCCAGCAAACCTGCTCCAGCGTGGGCTCCTCTCTTCACAGATCCACAGGTCCTGCCAGGAGCCTGCTCCAGCGTGGGCTTCCCAGGGGGTCACAGCCTCCTTTGGGCACCCACCTGCTCTGGCGTGGGGTCCTCCCCAGGCTGCAGGTGGATATCTGCTCCACCGTGGACCTCCATGGGCTGCAGGGGGACAGCCTGCCTCACCATGGTCTTCTCCACGGGCTGCAGGGGAATCTCTGCTCCGGCACCTGGAGCACGTCCTCCCCCTCCTTCTTCACTGACCTGGGTGTCTGCAGATTTGTTTCTCTTACATGTTCTCACTCCTCTCTCCGGCTGCTGTTTCTGTCCTCACAAGGTTTTCTTTCCTTCTTAAATCTCTTATTACAGAGGCGCTACCACTATCGCTGATTGGCTTGGCCTTGGCCTGTGGCGGGTCCGTCTTACAGCCGGCTGGCATTGGCTCTATCAGACACAGGGGAAGCTTCTAGCAGCTTCTCACAGAAGCCACCCCTGTAGTCCCTCTTCTACCAAAACCTTGCCACACAAACGCAATACACATCTGCATGCAAAACTTTGCAGTATAAAAGGAACCATTATAATAATGCTCTTCTATATACTAATAATGGACGGTGCCCACAGAGATTTCTATATCCAGCAATTTCCATGGAAAACAACAAGAAATTTTTGGTTTCTAAAACACTTAACTCAATCACTTTATCTGATTTCTTCAGTGCATGATCAATTTAATGGAATTTATACTTTAAAATTGCACCAGTGAGAAGCCACTTTGGAGTCTAGGGAAAAATGACTTTGTCACTGTGTCAGCAATATATATATATTTTTCATACCCTATGTTTCAATTCAAACTAACCATTTTGTCTGCATACAGGATAATTTATCAAGGCTGAATCCTTCTGTAAGGAAAATTCTGTGCAGGCAGATTCTCTACCTCATTTATATCACTTCCACTATCAGCTTTCAGAATATAGTCAAATAAATTTATAATATCCTTACTATAAGCATTTATAACAATCTCATTTCATTGTATTGATGGTAATTGGCTGTTAGTCCATACAAAGTCCAGTACATAATATTGCTATCATCTATCCAAGTTCAAATCAAAATAAAATTTGTATAATGATTATAATTTTTATATCATTCTAAAGGATTTTTATAAGGGTAATTTTTAGTATAATTAGATACAAAAAAAATTTTGAATTTCTAAGACATGATGGGCATTCAAGTGTGCCAAAAAGTTTTGCTGTGGGTACTCCTATTCCCCCAAACTCCTATGCATGCAATTCTATTGTTAGATTCTGTCTTGTATTTCTGAGTTTCTTTCTGAATAAAAAATAAAAAAAGGCTGGATGTTTTGTTGCCTACTGTCATAAATAATCAAAACCTCAGCTCTGTTTTTCACTTGTTTTATTCCTTGTCTTTGCAATTTTGCAAATAGGGTATGCATGTTCATATCTTAGTAATTTGTATTTCTTGCTGTTTCTTTTTAAGATTGGATCTTATATGTGTCCTAAAAAATTACCATTATAAAACCCACCAAATAAATGAATAGTGTACAATGACTTTTCTGTAGAAACTTTACTGGTATTGATATGGTATTCTATTATATTCTATAGCTTTTTTTTTGTCAGTCATTTGGTGGATCCAATATCTACAGCACCACTTTTGTTCAATAGTACATTTCTATAAAGGTACTTTGATAACTTTGGCCATGAACCGTTTTACCTCTGCTTTGCACAGACGTTCTCTTTGAATTCTGCAGACTGTGGACCAGAAAATTGGCTTGCAAAAATTTATTAGTAGCGCAGGAAACTACTCATATTCAGCTAACTCTAGTAAAGCCAATAGGAATCAAATACATAATTATGCTTAAATATGTGCTTGAGTGCTTTCCTGAATTAGCAATTTAAAGCTTACCTTATTTTTCAAGTTTTAGGGCCATTTTTGGGTTCAAGAGTTGAAAGGAAATATCATGTCACAGCTAGAATTATCAGGAAAAAATGGAAATCACATGAACAAAGTATTGTGGGATCAGTCTTAACACTAGATAAAAAAAGACCTTTTCAGAAGTATCAATCTCATATTTTTCAAAACCACTAAATGCGCAATAAAGAGATGACACATTAATGGTCTTTAATATAACCTGCTGTGCAAAAAAATACATAGCACGAAGCAGTGAGTTACAGTATTGAATTCCACTCCTTTCATTAATACTTATTTTATAAATTATAGGTACTAGCTTTTGCAAGTAAGTATGAAGTCTTGCTATTTGTGAATGATTTCGTTCAGTAAAAAATAATAGCATACAAATGATGGCTGAACTAGTTGTTGATCATCAAATTATTGTAATAGAATCTGTTTTTAAAAGTAATTCTAATGTATTCTTGTGTGCTGTTTACTGACGTTGCCTCCCCTATTCTCAGAGAGAACATGTATTTATAATCATATTTTGTCAGTTGATTCAAGGTTAAAGACAATGGTGATTACCATAGAACACTTGATTTTACAAATAGAATGTGTATTATGTATATTGCTCTCTTTAAACATCTTTCTAAAGCAATTGGTGATAAACAGTGATGGGCATTACTATTTGTGACAAATCAGTATGTTTCTGTCTCCTTTGAAATATTCAATAGCCCAATTGTCACTTTTTTTTTTTTTT
>VYZV01005022.1:56113-75276 GCA_013401275.1 Pandion haliaetus | reverse complement strand
GGATCTGGACGGGCTGGATCACTGGGCCAAGGCCAATTGTATGATGTTCAACAAGGACAACTTCTGGGTCCTGCACTTCAGTCACAACCCCATGCAATGCTATAGGCTTGGGGAAGAGTGGCTGGAAAGCTGCCTGGCAGAAAAGGACCTGGGGGTGCTGATTGACTGTCGGCTATATATGAGCCAGCAGTGTGCCCAGGCAGCTAAAATGGCCAACATCACCCTGGCCTGTATCAGAAACAGTGTGGCCAGCAGGAGCAGGGAAGCGATTGTCCCCCTGTACTTGGCACTTGTAAGGCCGTATCTTGAGTACTGTGTTCGGTTTTACGCCCCTCACTACAAGAAAGACATGGAGGCGCTGGAGCGTGTCCAGAGAAGGGCAACGAAGCTGGTGAGGAGCCTGGAGCACAAGCCTTATGAGGAGCGGCTGAGGGAACTGGGGTTGTTTAGCCTGGAGAAAAGGAGGCTGAGGGGAGACCTTCTTGCTCTCTACAACTACCTGAAAGGAGGCTGTAGTGAGGTGGGTGCTGGTCTCTTCTGTCAGGTGGCTGGTGATAGAACGAGAGGAAATGGCCTCAAGTTGTGGCAGGGGAGGTTCAGATTGGCTATTAGGAGAAATGTCTTTACTGATAGGCTTGTCAGGCATTGGAAAAGGCTGTTCAGGGATGTGGTGGACTCACCATCCCTGGAGGTATTCAAAAAGCATGTAGGCAAGGCACTTCATGACGTGGTTTAGTGGGCATGGTTGATAGTTGGACTCAATGATCTTAAAGGTCTTTTGCAGCCTAAATGATTCTATGATTCTATGTTTCTAAATCAAATCACATCTAAAACAAGCACGAAAGAAAGTTTGAAGAGCATGAAGTATGCAAACGTTGTCATTTGGCCATTGTACTTCACAGGAAATCGACAATGTCAGTCCTCATAAATCTGAATGTATTTTTGTGAGAGTGAAGGAGTTAATGTCTCAAACATGGTGGTGGGACAAGTTCTGCTTGAGGACTAACTGCATAACAAGGAACTCTGCCTAGCAAGGAACCCCAGGTGATAAGAAGCCCATCAGGGCCCATCAGCAACAGGAGGGGGAGGGTGTGCTGGAGGGTGCACAGCCCCATGTGCGCAAGCCCACTGGAACTGGACCCCTCTGCTGACTGGACCCGTCAGCTGACTGAGCCAACACTGGGCCCAGGAGTGGTGAAATCTTTCTCCTCTCTCTCTCTCTTTCCCTTTTCCTTTTGTGTAATCCCTACGCCTCATCCCTTTAGACATAAACCGTTGACCAAGTGTGGGACTAGGAGTGGATCCAGCCGCCCCTAGGCTCCTCGCTGAAAAGGAGTCTAGAAAGCAAGGTGTCCACCCTGAACCTTGTGACTCAACTGGAGGGTTCTTCTTATTGTCTTCCCTGAACTGATTCCCAAATAAGCAAGGCCTGTTGTATATGTTTGGTGACGTATGGTTAGCACATGTTACAGAGTATACTGACATAGTTTCATGCCAGTTTTTGTTCTGAGCTTACCAATTTTGGTAGTGAGCATGCCAATTCTTGCTGTGAGCAAATAAAAATTGAGTTTTGTGAGTTAGAGAATCCCTGGTGTCGTTTCCCCTTAATCCTGAGCTGGGAATCAGCAAACCTGAGTCATTGTCCTGAGAAATTGGGATTTGACAATTTTGTCTCCTTAATATCTCAGTTTTTCTAGGGCAAAGAGGGGACGTATGGATTTTATCAAGTGTTTTATAATACATACTAGAACAACTACTTTTTGTTACACTTGATGTTATGCCTTTCTGTGCAGCTTTGCCTATTTTCTTTATAATCCATCAGCTACACTTTTTTTATAACCTTTTGAAGTAAAACACAGAACATTAGCTAAAGAAATTACATTATATAAAAAGATATTATCGGATGAAAGACCCCTGTTTTTAATTTACTTTGTGTTGACACAGATTTCTATCTGCTATCACTTTTCCTTATCAGGCTGATGAAATAGAATTTGTGCAGTGGATATATAGAAAATTCACTGAATGGCTATCTGTCATAGTCAGAAAAGGTGCTATCTGTCATCAGTGGTGGCTATATTTACTTTTAAAAGTGTTTGCCCATACACAGAATATCAGCCATAGTGTCCTTGTCCTTTGCATTGAAGAGTATAGTTATCAGAAATGTGGGAATGAGTACTAAATAACATAATCTGCCTTTCTGCTCACAGGTATTCTTTTGAACACCCACTCTCTACACTGAACTAAATCTCAAGACTGGAAACAGACCCAGGAAATATGAAGAAGTATTTATTCAACAAGATAATAAGGTAAGTATCTACTTTTAAGCACGTTTGTAGCATTATTCAGCTTGTACCATATCCAAAGAAAAGGGGGACCATGCACTTCATGAACTTTACCCATTGCTGTTAAGTATTTTATGTCGGTATCCTAAATTTTGTTATATGATATGTTACATGTACAAATTCACACAACAATTTTTAATTTTAACATGAGTTTTTCCACGTTTAATTTAAGGATCCTAAGTTACGGTTAAAACCACTTCCTGGGTAGTTTATATTCTCATGAATCTTAGTGGTTAAGAAGTCACGGGCCGAAGTGAAAGGGTTCAGAATGCCTCAATAAAATTTCTTGTCATTGGTTTATAACTGTGTTCCCTTTGAAAGAAGAAAATGAAAGAGTAGATGTAATATGTATTACTGTAGAAAATATTCACAGCATAGTAAGGCACTGGATTCCCTTAAAATTAAGGTCAGGGTCTGTAAAGAAATGCTGTTTTAAAATATATTTGTTGAGCCTGCTTTGAGATGCCACTTGCAGTCCAAGATACAATGCACAGTTTCCACTTAGGCTTTTTTCCTAAGGCACATTTAGACTCTGATCAGAGCCCTGTACAGATGAAAATGTGGTCATATGAAGAAATCTTGTCCAAATGAAAAGACTTCCATGCTGTGTGTTCTCTGGCTATGTATTTCCCTTGTATTTCTAGTCTGTTAGACAAGTGAGGTTTTTTTCAAAACTCTACCCCAAAATTAGAGTTTTAAAACTCTTCTATTCTTAATATAGTCTGCAGTCCAAGAGAAAATTATATTTTAGATCTTGAAAAGTATTAAGAGTTTCATCTTCAATCCCAGACCTGGAGGGACTTCTTTTAAATGCTAAGAACATCCTAAGCATGAGCAGAGGTATTAAAAAGAAGTAAGCACATCAAAACCCTCAGAAATTGAAGATTACCTTCATAATATCTTGCCTTTAAAACTGTCCAATGATGATGAAGAACAACTGTTATTTTAGAGAGCCCATTAACATGAAGGCGGTAAACCTTGATGAAGAAATCACTGTGCTAAGAATACAGAAGAGAAAAAATAATTAAATGAAGGAAGAAAACCTACCTCTCTACCTCAAATACTGTAATGGCTCAAACATTTGGTTTCCAAAAAGTGCTGGGAAATTTTATATCACCTAATAATTTAAGTTGTCATGCCCAACATGGGATTAAATATGTACAGGTGACAAACATAAAACAATGTGAAAAGCACACTTACACGCCTATATGACTCTGCTACACATTAATCACTTTGCAGCCAGGAGCAGAAGCTGCACCAAACTGGTGTCTGAATGACATGGATACTTTCTGGGTACTTGGTGTTTCTAGTTCCTGGAAGAATCCCTTTAATGTATCCTTGAGAAAGATGCTGCTCTTTGGGGCATGTTGTTCCCTGCCACCCAAGAGGTTACTGCATTGGTCACAGCAGTGGCAATTATGCTGCAATGGGAGCAGTTCTGCATGGGAACTACTGGCTACCCCTTTTGTCAGGACTGAGGGCAATTCCCTTGGTTACATGAAACAGCACAAGTGGCAGCTGTTTTTAAAAGGAAAAACTTCTGTATATAAATTAAGATGCACTGTTTGTCCTCAGCAAGGGCAAATCTGGAGGGTAGATTGCAAATATCCAAAGTACCATCATGGCTTTATGCAGACTAATGGAGCACTGCCATTGGCTTCATTTTTCAAAGGTAAGGGCCAAGATTTCATTCTGCACGTCCACTGCAAGAAACACGCATAAATCTCTTGGATTAATATCTTTGTGAAGTAAAGTCACATGAGTCTGAAAAGACACAGACACCAGACACTTCAGGTAACATAGGGTAAAGTCCACCATACCCTGGAGTTGCTTGCACAGTGAAGGAAGGATTATTCTTTACAGATATGTGCCCCATAGTGTGCTTATTTGTTTATCAGGTTCTAACAAAGTTTTTTTTCCCTCCAAATGTAGCTGAACAAATGGCAGTACAGAAACAGTAAGGGAGAATGGAGCACTGAAATTAAAAAAACCTACCATCCCACTTCAGAAATGAAAGGGAAGATAATTAGAAGCAACATCACTGTCAAATAATTGCAGTGATCAGCCAGCTTGGCATGATTACTAACTCTTTTCTTTTTCCTAAGGAGAAAATGAATTAATTGCAAAACAAAATTCAGAAAAGAAGAGTACTACAGTGTACCCTTTAGGAGGGAACCTATTGCTCTAAGATTATTTTCTTTAGAATAGATTCTAAAACAAGAGAATTTGAAATTAAACATAAATGGATGCTGTGATTCTGCCAATAAAAAAATTAAGGGAGCTATCAAACTCTAAGGGAAGATTCTTAAAAAGATTATGAACTAAAACTTCAAGGGGCTCTGTACTGTCCTGAAAAAATTAGAAGAGTGATCTTTGGATTTTTCTAGTGCATGAATAATAACAGTAGTGGTACTCATTGGAAAAATGGACTCATCTGAGCTATAGTTTTTTTTTCTGGTCACTGTACATGCAGCACCATGGCATTCCAGAGGTGTTGAGAGCTTTTTATTCTGGGTTTGGAAAAGCCACAAGGATAACACAATTATGCTGGGATTCATCTGGCTGTTGGGAGACATCTATGAGCTAGTTCCCCAAAGCTCCTTTCCTAGTCCTTGGAGGACTATCACTTCTGAACTGAAGTATTACAAAGTGAGTGACTATTAGAGATCAGATTAACCCAGCTTTTTCAATGAATATAAAGAGAGCCTAAAAAGACTCTCTCAGGTACAGATGTCCACAATGTAAACATCTAAAGTCAGGTGAAATGGCTTTTTCCCTTACAACTTTGATACCATCTGTTCAGCTCCTTCCACCTGTGTGCCCCTCCGCTCTTCTTGCAGAAGTTGGTCATTTGGTGCTATCTTGCCAAACACTAAACATTTGCTTTTGATACTCAAACCTTTATTCAGAAAAGAAGGTCTTGCACTGACTTATCAGCATGAAAGAAGTGGAGGAAAAATGAGAAAAGATAAGGGTAGAGAGCTGAAAACAGGAAAGAAAAGGAGAGGTAGTATTTCCTTTGTGCTCCCGACTACTACTTCCTTTCTCTGCCCAAATAATTTACAGGTAACAAATGCTACAAGCAAAGTGATAATTGAATAAAGACAAGTTATACAGCCATCACAGATGCTTTGCTTGATGCCATACCAGTCATTATTGATAATGCAACTCTCAGCTATACAGCTAGCCTTTGCTCAGGGAAGTAGTCTGATTTCTCTAAGTTTCTATAGCTTTAACAGCTTTTTGAGTATATGGGTATTCCTGGAGTGTTAGAACCACCATACCACATCTCGGAATTGTTTTAGGTGGGCCATGTTTGGGGTGCATGTTATTGTTACATGTCTCCTCTGTAAATAGTCACAGTTCATTGACCATGAACATTTCTGTACATACTGAATTTACTAGTACTATGAGTCACTAATATAACATTCATACCTGAAAGATCTGCTTGATCTTCAACATACCTTCAGGAAGAGGAAAAATCACTGAAGAAAATCCTTTCCCATTCTCCAACTGAGCTTTTCTGCTGGTCAGATATAAAAAATAATTTTTAAGTCATGGTGAAGTCAAGGAAACTTGCAAGTGACCCCAGTAATTAAACAAGGGTAGACTGGGCATGTTAGCTGACACCTCTCTACTAACACAACACCAGTAAATCTGGGGCTGATCAGTTGTTGTGGTTTAACCCCAGCCAGCAACTCAGCCCCCACAGCCGCTCGCTCACTCCCCCCCCGGTGAGATGGGGGAATCAGAAGAGTAAAAGTGAGAAAACCCATGGGCTGAGATAAAGACAGTTTAATAGGTAAAGCAAAAGCCACACACACAGCAAAGAAAAACAAGGAATTTGTTCGCGATTTCCCATGGGCAGGCAGGTGTTCAGCCATCTCCAGGAAAGCAGGGCTCCATCATGCATAATGCTTACTTGGGAAGAAAAATGCCATCACTCCGAATGTCTCCCCCTTCCTTCTTCCCACCAGCTTTATATGCTGAGCATGACATCATACGGTCTGGAACATCTCTTGGGTCAGTTGGGGTCAGCTGTCCCAGCTGTGTCTCCTTCCGGCTCCTTGTGTCCCCCCAGCCTCTTCGCTGGTGGGGTGGGGTGAGAAGCAGCAAAGGCCTTGGCTCTGTGTAAACGCTGCTCAGCAGTAACAAAAACAGCCCTGTGTTAGCCGCACTGTTTTCAGCAAAAATCCAAAACATAGCCCATACTAGCTACTACGGAAAAAAATATCTTTATGCCAGCCAAACCCAACATATCGTTATTGACTGACTGCATGATTTGGGGCAAGAAGAGAGGTGATGCTGGTTAGTTATTGTAATTGGTGGAAGGTTTATTTGCATGGAGAGCTTGATGTTTTAAAAGATTATCTCCTGGTATAATTTAGTTGGTTTCTAATGCTATGAAAACGTAAGCATGCCCTTTATAAAAATATAGGATGTTTTGGTGCTTTTATCCCTATGCTAAATGAATAACAGCCACTTGGCGTGTAAAGTGGTTGGGTTCAATTCTCAGCTCTCTCTGCAGAGAAGCTGAACCTACTTCTCTTGCTGACAAGATGCATGTACCAGTCAGCAACCTGGAGGTTTTTCTAGAGAGGAAGTGAGATACCATTTTCTCCTCCAATGAACATTTATGCTAAGAAATGTGAGATTCAATAGAAAGTGCTAACTAAAATAAAGGGATTGCTGGTGGATACCCATTTAATATGTCAGAGAGCTATGTTCACTATCTTCATAAGAAATTGACCACCAAATGATACATAAAAATCAAGAGAATTCATAACTGAAAAAAATGTTTTATTTCTGATTAAAATAAATAGACTGTATGCATGACTCAATGCTTAATTATATAAAGGGGTTGCCTTGGTTATATTTTTGTCATAATTGACATGCATTATACCCAGTTCACTTCGGTACACAAAGGGGGACACTGGCATAAAACTCCTGTAAAAGTGGGTAATCATGACCCTTGATTCCTCTATTTTTAACTTGTTAACTCATTTCCCTGGTGTCTTTTGAACTTTGCTTTGCTTATTGACCAGTGGTACAGTGAATTTCATCTCACAACAGAAAGATGTGTCTGAAAATTAAATCATACTCATATGCCACTGAAGTAAAGCCTTATTAAGCAAGGAAATAGAACAATAGTCCATAACCTTTAAGTGTTCTAGCTGATTCTATAACAACATTTTCTACGGCTGTTAAGGCTAATGTCTCTCTACTATCTCAGAACATTTTTATAGTATTGATTTTATTATTATTATTTTATGCTCAATAAACTTTTAGCATTTTTTTAACAATTACATGTGATTTTCTTGAACAATAGATAGTCTCCCAGGAAAAGGAGGCTTTAAACAACTCTGTATGTGCAGCATACCAGTGAGATATAGAGAGTCTATTATGTAGCTATTTCATTCCAGTGTGCACTAGGCAGAGAAAGGAGCATTTCATTTGATTAATATCATGCAAGATCTTCTATCAAAATATTAATATCCTTTAAATGGGTGTATCTACTCAGGAAATGACATATCATCGACTTTCTCTATTGCCAACATTGCAGTATTTATCTGTTTCTCTAGTAATAGTAGCTATAACTCTATGTATGACCCTAAAGAAATAAAACATGGATATGACAGAACAACAGACAAGGTTTGCGCTGCATACATCCACAAAGACTCCTTTCTCGCATTTATTTTCTTAGGTACTTATGAGGACTAAAACTGCAAAATGACACAAAATCCAGCAATAGCTACAAACGGACAATCTAGTAACTGTCCCTGGAAGTCAACCTAGAGTGAAAAAAAGTGCACCCTTCTCAAATCTCTACAGAAATGCTGTTAATGTAATACTGTGCATTGGGAACAGAACCTAATAATAAAAACATAATTACCCCTAAATTTACAATCCATGTATCTGCAGAATTCCCATGATAATCTCATTGCTTCAAATGATATATGCACACAGAAGCTAGCATTTGATTGAATATAATTAAAATTCAAGGCAGAGGGGGTTATGATTGTTCAGATCCCATGCATCAGATGACTAAACACCAGGGAAAGATAAGACTGCTTCAGTTAAATGGGTAGTCTTGTCACACCAATGAAGGGCTACAAACTCATTGTCAAATTTTGTCTGGAAATCTGAAAGACTATGTGTACCTCAGTTACTTGTAGTTGTTATTCAGATCCCAGAAATGAGAAGATGGCCCAAGACAGCCTTGTAACACAGGGACTGTTCCCACGTATTTGGGACACGAGTCCCAAATTTTAATCCAGNCTTACTGGGTCTACAGCAGCAGAACAAGAGTCTGGTAATCCAGTCCTTGTATCTGGTTTCATAAAGGTCAGCTGTTTGCTGATACCCAGAGGTGTCAATGGTTGGTAGAAAACATTTAGAAATGCTTGGCACATAAATCTGTGAGTTTTACATTTTCTAGGTGTGCTCTGAAAGTTCACATACTGACACTGTCTGATGAAACAAAAGCAGAGTACTTTCATTTAAACTAGCAGTCTCTGGAACTGATTACACATCAGTTACAAGATACTGGGTTCAGTTCCCAGGTTAGCCTATGTGGATTCAAAATTACACTCTCTCTTTCCCATTTCCAAGGCAAGATGTTACAGTATAGGACAGAGAAAGCAAATTTCTATAGGTCATTGATGAGAATATTTTGCTGCAGATTTGGATTTTAAACCCATACTGACATGGCTATTGCTCTACTAAATCAGGCTAACAATACCTTTACATGGGGCAATGTATATGAAAATGTAAAAACCAGATGACTGTGCTGTGATATTTCCCCCAAACATTCTCCTCGTTTCCAAGCACTTGTTTCATGGGATCTAAAATCATTCTTATGTGTTTCAAAGGATTTCTCCTCCATTAGTTTGTCCCATTAGACATGGATAGTCTTATAGTTTCTGCAAAGCACAGTGATTATAAACAGGGTGAATGGTTATCTTGTTTTGTTCATCTGAATCAGCCGCCTTCCAGTTTCACTTAATGTCTATTTGGTTTTGCACTGGAAAAGAAAATGAACAATGAATCACTATTCATCTTCTCATTGCCACTCATGATCCTGTAGTCTTTGATCATATTCCATTTTGGTAATTTTTTTCCGGGCTGATGAGTGCTAGTCACCTTAGGTCAATGTCCTGGTTTCAGCTGGGATATAATTAATTGTCTTCCTAGTAGCTGGTATAGTGCTGTGTTTTGAGTTCAGTATGAGAAGAATGTTGGTAACACACTGATGTTTTCAGTTGTTGCTAAGTAATGTTTAGATGAAGGCAAGGATTTTTCAGCTTCTCCTGCCCAGCCAACAAGAAGGCTGGAGGGGCACAAGAAGTTGGGAGGGGACACTGCCAGGACAGCTGACCCTAACTGGTCAAAGGGATATTCCATACCATGTGATGTCATGCCCAGTATATAAACTGGGGGGAGTTGGCCTGGGGGCCAGATCCCTTTTTGGGAACTAACTGGGCATTGGTCGGCAAGTGGTGAGCAATTGCATTGTGCATCAGTTGTTATATATATTCCAATCCTTTTATTATTATTGTAATTTTATTATTGTTATTACTATCATTATTTTCTTCCTTTCTGTTCTCTGAAACTGTTCTTATCTCAGCCCACGAGTTCTACCTTTTTCATTCCGATTTCTCCCCCATCTCACTGGGGCGGGGGGAGGGGGAGGGCAATGAATGATCTTCTGCGTGGTGATTGGTTGCTGGCTGGGGTTAAACCAAAACAGTCAACCATCTTATGGAAGTTATTCTATCCATTTGATCAACCTTTTTACCCCTTTCTGAATATTTTCCAGTACCACTGTGGTAAGTCACCTCGTATTCAAGACTGTAGATTTATGACACAGTCTACTGATGCTTTGAAGTTTTGTCCTCTATTCCATTTCTAACAATTTATAAGGTTCTTTTTGCTTTTCTGACTACTATTCAACACAAAGCTGAAATTTTATAAAGCTATCTTTATAATCTCAATATTATATTCTCCCTGTTCTTAAGAGTTAATAATCAGTTCAGAAGTCCATCACTCTATGGGTAAAATCAGAGCTTTGTTTTCCTATGTCTTTAATTTTAATATAAAAATCTACTGAATTTCATTTATGCCTTTATTGCCCAGTCACTATCAGAGTTCTTTTTCAGAACTTCCTGATCCTCACATTTATTAATCTTAACTGCTAATCTCCACATTACTTTGAATAGCTCTTGATTCGACCCCTTTTTCAGATCACTTATAAATGTGGGGGAGAAATGGATTTCAGTGCTGTGTCCTCCAGTTTGGAAGTTAAACAATTCTGCTTCTTTTAATTTTGAACTCTGTATATTTAATGGGTTTTATTCATTACACTTTCACGTGATAGTTACATGCTTTAATGTAGAGCCTGATCTATGGAACAGTGAATAAAACACTAGCTAACTCCTTTTCTGGGGCATACCCCACTGACCCACAGACATAACTTCCCAAATGTTCATTCTCCTACTGGTCCTATGAATCTTACAATCACTACTCCAGGCACTTT
Source organism: Pandion haliaetus (assembly GCA_013401275.1). NCBI lineage: Eukaryota > Metazoa > Chordata > Aves > Accipitriformes > Pandionidae > Pandion > Pandion haliaetus. Next base: position 64,398 of record VYZV01005022.1, on the reverse strand, counting down.
AACTTGAAAGGACACATTCACTTGTGCTGTTTAGTTTAATCTGTAGTCTAGCATAGATCTCAATCTTATCTCCAAAAGAAGTTTTCAGGCCAGGAAAGTAATGTCCATATGGTGTCCATTTCAGAGGCACAATCAGATACACTATCCAGAAAAGTTAGAAGAGTTTCTCCTTTGGATTTTTGCATCACTCCCAGCAGGCATGAATTAACTATGGTGAACTCCATTCCTGGGCTCCATAACTGTCCCCATGCTTGCACAGAGAACATATGTACACTGCTCAAGCTTATGAAGTCCACCAGATGTTGTGATGTCTGAAGCTGTGTTCAGTAACACCCCAGTTCATTTCTAAATTTGACCTGTGCAGATAAAAGATGTATAAATTCCCATCTTTTGTTCATCAGTAATTTCCTCATACTATTGGTAAATGTATGGGAGTTCTTGTTTCATAAAAGCTCTGCTGTCACTCAAATTCAGTTTTCTTCATTCCTAAACCCATTTAATGGTTCACCAAATACAACAACTCATATAAGCCAAAAACTCGAATAGAGAAAGCTTACGAAAAAGAAAGCTGGAAGCATAAACCACATTTGACACTCAGAAAAAATAACTTTTTGTGATTTGTTTTTACAGGCCATGTTCAAATAACTATTGGTCTGTCTTGAGACTAGGAGACAGCATTCTTTCCTAGGCAGCTGTGTAGACAAAACTTCCATTTAACAAGGACTTTGTGCATAAAACAATGACACTTTGAAATGAATGAAACTATAAGAAAAATGTACATGGTCATCTTAGAACAATATGACAGTTGTCTTACTAACAAATAAAGCATTCTCCGATGGAAGAATGTAATTCTGGTGTTTGTTACTTACCTTTGTTCTCCCCCTCAACAGGCCGTAACATCCATTACATTCTTTCTCCTTTTGCCAAGTACCAGTCCTGTTATTTGTTACTGTTTAACACAACAAAACAGTACCTTAGTGTCTGTCGTGGTTTCAGCTCAGTCGGTAACAAAGCACCATGAAGCCGCTCACTCACTCCCCACACACACACCTGGACACGTTGGGATGAGGAGAAAATCCAAAGGCAGGCCCGTGGGTCGAGACAAGGACTGGGAGGGATCACTCCCCACTTATGGTCACGGGCAAAAGACAGGCTCAACGTGGGGAAGAAACAAAATCAATTTAATTTATTAAAAATCAAAACAAAAACAAAACACAAGGGTATTAGGAAGGGAAACTAAACATCAGAACACCTCGCCCACCCCTCCCGCCTTCCCGGCTCAGCTCCACTCCCGATGATTTCTACCTCCTCCCCCTGGCGGCGCAGGGGAACAGAGGATGGGGGGTTTGAGGTCAGCTCGCCACACGTTGTCTCTGCCGCTCCTTTCCTCAGGGGGAAGATTCCTCACTCGTCCCCTGCTCCACCGTGGGGTCCCTCCCACGGGAGACAGTCCTTCACCAACTTCTCCAACGTGGGTCCTTTCCGCGGGCTGCAGTTCCTCACAAACTTCCCTGGCGCGGGTCCTTTCCGCGGGCTTCAGTTCTTCCCGAACTTCCCTGGCGCGGGTCCTTTCTGCGGGCTGCTCTCCAGTCACACACTGCTCCAGCGCGGTTTTTACCATGGAGTTACCGTCATCTTCGGGAGCCTCCACTCCACTGTTCACCTCCATGGGCTGCAGGGGGACAGCCTGCCTTCTCACCATGGGCTGCAGGGCCATCAGCCTCCTCAGGCGCCCCTCCTCCCCCTCCTTCTTCACTGACCTCAGTATTGGCAGAGGTGTTCCTCTCGTGTTTCCCAACCCCCACACTACTGGTTCCCCTTCTTAAATCTGTTCTCCCAGAGGCGCTACCACCGTCACTCCCCTCCCAGAGGCGGGCCTGACATTTTGGCGCCGGGGACCTTCTAGCAGCTTCTTAAATGGGCCGCCTCTGCAGCCCCCCTCCCCTGCCACCAAGGAAAACCGCGCCACACAAACCCATAACAGTGTCCTTGGGCAAGCCTTCTTCCTGTCCTTTTAAAAGAACTGCTTGACTGAAAATGGTCTCAGCTTTGCTCAATCAGCTTCTTGCCTCTTCTTCATGACTTCAGAAAGAGCTGCTTCTGTATAATTTCCCTTCAATCCTCATAGTTTTGTCAGTAAACCTGGTCAGTAAGTGTCCTCCTAGGAATAATTCTCCTTCTGCTCTAGTCTCAGTCATATAAGCATTACAGCAGAGTAGGGTAGAACTCCATGAGCTCTGAACTGGCAGGTTTTATAGTAAATTTCATTTGACTTGAGGAGGGATTTGGTCAAAGAACTGATGGAGAAAACGCTTATTGTACTTTACCTGTTCATCATTTTATGAGAGAAGAAAGCTTGGTTTTGCCTTTGACACTATCTGAACTACCCTTGGAATGAGATTTCTTCCTCCTCCAGTGAAAAGCAGATGAGTGAGGATCAAAATCTGAAATGTCATCTGGAAACTTGTTGTAAAATATTAAGACAGAGATTATTTACATTATTTAAACCTTATCCCTTACCCTGGTTCATTAATAATTTGCTGCATATTCTTATTATATAGAAAACTGGAATGCTTAAAATAGCTCTTCCCAGTTGTTCTGATTGTTTGAGTGGTCTTAGACATTATTATGGAGAGTAGGAGAATCACAAAGCCTTGATGTGATATGTTTTTAATCAGAATACCATGAAAAAAAACCCCTGTATATTTTCTTCAAATGATAGCAGATTGTTAATTTCACTGCATTTAAATACACATTTAGTAATTTCACATTATTTACATTTTAAAAATGCTTACAGTCATTTAGTGCAATTTTATATTACAATACTAATGTTATGCTAGCTCTAAATTCAACTCCTTTCTGAAATGCAGCATGGAATTGCTCTCCTTTCTTTTAAGTGAACTTTCATCATTTTTAATAAATTCTAGTAAACATTAAGTATGCTACTGGTGCTCTCACAGAAGTATTTATATGACACGTTCATTCTGTTTTTAGACTAATAATCTGACTTAATTATAAATGATGCCAAGATTATAAATGATTGGGTTGTCTTCTGAAAATGTAAATTGATTTTACATGCTTTTTCTTCTGCCTCTTTCTAAAATAGACTTAATGTTCCAAGCTGGAACATCTGCTTTCAATAAAATCCTTACGTATTTTCTCCAGCGAATGGACTTGTAATATGTAATTTCTCTTTTGTGCATAGCTATTATTTCCATACTTTTTCTTCATCTTTGTTTCAGACTTATAGAATGGGAAGTTAAATCCCTTGTACATCTGATGCACTTTGGCGTTTTCTTGGGATGATGGACCACAAAGCTTGGAGTAATGTGCAATAGCCATTTACAACATGGGACGAGATATTCTCTCAGGAAATGTCAAGTCTGAGTGAGATCTGCCACTACAGTTGTAGGTCTGCTCCTGCCAGGAGGGTGGAAAGAAGAAGTTACCTGCTAGTTTCCTTGGCCTTGGTTGGTATGGGGAAACCGGTGTGTCTCTCTGAGGCTTGCCTCTGCAGGCATTGTATGTTGTGCATTAAGAGGGCACTGGTGTAACAGAAAGCAAAGACTTCTGTGTAAAGCAAACAGCGTAGTGACCTGTTTTCCCATGGCACAGAGCAAAGGTACAGAAGTTCCTTTCAGCTCCTCCCTTTTCAACCATTTTTGCATTTCAGGGGGAAAAATCAAGGATGGTAGGTATTTCTGCTTCATTAGAAAAGGAAATGGAAGAAGCTTTTTGGTTGCTCCACCAGACCAGTTACAGTGTCTCTGGGGATCTTTGGCAGAGTTAAAAGAGGACTAAGACATATTTCTGTCCCTTTTGCACAGAAAAGTCTTCTAAACCTTTTGTCCTCATACCTGTGTCAAAGCTAATAAATAAGCCAGAAAGTGAGAAAGGGCTTAGCTGAATGTGTCTCTGCATACACACAGACTTTTCAAGGAATTCCAGGAACCTTAATGTATAAATCTGAGAGAAAAGCAAAATGCAGCCCCCAGACAAACAAAAATCAGATTTAAATGCATTCTTTTTTGCTATACCAGCTTCCAGTGAAAATAGCTATGCAAATAAAGCCCAGTAATAATTTACAGTAGCACCTGAAAGTGCCAATGTTCCTTTATTTTTATTTTTTATTTCTTCATGGCTTCCACCCCAAACTTTTTTAATAACCTAGATGCAGGCTAAGTAGGCAGTTGCCTGGGGCAGCCACAGCTTTAGTACTTACATTTCATTTGAAAAGCTTTGCAGATCTTTCTGTTGAGGAGAGCAAGGAAATATTTAGGCAGCAGTCACTAAGCAGCAGCTGCTAATTCCCCCTCCTCTCCCTGTACAGTCCCAGCAGGATGAGCAAATTAGGTCTTTAAGCCCTGTCTCCAATTTCTCCTCCCCTTCCCTCCAAACATTATCAGCTATTCAATCCAACATCAGCTATTCAACCCAACTCTCTCCCTAACTTTCCCATAGCAAGGAACAACTTTAACACAACACTCTTGGAGTGGGTAAATTTGATTTTTCTCATGCTTTTGAGAAGCACACAGATAACTCAAGATCCAGGTAAATATTCAGCTTTCCTGAAGGCCTTTAGAATCCTGGAAAGATAAAAAAAAGAGATTTTTCTTTTTTGTTTAAATACCACACTACTGATGTTCTGATGTGTGTTGGCCATTTGTTCTGCAGTCAGCCAGATTATTTCATTCTCCAAGGTTAGACTCTAGAAAGTATCACAAACTGTAATATTAGTTTAAAAATACTTTTAGTATTGTCTATTCATCAGTTCCAAATCTGTTGGTGTATATTTATCGCCATATATTTGTACTGTATAATGTGCTTGTGATGTTTGATTTCATCTGTATTACCCCATACAGTTGCAGTCTTTATGGTATACTAGATTTTTTAAGACCTTTAACCATAAACATTCACATAACATACTGTCATTTGCTAAGTATCTTGAATTTAGGTTTTCCATTGTTCTTCTCTGCATGTATAGAAAGAAAATTGAAGAAATAAAATATAAGTCCAGTGAATCAGCTGATTAAGAAAGTGTTAACATGAGAATGTTTTCAATTTTGTGGGAAAAGTCAGAAATTATAGTCGTAGAAATTTTGTCAGTTGTTTGCATTAAAAATTATTCATAATCAACAGAAAAACTGAGACAATTTCATTGCATTATTGGAAAGCTTTCCTAAACAGAAAGTTTAAACTTCAATTTTAATAATAGTGCAGTGTATAGTGTAAATGGATTATCTTTACAACTCATTTGTACCATGACTACTTGTTCAGTTCTTTTGTGTTGCATCTAAATACCAGAATTTAGTCCACTCATCACTTCTGGAAGTGACTGAAATGTCACATTCCCATGGAAAATCAGAATACAATGAGCAAAGCTGGAGACAGTAGCTGACCCAGCTGATGCTTTTGATATTTTTGATTTTCCTTTACTGGTAACTATTTTTCCATTTTATTTTTCAAGATATTAAAAAGATAGATTTGCAGTTATACACCACATTTCCTTCCAATGTTACTCTCTTTTATTTTGATTAGAATTTTACATTAAGTGTTAATGCTTTTTAATAAGAAGCAGGTTAATTATATCATCTAGTTTCAATTAGCTCTAATAGAGTGCATGTATAGCTACAGAGTCTATTGTGCATATCCTCACATAGATGGGGAAATGGAGTAAAAGCTATTATTTTGATGTCCTGATAAATTATGCTCCGTATTATGTTAGATTAACAAAATGCATGACTAATGTCCCATGTACACATGAGCTGTGACAGCATTTCTGAGTGTTAATAAATCTGAGCATTGGCTGATGTCCAGTTCTTTTTTTATGGTAAATGCAAATTAAGTCCACATCTTCTCATTATACTTAGTAATTTACTTCTAAATGCTCAAATCTAGTCATTATTGTTGGCAACCTTTATACTGTAGCTCTCGAGACTGAATTAAAAATAGTAATAAAAATAAAGTAATGATTATATCGAGATTGGGGCCTGAAGATGTTCTTTCTGAAAGCACGTTGCAGTCATAATAAACAAATTAATGGCTACAGGCAGCACTTGCTTGAAGCACAGTGGACTTGGAGATACTGAATTTGTTTGCAATCTTCACCAGTATTCAAACCAACAGAAAGGTTTCTCTGTGCAATAGAACATATGTATAAAAACATTGTATTATCCCTTTATTATAAAAAGGAAAATTTTAGTTTTTGCAGCTGTGAGGTACTACTGAGACCAAGGACATGGAAGGGTGCTGGGAGCACTGGTGTCTGAATGAGGATATGGCTGGCTGCAACCAATCCTGTAAGGCACATCGAACAGCAATTATGAGAGTGGTTTAGAGTCCCTCCTGTGGTGCAGACTGATCCATTCCCTACCACCAGTCCTAGGAAGACCATGATGCTTTTCTTAGACACAGAGCAACTGGAAACTTTGCTTCTTTCTCTTGTGGATCTGAGATGGAAGCATTATTCCAGGCCTGGATGGTACTTGGATTGCAGAAGCAATTACACGTATAAGTGAGTTCATAAAATGGATGTCACAGCCTGAGCTGCCCACAGTTAACTCTGGACCCAGAGATGGTGTAGATCCAAATATAGTTAGTACAAGGTAGAAAGCTCATATGGTACTTGGAATATTTGGTTTCTAGAATGGCTAACTCTACACAGAAAATAGTATTGTCCTTAGCACATGCTGCTGGGTTCAGAATCGTGATTTAATGCCATTCTCTTGTGTTGCTGAGGTGACTGCAATCTTGGAAAGATGTTCTTCAAATATTTACTGAATCCCAGACTCCCTGTGCAGAGTGGCAGACCAGTTCCTGCACTGACAGGGGACTGTAGTGAATCTTTGCATGCAAAGAACAAGCACCTAGGTCTTTCACCTGGTAAAAATGAATATATGAAGCAGGGCATTTTACACAGGTTGAGAAGTGGGCTTTGAATCTACAGCTGAATCTGTGCTAGGTACAACATAGATGAGAGGAAAATGCAGCAGGTACTGCATAATTGGAAAGCAGTGCACCTATGATTGTTGCATAGGATACAGAAATTATTCATCCTGCACTGTATTTTGCAATCCAGCCTTGGGTCACAGAAAAGGCTGCTTCCTTTATGGTGCAGTAGACATGCTCAGACTGCTTGAAAGAATATTTGTGATCCAAATATTCTAGGTGTGCTGTATATGAAAGGCATAAAAATTCGTAGTGCTTTGCTTTGAGTATAACAGTTTAGCAGTTCTGAAAGAGACTATGTTTAATGGGAAGGCTAAAGCCTTACGAGCTCTTCTGCTAAGCCTGTTCAACCCATGTCTGAATATTTGATGGCTGGGCCATAACATACAGTGACTTATTATTTACTATTGTTTTGTACCTATCTGACATTACTGAATGTTACAAATAAGTGCTGCTGCTGTTAACCCAAAGAATTAGGTCAATTATACGTATATGTCCCCCAAAAGCTTGCCTTTAAAACATCTTCATAGTCTATTGGCAAATGATGAACAAATTAACAAACTGAATCTGACAGAATAATACTTCAGGAGCCATTCTTAACCATTTTTTCATGTGAACATGATTCTAAAGAATATAAAACAGTAAGGGGAAAGAAGGATAGGAATACAGTTTATTCTATGGGCAAGTATTCTCAGCTACTTAAAGGATAAAAAGTCAATATAGAAATAACTTGACAGATTAAATAGTAAACATATACTGCATGTTGTAGAGGCAGCAAGCTCCTTCCAGGCAAAGGGCCAAATTATTTTGGAGAGAGCATGGTAGTTGGAATTTAATTATTTGACAGAGCTGGAACCTCTGAAGGGCTTCTTTGTGTGTATTGGTGAGAACTGTAATTGAAGCAGACAATGAACAGGTCAGAGCTTACTGAGACTGATTAACTGCATCACCTGCCCTGCAATTATTGTTACTGTTCTTGAGGCTTTTAACTGAGAGAGCTTTCCTCAGGAGGTACATATGTAGTAGTTCTGGGTTTGTGTGGCGCGGTTTTCTTTGGTAGTGGGGGAGGGGGCTGCAGATGTGGCTCCTTTAAGAAGCTGCTGGAGGCTCCCCTGGCGCCAAAATGTCGGGCCCGCCTCTGGCCCAGGCCGACCCCATCAATGACGGTGGTAGCGCCTCTGGGAAAACATATTTAAGAAGGGGAACCGGCAGTGTGGGGTTCGGAAACGTGAGAGGGACATCTCTGCCAATACTGAGGTCAGTGAAGAAGGAGGGGGAGGAGGGGCGCCTGAGGAGGCTGATGGCCCTGCAGCCCGTGGTGAGACGGCAGGCTGTCC
>VYZV01005022.1:29363-47813 GCA_013401275.1 Pandion haliaetus | reverse complement strand
GGGGGTGAAGGGGGATTGATTACTTGTTTCTAAAAACTGCCAGAAATTGGTAGCACAGGTTCTGCACTAGTCTTTCCTGACATATGAACCTCATGTTAGGTATGTTCCTTACTGATTGTAGAGAAAGCTGTCACAGACTTGCATTTTTGTATGTGATTTAACAAAATATTTGACTTTGTTGAACATGGACCACGATTAGGAAACAAAATTAAAATAGGTCTTTCTGCTGATGTCCATGTACTCAAAGGAACGTAGCCTCTTAAGTCATCTGTGATGGGATAAGCCAAAGGGGTTCCCAATCCTTGCATAGAATAAGTTTCTATGCAGGAATAACAGCAAGAAAATTGTAAGTAACACTGTTTGCAAGGAGTTTAGAGATCATCACAGACAGTACACTGGTGCAGGTGACTACTGTACAATTGAATTTGCCTGGCTCCAGTTCAGAGAAATGTGATCCATTAGCTTTCAAAGCCATAAAGATAATAACAAAAGTCTCAATAAGAGACATCATTCTGCACTTTGGCTTTTTGAATGTCAATATGCTCAATGCAAAATGAAAGGATCTTAACAAAATGAAGAAATCCTCACTGAAAAGAAAGAAAAATTTGTTTCATTCCTTGCAATAGAAAGTGACATAAGAAGTTCCAGTGGTCTTTTCAAGAGGGAAATGAACCTTTGTAAAAGTTTACTTTGGCTGAAAGACCAGTAGCTTAAGTATTTATTTCCCAAAATGTATAATACCATATTGCTTAATAGATGACAGTGATGTGATACTTGAACCTTTTTGATTAAGCTCATGTTGAACTTTAGATTGCAATAATCAACAATCTGTACAATTTAAATTTTAAATTATTTAAGAAGTCTTCAGAAGCACAGACATTATAATATGAGATGATTATTGTCGTTGTTATGAAAGGGGCTGCTAAATCCAGTGGGAATGTTCATCAGCATACTGTAATCAGCAGCTACGGAGAATGCTTAATTACAGTTATTTAGGTGACGTTGATGCAGTAGTAGTGGTGTTGAAAGCAGAAAAGTTGCATGAATTAGCACTTGTAGCCATGTGAGAGGGTATTAAAAGGCATCAATATCAATGTAGAATGTCTGATTATGTGGCTGTTTATACTAATTTGTCTTACTATTAAACTACAGTGCTCAGCATAAAAGACCATTGGGCTTACATTTTCTATCTTTGATACTTATTCAAAAGGGAAATTATTACATTGTATTTGATTTTCCAGAATTAAATATTCATGGTAGATGTAAATGGTTTTAATGGATAAACTATACAAAAGAAAATGAAGTACATGTGTGAATAATTCTTGTAACTCTAAGATTTATTTTTAACATCATTTCCCTGATTAAATCAAGTGTCAAAACTGGCCTTTAAGAAATTATGAATGTACATTTTTATATATTCATGTATTTTGTATATTCATGAATTTTGTATATACACTAGCTAAATTGATATAGCTTAGTAACAATCGTTGTTTTGGGTTACTACTTAATAGCTTCTGGACTTGTGATCTTTTAAGAATTAGGATCATCAGTCAGTAGTAAGTCTTGCTTTGACTTAGGAAATTCTTATGACTTACATATTACATCCATAAATGAACAAAGTTCTTAATATCCTTATCTCTAAATTGGAGAGACATGGATGTGACAGATGAACCACTTGGTGGATAAGGAACTGACTGGATGGTCGCACTCAAATAGTTGTGGTCAACGGCTCGATGTCCAAGTGGAGAGCAGTGATGAGTGCGTTCCTCAGGGGTAGATATCGGGACCGGCGCGGTTTCTTTGTTGGTGACATGGACAGTGGGATTGAGTGCACCCTCAGCGAGTTTGCTGACAACACCAAGGTGTGTGGTGCGGTCGACACGCTAGAGGGAAGGGATGCCATCCAGAGGGACATTGACAGGTTTGAGAGGTGGGCCTGTGTGAACCTCACGAAGTTCAACAAGGCCAAGTGCAAGGTTCTGCACATGGGTTGGGGCAATCCCAAGCACAAATACCGGGTGGGCGATGAATGGATTGAGAGCAGCTCTGCAGAGAAGGGCTTGGGGGTGTTGGTTGATGAGGAGCTCAACATGACCTGGTAATGTACATTTGCAGCCCAGAAAGCCAATCCTATCCTGGGCTGCATCAAAATAAGCACGGCCAGCAGGTCAAGGGAGATGATTCTCCCCCTCCACTCTGCTCTCGTGAGACCCCACCTGCAGTACTGCAGTCAGCTCTGGGAACCCGAACATAAGAAGGACATGGATCTGTTGGAGCAGGTCCAGAGGATGGCCATGAAGATGGGCTGGAATACCTCTCCTATGAAGACAGGCTGAGAATTGGGGTTGTTCAGCCTGGAGAAGAGAAGGCTCCAAGGAGACCTTGTAGCAGCCTTCCAGTACCTATAGAGGGCCTACAAGAAAGCCAGAGAGGGACTTTCTGCAAGGGCATGTAGTAATAAGACTAGCCATAATGGTTTTAAATTGAAAGAGGGTAGATTCGGATTATGTATGAAGAAGAAATTCTTCACTATGAGGGTGGTGAGGCACTGGAACAGGTTGCCCAGAGAGGTTGTGGATGCCCCATCCCTGGAAGTGTTCAAGTCCAGGTTGGATGGGGCTGTGAGCAAGTTGGTTTAGTGGAAGGTGTTCCTGCCCATGTCAGGGTGGTTTGAACTAGATGATCTTTAAGGTTCCTTTCCAACCCAAACAATTCTATGATATTCCACTTTTCATATAACTAAAATACTTTTCCTAGTCTAATAAATACCAATCTATTACTATTAAATTTGGGATCCACATGAATCCAGTGTTAAATATACCACAGTCTAAGAATTTTTGCTTTTGCTATGCACTTTTCAGAATTCCATGTCAGTATTTGAAACATTATATCTTTAAAAATTGTATTTTTAATTTTATAATAAATTGTAAATATAGTTAAAAATGAACTGGCAACTAAATCTGAAATTTCCTGAAAGCCATAAATGTTAGGACTGTTGATTCATCAGCATGATTTTATGTGTGCATTATGTGGCATTATGCAAGAATTCAAAGTGACTCAAGATTAATGTAAGCTGAAATATGGTGAATTTCGTGACACTCTAGTGCTTTCCTTTACATTAAACAAAGTGTAGATAAATTGTGAGATACTTGCTGAAATCTTAATCCTTTTCTGGGAGTTTTCTTTAAAGCTAAAATTTTTCCATTTCATATAAAACTAATGATGTTTTTCTATATTTACATATTCAACTCAGTCTCTAGGAGGATTTTTTCCTCCCCCATCATATAATTAGCTATAAAAAGGTCTTAATCTGTAATCTGCATGCAGACAACCCTAGCATCTGGAACTCAGAATGCAAAGTAAGTGACATTTTCTCAGAAGGTACTAAGTGCATGCAACATATTTCAGAAGAAATAGGGAAAGATGCAACTTCTCCCTGCCATTTTGAGTATCTGCCTACTCAGGGTTTATAATTAGAAAAAGTACCTGACTAGATTAATAATTTTGACTGTTGATAACCTTTAACCTTAGTCCTTAAGTAAGCTTTTTTGCCACTGAAATACAAATACGTAGTAGGTTATTGATTTTACATTACAATTCAAAGTTGGCTTGTCTAAAATTAAAATAAAAATTTCTTCATACGTCATTTATTCATACATAAAAGTTTGGGAAAGAGGGAGAGGGCAGGGGTTTTCTTCTTTGCTCTACATGTTCATTCCTTACACAATCTCTGTGGAAGAAAGAACTAGTGAAAAAAACCTTTACAACAAGGGTGGAAGAATGAAGGTGGAGTTCATGTGTGTAGTGGTAGACGTGATTTGTTTCCCTGCCTATTCAAATTGAGAGAGAAAGCTGTTCCATGTATCACAGAACCACAGAATGCTTGAGGTTGGAAGGGACCTCTGGAGGTCATCAGGTCCAACCCCTTGCTCAGGCAGGGCCACTTAGAACCAGTGTCCCAGGACTTGTCCAGACGGCTTTTGAATAATTCCACTGATGTAGACTCCACAACCCCTCTGAGCAACCTATGCCAGTGCTCAGTAACCTTCACAGTAAAAGAAGTGTTTCCTGATGTTCAGAGGGAATGTCCTGTGTTTTACTTTGTGCCCATTCTCCTGTGGTCCTGTCACTGGGTACCTGTCACTGGGTGAAAATAGTCTGGCTCTGTCTTCTTCACACCCTCCCATCAGGCATTTATATACATTGATGAGATTGCTCCTGAGCCTCCTCTTCTTCATGCTGAACAATCCTGGCGCTCTCAGATTTTTATCATAAGAGAGATGCTCCAGTCCCTTATTCATCTTTGTGTCCCTTCACTGAATTCTCTCCAGTATGTCCATGTCTCTCTTGTGCTGGGGAGCCCAGGACTGGGTGCATTACTCCAAGCATGGCCTCAGCAGTGTGAGTGTAGGGGAAGGATCACCTCACCTGACCTGCTGGCAACACTTCTAATGCAGGCCAGGACACCATTAGCCTTCTTTGCTGCAAGGTCACATTGCTGACTCATGTTCAACTTGGTGTCTACCAGGATCCCCCGGTCCTTTTCTGCCAAGCTACTTTCAAGCTGGGTGGCGCCCAACATGTAGTGGTGCATGGGGTTTTTCCTCCAAGGTACAGGACTTTGCACTTCTCCTTCTTGAACTTCATGAGGTTCCTTCCTGTCCACCCATTTTTCCAGCCTTTTGAGGTCCCTCTGGATGGCAGCACAACACTCTGGCATATCAGCCACTCCTCCCAGTTTTGTGTCATTAGCAAACTTGTTAAGGGTACACTCTGCCCTATCATCCCAATCACTAATTAAGATGTTAAACAGGACTGGATCCACTATTGACCCCTGGGGTGCACCACTAGTTACTGCCCTCCAACTAGACTTTGTGCCACTGATCACCACCCATTTTGTTGATTTTGTGATCCCTTCTTGTCACATCACCCCACAGCCTTTGCTCAGGGACCCTGTCTGCCACTCCCTCACAGGACTGCTGGTTACTCTCTCTCTGCCTCATCATTCTTAGTTTAAATCCCTCCTGGTGATGTCAGCCATCTTGTTGGTGAAAATAGGTTTTCCCTTCTTTGTGAGGAGGATCCCATCTCTCCCATGCAGACACTGATCTATACACAGGGTCCTATGGTCATAGAACCCAAAACCTGGTCGCCAACACCAGTTCTGCTGCCAATTATTGACTTGTCTTATTAGTGCTCTTCTCCTCACACCCTTTCCCCTTGATGGCATGATTGAGGAAAACACTACCTGAGCTCTCATGTCCTTGACTACTAGTTCTAGACCTCTGTACTCACTTCTAATACTATCCAAGTTTTCTGTGGCAGTATCATTTGTGCCTACATGGGATAAGTGCAGGGGGTAATAGTCAGAGGGACAGACGAGCTTCAGCAGTCCCTCTACAACATCCCAGATCCTGGCCCCTGGCAGGCAACAAACCTCTCTAGGTATTTAGTCAGGTTGAAAGATGGGTGCCTCTGTCCCCCACAGCAAGGAGTCACAATGACTTACTGTTTCTTCCTGGTGGACTTGCATGGTCTAGGGTTGGTGGACCAGGTTCTTTCCTTGTAGGCACATCTGACTCCAATTTTGAGAGCAGTGATTCTTTTTGATGAAGCTTGAGTAGATAAATCAAGTGTAGTTCAGAATTTTGCTTGTGCATAAATAAGTACATAAAAGTAAATAAACTCTCCCATGCATTGTGAATCTGTTTTTAGTGGGCTGCAGTGATACAGGGAACATAATAAACGTTTAAGGCGAAACATCCTAATCCTTGGGCTCCCTCTATGTCCTCTGTGACAGTGAGATCAGTGTTAACTGAAGGGTCAGACCAGAAAAGAAGTGCTGAGGAGACTCTGCCTAAAACTCTGTATAAAGGAATAAAAGGGCCAGGAAAGTGCTGGAACTTCCTCTTTGTGTAGGTCATTTGTTTTTGCAGACAGTATGCTTTTGCTGCCAGGTAGGATAAGGATTGATCTAACTGCCAAGAAGTGTGAACCCTTGTTCATTTTTGTATTTGGGATGGTTTCAAATCAGAAGTCCCATTTCCTGCCTGGTTATGGAAAATGCTTCTGGAATAAGATACCAATAGAAAGGGAATCTGACAATGTAAGTGAATGATCAGGGAGAGAAAAATCTGTGTTCCACTTCTTGATTCACTTTTTTCATTTTTTTTCTTCAGTTTTGCATCCAGTGACTATATCAACTTACTGCAAGGAGGACGGAACAGAGCCTCTCAGCACTGCCATGGATACTAGGGAAAGCAAGTTATGTTCATGAATTTTAGAAGCTGTGCATCACATAGGTGGAGACATATGGTAGAAAAGCACCCAAGTTGCAGTGGAGTTTTAGACCAGGTAGAGGAGCTTGCCTTTCTAAACCAGTGTGCATCCAGGAGACTTCCAGTCAGACCAGGAAAAACTCAGCAAGTTCCACCAAAGTCAGACAACACTGTAGACCTTTCAGAATACATTCTGAATGGAAATACCTAAGTGCTGGGTTCAAGGAGGTTTTCAAAGCGTCATGCTATTAAAACACAAAGTAGATCACAGGAGTACGGGAAACCGAGCTATGCTATGGTTAAAGATTGCAGGAGGCTGTGTTGTTAATCTAGGTTTTAATAGACTGACAACTATTGCTTTTACTCTGGCTAGTGATGATACTCAACCTATATTGGTAACTGTAGGTCCTTTCAAGAGTACTTGTTTTTATAATAATGTTCTAACTTCTCCCCCCTGCCCTCTTCCTTGTGTTTTTATTCCATAGTGGGGATAAAAAAGGTTGTTTCTCTTTTTGGTTCTACTAAGTGATTATAAAATCATAATTTTGTAGATATGGGGTCAGTGGAGACCATTAGAGGACTTAGGCTGCATGATGTTTTTATTCCAAGACTTCCAGAAGAAATATGAAAACTTAAAGAAATGACAGTTCACCACTTCCTTTGGCAATCTTTTGCAAGTGGAGATTCTGTGCTGTACTTTCTGTCTTCACTATGGCTGAATGTTTGCCTGGAGACTTTTGAGCCTTCTTTCTAACAGCTTCCAAATGACTTTGCTGTTTAGTATGTTTCTGAAGATTTTCTTTCAGTAAATAATAGATAATATAATCATAATGTTAAATTGAGTTTCTGAGACTTTTTGTCAGCAATTTTACCCTCTTTCTGTAGTGATATTATTTAGTTGGGTCTGAAAAACTAAAAAGCAAAACCTGAAAAGATCAATGCAGTATAAATAAGAGATAGTGATCTCTCAGGCACATTTGTTAAGGGGAAACATCACTTGTATAAAACATAGTTAAAAATATAATGGACTCCAGATGCTACACAGTCATAATGTGTTTACTTTCAAAGCAGAAGACGATCACACTGAGGAAGAGCCCTATTGAAATGTCTTCATTTCTCCTTTGTAAAATGACTTTGGTAGATATAATCATCTTGTTGAAGGATGTTAGTCATGGTTGCTCATTCTACCATTATTGACTCAATGTATTCAGAGAAGCTTGTATATCAAATCCATTGTGTATCTGTGCCAATCAAATATCTGATAAGCCAATGTCCATAATGTGTTAAATTCATATTTTTCAATACTGAGGCTGGATATTTAAGTCTGTATTAAGGCATAAGTGTTCCCCTGAATTCTTCAGATGCATGCTGCCTTTTTAGATTTGTATTTGTGTTGGGGTTCATATATATTGCTTCTTCTCCAGAGCCATAAATAATGAGTGTTGCCAAACCATATAAATTGTTGCTATAGATCCCATTAGATATTCTATAGGGTAATCAAATGTTCTGACACAGCACAGTGTTCATAATTTCCTAGGGATTCCCTTGCATATACACATTGTGCAGACATACAACTATTGTGTAAGTATTTATTTTTTAATTCATTCTCTGTGGCCATGATCCAATAAAGAAGAAATGTATGCATACAAAAGCTGTGGAACTTCAATAACACTACCTACATGGAACTGACAAGCTTCTTCAAACAGAATAAAGTGTTAAATATAAATAATTTTTTATAATAGTTTATTCTATTTATATTCTGCTTTATAGATATGGTCAGGATGATTCAGTGATTACAATTATGTTTGTTGTATTACCATTTCTTTCGGCTCTTTTTCATTATATTTTCCAGCCCAAGGGAGACTTTTTGCATGTCTGTCAAATATGAGGCAGAATTCGATGCTCATCCTATTACTCTGAAGGGAGAGCTTTTAAGGGAGAACTAACAAACAAAACACCACAAATCCTACCCTGAGCTCCGAGTTTCAACTGAACCTACAGTCACTAGCACATTTCCACCCCCAAGCTCTTTGACTAGCTCTCTAAGGATATCATTAAAAGTACTGTATACTGTGTGTGGAAAAGTGAAGAGGCATATGATGTAGTCTGCAGTAGGCTGCATGCCTTATTTATATAACAAACCAAGTCCAATTACATGTGATGTGACATGTGCTTGGGAGAAAGAGTCTGCAGTTACACAAAGAATAAAACTAATTTAGAAAGCCAGTGTTTTAAGTGTAGGTGGCAACATTTTCTAACTGTTTTCTGTGCAGTGCAGGCTATTAAAAGTTTTCAGAAAACTCTTTGACTTTTTTTCATTAAGGTATATTCTGTAGAAGGCAATGACTAAGTCATGGCTCCAGTTAATGGATCAGACTGATTGCTGATGGCAAGGCAACAAGTGTTGATACCACAGAGAAACTTGTCAGCATGCAAATGTCAAAAACATGTTAGACAGTAGTAGTTTTGGTCCTTTCAGATAATACAGCTTCATATCAGAATTACAAGAATTATAAAGTTACAGGACATTCTGTTACCATACATTATATCTATCTGTTATAGACATTTTGGGGAAACATGCTGGCCCTGTTGAAATCAATGGTTCAATTCCTCCCTTGAAATTCATAGTTCACCAGGCAATCTGGTTTTGTAATAAAGAGAAAACCCTTATTTTTTAATTAGGGTCTTGAAAAATCTGTTTGTCCTTACCTTTGTAAAGGTATAACATAATCAAATGTTGAATAATACAGTTTATGCCTTTTGAAAAAAATTAAAATCAGGTAATTCATTGTGTAAACATGCGTAGCAATATTATTTGGAACTAGGAGAGTTAAGTAGTAGCATAACTATTGGTATCATTTTCTAAAGCTTGTAAATGGTATTTTCTTCAGAAGAAAAACCAAGAGTGTTAAGGTCAATGATCTTGTTAGATAAAAATGTAATTTGTAATAGTAGTTGATGAATATGTTGATTTTCATGCCAAGCTTGTCAAATAGAGTGAGATTAATTCAGTATTACCTTAGCCATCTAGAATGTAAATATATTAACCTAAATTAGTTGTTTAGTCTGTCTCTGAAATCAACACACAAAGATCCCAAGGGACAATTCAACTCATCCTATGATAAATATCTAAAAGAAGATAGGTGGTATTCTCTGGAGGAGCCTGTCTGCCCAGGTTAGACCAAAATCCTAGAGACAAACTGACTACAGTTATCACAGTTTCATTAAAATCTCCTAACCCTCCCCCATCTCTGGCTATATCACTGTATTGGGCTTGTGTGGCAAGATTGGTAGCAGGGGGGCTACAGGGGTGGCTTCTGTGAGAAGCTGCCAGGAGCTTCCCCTATGTTCAATAAAGCCAGTGCCAGCCGGCTCCAAGAAGGACCTGCCTGTCCTGGTTTTGACTGGGATACAGTTATTTTTCTTCCTAGTAGCTGGTATAATGTTGTGGTTTGGATTTAGTATAAGAATAATGTTGATAGCACACTGATGTTTTCAGTTGTTGCTAAGTAGTGTTTAGACTAAGTCAAGGATTTTTCAGCTTCTGATGCCCAGCCAGCAAGAAGGCTGGAGGGGCACAAGAAGTCGGGAGGGGACACAGCCAGGACAGCTGACCCAAACTGGCCAAAGGGGTATTCCATACCATGTGACGTCGTGCCCAGCATATAAACTGAGGGCAGTTGGCTGGGAGGGGGCATCACTGCTTGGGGACTGGCTGAACATCAGTCAGCAGGTGGTGAGCAAGTGCATTGTGCATCACTTGTCTTGGGATATATTTCACTCTTCTTTTGTTATCTTCCTTTTCATTACAGATATTATTATTTATTATTATTGTTATTATAATTTTTATTTCAATTATTAAACTGCTCTTATCTCAACCCACGAGTTTTACATGTTTTCAATTCTCCTCATCATGTTCCTGATGACAATGTTGAGATAATGCTGATTTTCTGACCAACTCCTACACCCGTGGAGAAGACCATGGTGAGGCTGGCTGTCCCCCTGCAGCCCATGGAGGTCCACGGTGGAGCAGATATCCACTTGCAGCCTGGGGAGGACCCCACGCCAGAGCAGGTGGGTGCCCAAAGGAGGCTGTGACCCCGTAGGAAGCCCACGCTAGAGCAGGCTCCTGGCAGGACCTGTGGATCTGTGAAGAGAGGAGCCCACACTGCAGCAGGGTTTCTGGCAGGAGGTATCACCCCATTGGGGACCCACGCTGGAGCAGTTTCCTCCTGAAGGACTGCAGCCCGTGGAAAGGACTCATGCTGGAGCAGTTTGGAAGAACTGAAAGCTGTGGAAGGATTCACGTTGGAGAAGTTTGTGGAAAACTGTCTCCCGTGGGAGGGACCCCACACTGGAGCATGGGAAGAATGTGAAGAGGAAGGAGCGGCAGAGACAATGTGTGATGAACTGACCGCAACCCCCATTCCCTGTCCCCCTGCAATGGTTGGTGGGTAGACAAATCGAGAGTAAGATTTATTTTTTATTTCTCATTACCTTACTCTGATTTGGTTGGTAATAAATTAAATTAATTTTCCCCAAGTCAAGTGTGTTTTGCCCATGACGGTAATTGATGAGTGATCTCCCTGTCCTTTTCTCAACCCATGAGCTTTTTGTTATATGCTCTATCCCCTGTCCATCTGAGGAGGGGAGTGATAGAGCAGCTTTGGTGGGCACCTGGTGTCCAGCCAGGGTCAAACCACCACTATAACTAAATTCTTATCCTTCATAGAGTCTTTAAAAATATAAACATTTTCCATACTGTTACATGGAACAGCCAAGTGTGCATATATATTTTAATTTTGAGCATGAAATGTGCTCTTATGTTGGAACATATGGTTTTATAGATCAGTGTTATCAGAGTGAGCTTTTTGTGACAAGCTATTAATCTCTGAAAGACTTTCTCCAAATGCAGAGGGATACTTTCAGCAATTGTTTATTCCGGTTCAAAATCTCACTGATATAGAAAATAGGACACTGTCAGACATTTAAGAGATTTTAGCTATTTCCACAAGCAAAGTTAGAGTAAATGTCCTGGATTTAGGCATGAGTTTGGACTACTGAAATTAAAAGCATTTATACAGTATTTACAAGAATCAAAACAATTTGAGAATTATTAATTCAAATTCTTTGATATTTATTTCTCTCATGCTCAGACACTGGATAAGAGAAGGCTCCAGAGAGACGTTATCACAGCCTTTCAATACTTAAAGTGGGTTTATAAGAAAGATGAGGACAGACTTTTTAATAGGGCCTATAGCAATGGGAAAGGGGTAATGTTTTTAAACTAAAAGAGGGTAGATTCAGACTAGATATAAGGAAGAAATTTTTTGTGATGAGGGTGGTGAAACACTGGAACAGGTTGTCCAGGGAGGCTGTGGATTCTAGGAAGAGAAGACTTATATTTGTAGGGTAACTAGATATTACTGTTACTAAAAGCTCAACCCCTCTCCCTTGGTTGAGCTAGATAAATAGTAATAGTTAAATCTACATATTCGCTGTCCAACAGTTAAGGTTCTTCTAAGCTAGGAGTTTCTGTTATCAAGAGAGACATACGCTTCCAGAAGGTGATTCATACTGCCTATGCTGGACTTTTAGCTCACTTCTCCTAAATCTCTGTCCATTGCCTGAAATGAGCCCCATTATCCACTAAACAGGGCTGTTGTGGTTCGAGTGCCAGCCCAGCCGGTAACAAAGCACCATGAAGCCGCTCGCTCACTCCCCACCCCGTCCCCTGGACACGTTGGAATGAGGAGAAAATCCAAAGGCAGGCTCGTGGGTTGAGACAAGGCCTGGGAGGGATCACTCCCCACTTATGGTCACAGGCAAAAGACAGGCTCAACTTGGGGAAGAAACAAAATCAATTTAATTGACTACAAATCAAATCAAAACCAAGGATATTAGGAAGGAAAACCAAACATCAGAACACCTTCCCCCCACCCCTCCTACCTTCCCAGCTCAGCTCCATTCCCAGTTCTCTCTACCTCCTCCCCCCGGTGGCACAGGGGAACAGAGGATGTGGTTGGGGTCAGCTCACCACACGTTGTCTCTGCCACTCCTCCTCCTCAGGGGGAGGACTCCACACTCGTCCCCTGCTCCACCGTGGGGTCCCTCCCACGGGAGACAGTCCTTCAAGAACTTCTCCAACGTGGTTGCTTTCCGCGGGCTTCAGTTCTTCCTGAACTTCCCTGGCGTGGGTCCTTTCCACGGGCTTCAGCTCTCCAGTCACACACTGCTCCAGCGCGGGCTTTCCCATGGAGTCACGACCATCTTCAGGAGCCTCTGCTCCACCGTTCACCTCCATGGGCTGCAGGGCAACAGCCTGCTCTCTCACCATGGGTTCCTGGGCCATCAGCCTCCTCAGGTGCCCCTCCTCCCCCTCCTTCTTCACTGACCTCGGTATGTGCAGAGGTGTTCCTCTCACGTTCCAATGCCCCCACTCACTGCTGGTTCCCCTTTTTAAATCTGTTCTCCCACAGGCACTCCCACCATCACTGATGGGGTCAGCCTGGGTCAGGGGTGGGTCTGACTTGGAGCCAGGGGAAGCTTCTAGCAGCTTCTTACAGGAGCCACCCCTGCAGCCCCCTCCCCTGCTACCAAAAAAAAACCCAAAACCTGCACCACACAAACCCTCTACAAAGAGTGAAATATCCTTACAAAATCAGGGTCCAGAGCTGCAATCTTGATTTCTCGATGAGGAGTATAGGTACCTAAATAAGCTATATATATATATATATAATTTTTTTTTTTTCATAAACAGATCTGTTACTGTAAGTGGGTTTAGTTAATCTAGGCTAGTCTCTGATTGAACTTATGAATCTGTCTGTCATTTAATAAATGGTGAGCAGGATAGATTTTATTCTCTCTCCACTGGAAAATTAACTCATAAAGGTTTAAAATTTTTGTGCAGACTGTGTAGTGGATCCAAGAAGATTTACTTTAGCATGTCTAGGATTGCTAATCAAGCTTAAGCCTTTAGATAGAAGAGTTGAAGTCACAGTCATTCAAAATAACTGAAACAAATGTGAACTAGCATTGAGGTACGTACATGTAAGCACAGAAAGGAGATCTTCTCTTTTTAAACCAGCCATATTGTCTTACAGTCCAGCAATGTAGCAAACGAATTTCTTAAAATCTAGTCATAGATTTGAGGTGCTTATAGCCAAAAATTTACACCGGGATTCTGGCTGAAACTGAGACATCTGGTTTTGCCTTGGCTATATTGTAGAATGCTGCTTCCATAATGTGGAATTATGCTTCATTTACTTAAAAACAACCCCTTCCAACCTTTGAGACACCCTCAGGTATGCCAGAAAGCCTCTAGGTGCCTCTACAGGAGGATACATGTCTTCCATCAGTCCTGTGCCATATCTGCCAGCTCTGTGATGATGTCTCAAATATCCAAGGGCATCTCAGATGGCACCGGACATGTAATTTTAGGCATATTTACAATTTAAGAATTATATTCTAGTTGTCTGTAGGTTCACTAGGTGTCTAAACTAGATGCTGACTAGTCTATACAATCCGTGAAACTCAGAAGCAGTTCCATTGACCAGCCACTAGCTGTTTACTTCAGAGAGAATAGACTGTAATCCAAGAGCATGCAAATAGCACACTTACAAATACACATATGTGCACATCTTGAACTTGAACTTCATCTTGACCTTATAGATTCAACTTCACCATCTGCAAAAGAAACATCGACTTTCGAACACTGTAAGCTGCACTGGCAGAGAGCATGAGATTTTATCATGCATAAGGCAAACCAGAAAAGCATAATGATTCTCTACTGTTCTAATGAAACTCGTGCTTAGAGCAATTTAAGTGCTAACAGTCTTTTTAGTTAGAACATTCAAAACTTTAGTCATGTCTTCTATTGTTCATAAAAATACTGAAAACAAGAAGTTGTAAGTCATCTGATATGTTTATAAGATGCTTTCAATTCACAAGATTGTTTCCACTGAACTGCTAAAATAATATATTGTGCATTTATGATGCCAATGCATACCTATTATGGGGCTTGAAAAATCAATATATTTGCTGATATAAGGGTTTAAAAACTTACAGTCTAAATAATAGTTTAGAACTATGTATGTCATATAAGTATATGGCATACAGTATACTGAATAATGGCTCTGGAATTATCCACTTACCAAGTAAACCAAAATGCACCTAATTGTTAGTTTTGAGAACAAGTGAAAGTCTGAAATTTTGCCTAAGATTTTTGGAGAAAGAAAATAAAGGCTTTCATGGCTTTGCCCAAAATAGTTCCTCAGACTCATGAATTTACTACTAGACACTTATTTTCAGAGTATTCAGGTATAATTGTATTCCAAAGAACAGGTAGCCTTGAACTAGACTTGGAATTAAACCAAGCAATCAGAATAATTTTAAATAATACTTCTAGTCCAGCTGAATCAGAGCCTGTGACATAACCTGAAGTGTCTCGTTGGAGCAAACGCTTCACTATGGGACTATCCCTTTTGCTGTCTTCTGTGGAAAAGAGGAGATTAGGTGTACCCTGCCACAACGTAGTTAACTTTGATCATGAACTTACATGGACAGGTTTAGGATGGACTTGTTTAAATTAGTAAATTTATTATATTTTGCCTAGTGACAGAGAACTACAGTACATGCCCTTTGCAGCCCCTGCAAACACTGGTATTTCATTTCTGTAAATGGTAGCTGTTTCATACATGGAAGAATTAAAAAATAAATTCAGTTGAACTACAGAGTAAAGTTTGAGCCTGTATAGCTAGAGTGAAATTGTACGGACTAACATTAGCACTATAAAGGACATAATTAACTGAACTGCATGATTAAAACTCAATTGAAATACTGCTTGATTTTAAAGTTTAAGAAAGGGGTATGCTTATTTACATAATGTTTTACAGCAAGATGACCATGCATTACCACTAATGTCCACTTGCTACTTTTATAACAGTAATTTCAATAACATATGATCTTTAAAATTGCTCGAAAAGAAATTGTAAGCATTGAATGATAAACTATAATTCCACACAGAGTTCATTAATGTGTAATTGAATGACAAGTTAAGACTTAAAGAATAGCTAACATTTTTGGTAGCTTAAAAACAAAATACTATATTCATTTGTGGTTCAAGATAAGGTTTGCCAGCCTTATGCTATTTTAAGGGGAAGGTTTCTCTTTAATTAGCTGATAAGTTCTATAATATGGCACTAACTTGAGAAAGATAATTTAAAGTCTGCATTTTCATTTAAATATCCAATTAAATTCAATTCAGAAGAATTATTTAACCATGGATGTTTTTTAATTCTGCTTAAAATCATATTTAAGAACAAGATTATCCTTTCTTTGCCATGGGAGAAAAGTTGTGACAGTGAATTAAGAGCACTGTTTATTTTTGTATTTATAAATGGGGGCATTTATTCTGATTTTGTACTGTTTTTCCATTAAGGGTGGTTTTGTTAGTTTTTAACTTTCAGTTACACCAGAGCGAATGAAAGCAATACAGGAGCAGAGGCATAGCATTTATTTAAATCAGTGTGGCATACTTAATTCCATTAGTTTTCAAAATTTAAAAGGAATAAATGTGTAGACACTTTTAAGCACACAAAATAGTTAATAACTAATTAAATAAATATGTACAACATAAAACATAAATTGTCAATAATGGCTTCCTTTCTGTTACTATACATCTTAGAAGATGTGAATGGAAATCTTATGTGTAGAATTGCACTGTTATATCATGTGTCATATCATATCATATTGTGTTCATATCATATTAATAAAATATGATGCACAAAATTTTGCCTGGACAGTAAAAAGACTACTCAAACCTGGTATGTTCCACATATCCTGAAAATCCTGGGCAAAGGATGATCCAGGCCAATTAAATATTCGGCAGACGTCTGCTGAGTCAATTCATCTGGAACGTACAGGTACAGATCATCCTCTGGGCAGCACGTGTCCTGTAGGTATGATACATATACACCATTTGCACACATATTTCACACAGGGAAATCCTATGAAAAGTTATGCCGAGCTGCTCCGAGCATGATTTAGGGAGCGCTAGAACTCAGCAACTACTGAAAACTTTATTAATTAAAATCACAATAAGGATGACTCACCTTAACTCAGATGTGAAAAGGACGCAAATCACCTTGATTTAACCAGGAGTTCTTCTTGCCCAGCATCTGCCTTGCTGTCTGTGACTGGCCAAAGGGCTCGGTAGCTGTGATGGTGGTGATACCAGGGTGCATGTCTTCAGTGATATTTGCAATGACACATGGCTTCCCTACATGTCACTTTTCTGCCTTTGCCTCTTAACTTCTCTTTGGTATACCCAATTTTCAATAAACTATTTTATGACACTTTATAGCGATCAGTTTTGAGCTTTGTTTTAGTGTTTCTTCTTATACTGGAGGCACAAGAGAAAAGAAATGCTCTCAATGCACTGCTTTGTGCTACTGTATTTAACATAGGAGCAGACTATTGTGACTTCAGTATAAAACCTGCTCAAAACTGAGAAATCCTACTGAAAACAGTAACTGAAATATCCAGTATCTCAGTATTATATTTTAGACAGTGAAAAGTATCTAGTGCTTGAAAAGAATATAAAATAACTTCAGAACTAGAAAATACGGGATAGCTGATTTTCATTTTTGATCTCCTCTTAATTTCTTAGTCAGTGGTTTAAATCTGAAACAGCAGGTATGCTATTTTATATGTCTACTACTTTCTGATCTTAGAGAAAGTGAGTCTTTCTTCTTAAGATATTTTAAATTTGTATTTTTGTGAGCTCTTTGTTATGGCAATTGGTAGAAATTCACTGGGGACTTGTGGAAACTAAAAATGAAATGAGTCTCCAAATCACGGTGGAAGTATTTTGAGGAAATGTGAATGATAATTTAATGAAAATTACATGTTTACAGATCCAATTCTTCTTTATAATCTGGACTTTAGATTTAATTATACCCATTTATAAACCAGGAAACCAGGAGTTTTATAATAAATAATCATCTTCTATCAATTACCCATTTAGCAGAAACATTCAATTATTTTTTCTTTTTTTCTGGAAGAATAAGGTTAATTTTTTTTTTTAATTAGTTATTAATCAGCATTATTGACTAGGTCAATAGAAACATGTAGAGCTTTACATAGCATATTTGAATATGAATGCCAATCTTTAAGCAGAGCTTTTGGTGACTAATGCACAGATGTAATCCAAAATTTATTTTTAGCATTACAATAATAAAAAAGAAAAAAAGTTGATTTCACAACCTTTGCACTTTCATAATATTAGGCCTTGTGAGATGACAGATTCTAAATATCGTAGAATTAGATCAGAGCATGGTCTGGAGCTGCCAGCCTGCAGAAAAATTACATTAAAAAGAAATGTATTTTTGTTCATTCTATTTTTGCGGGTAAAGTTATTGTGCTTAAATAAACACAATGAAAGATTTCACACAAAAACACTGATTCAAAAATGTCACAACAGTTATTCACTTGAAAATGTTAAAATATTTTGCATTCCCAAAACGTAATCACATTTTGCTTTCTTTTTAAACGACACAGTTGGCACAATGTTAAGCTTCACTTCCTGATGAGAGTTGTTAACATTAAGGTTCCTTTTCTCTGTGTAAACAGATTTCTGCATGATGGTTCATTTACAGTGAACCAAATAGTATCATCTTCAGAAATCAGCAGAGGAAAGCTAGTTCTCTGGGGTTTCATCCCATGCCTTGTACTGACTTTACTGTCAGTGGCAGAGGAAATGCTGCTTAATACTGAACAGACACAAAAGGAAATTTCTGGATCAGTTGCACTGTGATTAGACTATAACAGATCAGAAGCAAAAGCTTAAGGTTTGTGGTGGTTTTTTGTTGTTTTTTTTTTTTTTAATTCTTTAGAAAAGGAGTGCAAAAATACCTATTAGCAAAATGAAAGTTCCTGTGAGAACTAGTCCTTACAGAAAAACTCTTGGACCATGGATTCTGTACTCTGACAGATTCAGGTTTTTAATGCCTCCTTAACAGGTTTCTGAAACAGCAGTTTGCCTATTTTCCCCCCATTACTTAGGTACTGGGAAGAAATCAGGCACATTGACTTTAATGGGACTTCATAATTTTATTGGCTATGCTCCAGCCACTCAAACCTGTAGCCCGGGAATATTCTCCAGCTGCTCTAT
>VYZV01005022.1:8531-28910 GCA_013401275.1 Pandion haliaetus | reverse complement strand
AATGGAATAAGGAGTAGGAGGCATATAGTAGCTCAGATGTGAAACATTTCATGCTGGGAGAGACATTCCTCTTCTATGGTGTGTTGAAAAATCTGGTGTGGGTGTTTTTCTTTGTTTATAAGATGTCCTAAGAGCAACACAGTTCCTGTGAGGAAATGAGTATTTTAAAGAATTTTAGACAGTCTTGCCTGAGAGAAATATGTATCTAGCTATAAAATATGCAAAGATAGCCCCAAATGATGACGGCTTCATTTTTAATGTTATGTGTTTATTGTATTAATATTTTAAATAACTCAGTCAAGATGAGGCGCTTCCGCTTACGTATGTATAGCTATATATTTTTAACTGACTTGTAGTTTCTGTAGGACAAGACTTCAGCTGATGAAAGAGCCTTTAAAAAAGGATTGTGACATGAGTTTTCTGCCTACCTCTTGAAGTTGTGTGTGTGAGTTTGGGAAAAATGGTGAATTAAGAAGAGTACAATTTAAATCTTGCTTAAATGAAAGGACTTGAGTGCTGTAACATGTTGCATACAACACTCCCAACCTCAGAGCCTGTCTCTAAGAGCAGAATTTGCAAAGCTAATTTGAGTTTGGAGCAAGGTAAGATTGACAGCTGCCAGTACACTAAGTGCTGGGATGCCCAAACCAATCAATAGGAAACGTAGAAGAGCAGAGCATTTCTGAAATGCTGTCTCCTGCAGAGGCTGCACTCCCCAAAGCTGGAAGCCACAGTTCTGGTCTTTGCACATTCATCTGATAAAAGCACTTGCCCAGCAAGTGGTGTTCTGCTTCCCGGGATGCTGATGGAGTTTGTATTTCTTACTTGTTGGCTGAAGGAACAAAAAAACCCAAGAGTAATTCTAAGAGCAGCCACTCAAGACAGCATCTTTCCCATCGGATCAGCTGAACTGCTAACATCTGCTCTCCTTTGGCCTATGTGGCTTTTGCACTTAGTGCTCACAGTGGCACAGTTTTCCACAAAAAGGACAAAAGGCAGTTGCCTCCCATAACTCTATGATTAGCACAGTCTGTTATCATGCACCTGCTCCAATCCTAACCTTCCTCATCCTTTGGGAAGGGTGTGTGTTTGTGTGTGTGTGTGTGTGTGTGTGTCTCAAAATGGGTCTCCTAGAGCAGATGTTCTAACAAATGAGCCATTAGAAGTAACAGTTTAAGTAAACTGTGTGTGTTCTGTGAACACTGAGCCAACTGGCTCAGTAGAGATTTTCAGTAGAGATTGGTGGAGGGATGCCTGTTTTACGACATTGGAAGAGGACAGATATTGAGGAGACAGATACACAATAATCAGCTCAGCAAAGGCCATGCAAAATATAGTCCTTGTTCAGACATTTTGAGAAATTACTGTTCAAAACACTGGTTTGTCTCAGAGATCTGTTGATGTTAGTTTTCTTTCCCTCCTATATCTCCTTTCTTTTTTTTTTTCCATCAGTCTTCCAAACTTCAGCATCTACTCTTGTTTGAGTGAGACTCAAAAAGCTCCTCATTGTGGTGCTTATAATGTCCAGATTCTCCAGGGAACCAGAAGATAGACTTGTAATGTCACTTGCCATTGATGCAGACGTGCAAGAATGTAAACCTTTTTTGTTCAGAAGTGACTGCAAGGATTTATTTCAGGTAACTTTAGATTAACTGTGTTTAAACTGGTGATCTTGAGATAAAAGTTTTTCTATCCCTTTGCCATATTATGCCACACCCCAAAAGGTCCCCGTGAAACATGTCAACAAGAGTCTTTTACTTGCTTAGGGCATTCAGGGAAACATAACAGAAGCTGCAAAATACCTTCATTTCTGTAAATAATTCATTCTGTTAGACTTAAAACAGTGTTAAAATAAATCTCAGTAGATAAGTGAAGGGTCTAGAGATAATATCTCCCCCAGCAACAGACCAGTGATTGATTGATGTGTTATATATTAGCTAAAAATAATGATTTTTCCCCCTATATTTATAAATCTTAGCTGCATTCCAACCTAGACCCCTCTCACAGAAACATTCCAGAATGATTTAAAAATTAGGAAACAATCTTCTATTGTGTTCTTATTAGTAGCAGAATGTCACCTTGTCCCAGTTAACTGCAGAAATACATATTTTTCTTATACAGACAATTTTTTTGCAAGAAAAGAGGACACATCCAAAAGGCAGAAGCAAGAATGTATTATATTGAGTTGGTAAGTGTCCTGGTTTCAGCTGGGATAGAGTTAATTGTCTTCCTAGTAGCTGGTACAGTGCTATGTTTCTGAGCTAGGTATGAGGGGAATGTTGATAACGCACTGATGTTTTCAGTTGTTGCTAAGTAATGTTCAGTATAAAGTCAAGGTTTTTCGGCCTCTGATGCCCAGTCAGCAAGAAAGCTGCAGGGGCACAAGAAGCTGGGAGGGAACACAGTCAGGGCAGCTGACCCAAAGTGGCCAACGGAGTATTCCATACCATGTGATGTTTTAGGAACTGGGGCGGGTGCGTCACCGCTCGGGGACTTCCAGGTACGTCGGTCAGCGGGTGGTGAGCAATTGTGTTGTACATCACTTGTATATTCCAATCCTTTTATTATTACTGTTGTCATTTCATTAGTGTTATCATTATCATTATTAGTTTCTTCTTTTCTGTTCTATTAAACCGTTCTTATCTCAACCCACGGGTTTTAGTTCTTTTCCCAATTTTCTCCCCCATCCCACTGGGTGTGGGGGGAAGTGGGTGAGCGGCTGCGTGGTGCTTAGGTGCTGGCTGGGGTTAAACCACGACAGTAAGAAAACCTATGCAACTTTCAACTTGAATTATGTAAGCAACAGCATGCTGAAGACTTTTTTATTATTCTTTTTATTCTTTTTATTCTTATTAATATTATTAATATTATTAATTTATTTGCTCTTTGCCTGACAGTATCTAAATGAAAACTTCAGTTCCAGATTTTATTTAAAACTACAGTGTCCAGGGAAATAACTTTGTTTATCTGAAATGGTACAGTATTCATATTTCTTTTTTCTGTCTCTGCTTAAAGTTTGAATCCCTAGTGAGTAGCTTTCTGGCTCTGTAGTGAATATGCTGCGACTGTATGGAATAACACCAGGACAGCACTGACATTTTGTTGATAAGATTTGCATTAAAATATATTCACAGATCACCTGTCTTGCAAATATACATTACTGTAGAACCTTTATCAATTTCAGACACACTCAGCTTTTATCATGAATAAAACTTACAGAAACGTTTGCCAAGAACAGTTGTCCAAAAAGATAGAGAAAGAAGGTAAAGCGTTTTATAACATTTCAGTTCCCTGTTTTGTCAACATGGAGAAAAGAATCAAAACCACAGTAATAAATTCTTCTTTTATTCATCTACTTTTATTTCTCTGCAAATGTCTTATGGAAATGTAGACCACTAACATGCTCTTTCTAGACAGCTCGGCTCATATATCTAGGTGTTTTCTCCACCTCTTTCTATTCCAACTCTTCTGAGAAACTAACTGTAAAAATGACTTTTCAGTTTTTTTGTTGTTGTATCTATTCCCTTCAGAGTCAATTATCTTCTTTTCTGGATTATGCAAAACACACCAAAAACTACAGTTGAATATTTTTATTTATCACTTCTGGGATGTCACTTAGTTTTACAGAGGAGATAAGTAACTGTGGACAAACTAATTCATACAAAAGCAATCGCACAATAGTTTGATATTGTCCAGTTGATAACATTGAGGAATCCTGATCTCATATAATTCAATAGTAACACTGCCATTTGCCTCAGCTGAAATGAGATCTATGTTAACAGGAAGTATTACTCAGGTTGCTAATTAAATGAAAAGTTAGCTATTGGCAGTTGCCAAATCCTACTTTAGCATGCTTCAGCTGGTGGCATGAAGTCTAGGTGCAGACTGTGTATAATTTAAATCTGTCCTCTGCTTCCTCTTTAGTCCAAGCACCAAAGGATTAACAATTTAACTGCCAAACCCTACAGGAATTAGAAGCCTGGGTCTTGTTGCCATGATTCAGTTTCTCTCTCAGCCATCAGAACCTCACATAATCGTATTCTTTTCCTTTGTAGTTTTCCACTCCATAGTTTTTCATTTGCACAAAAAAGAAAACCCACCTGATAGT
Organism: Pandion haliaetus; assembly: GCA_013401275.1. Lineage (NCBI taxonomy): Eukaryota > Metazoa > Chordata > Aves > Accipitriformes > Pandionidae > Pandion > Pandion haliaetus. The sequence continues at coordinate 24,802 of VYZV01005022.1, read as the reverse complement.
TTTTTTGTGAGTGATGAGATGAAGTAGCTACTTTTAGAAGTGCTGCCTGTGCCCTTGCATTAATTTATGAGGTCAATATTTTTGAGTCCAATATTTATGAGTCCAATATATGATATTTTGTGGTGCTTCTCTAGATTCAGCTGAACCACCTGGCTCTGGACTTCCCAGTGCCCAAATCTGTTGTAGATCTGCATTTTACCTTCTCTCACCTTGAGCCAGCTCAAGTCCTGAAGTAATATGGTTATGTAGATGCATTTCTGAGCTGAGCTGAAGGTCTGAGAGGAATCATTAACTAGCTCAGGTGTAGTGCCAAATAGAGGAACTCTATTTTCATCTTTTGCATCTGCACATTGCTTTGACATATTGCATTGACTTTTAGGATCGGGTCAGCATTGGTTTGGAGATCTCTTCAGAGTATGCTGAGACACAGTGTAGGTGTTGCACAGTGTTATTCTGCTGGCACAGCAGCTGTGCTCAGCACTAGGACTGTCTCTATCCTAGTAAATGCAGTGTTCCTGGGACCACTGGCTGACACTGAGGACAGCTACAACAAAACTTTTTGCATCGGTATGAAAGGACTCCTGCCTTACAAATAAGGGCTGCTGCAGGCAAGTTTCTTATTGGGAACTGGTCCTGACCTGTGCTAACTGCTGAACTGTACTCATGAGTTGTTGGGGACTGCTATTTGTCACTGCCCAAAAGCATGCTTGGGGCAATTCCAATAAGCTGCTAATGTAGAGAGCTGAGCTCCTGTGCCCAGAAATGTTTCCTCTCCCTAGTATATTTGTACCCTTGGAGCATAGGCTGCACTCCAGCCTGGCTTCCTTTTACCCTCAGCCTGCTGCTGCACCTCAGCTCTTTGGTAGGGGAGAAAAGAGATTTTTATTTTCTTTCTCTCCTCTTTGATTTCAAGACAAGGCATCATACAAAGGTTTAACCTACCTTTTGAGTCTCTCTCTTTTTTTTTTTTGTTCCCCTGGGCAAGATCTTCCTTTCCTGCATGTATGTGCTGCAGTTTGATGCTAATAACCACAATATCATTGCCTTTTTTCAATGTGAAGAAGTTGATGGCCCTGAAGTCCTGCTTTCATACCTCTTAAATATACTCCAGGGGCTTTTAGGCCCTAAATTGCTTGTTTCTTGTGGGTTTAATTCTTTTACTTGAACATAAAAGTTTTCTGCTTGTTAAAAATAGAAATGATATGTCTACAATTCCCAAAAGCTTTGTTAATCATGGAAGTGTCTAAGAAAGCTCCAGAGAAATTATATCTTGTAATTACAAGAAAAAAGTTCCCAACTACCTCTTAGTGGATCACAACATTTACCAGTTTGGAGCCTGCAGTTATATGGGTGAGATTAGCTGTTAATTGGAGAGAGTAAAAAAAGAAGGAATAGAAAATGAATTTTATGTTTTAAAATAGCTTGGACTTGTATCTGATTTACAATGAGAGAATCTCTTTTGTGTGGGTTGCTTTTTTTTTCTTCTTCGTCTTCTCCAGAAGCCAGGAAAGGAGCTGAAATGTGCCATTATATGTACAATAAAGTGTTTGCAAATCACAGATATTTTTTGAAAAGGAAAAGTGGGGAAGGTTGGCTAAGGACTATCTGCTGCTTGCAGGGACTCTGGAATAATAATTCCTCTTTATACATGCTGTGTCCTTGCCACTCTCATAAAAGCGCAGCATCATGGAGACTAGGGCACATCAGAAGAAGGAGGAGGCGTAACAAGGTTGAGTGGGGCTTCATTCTTTCCCCAGTACAAAGTGCCTTGAAATTCTTTCCTCAGCTATACAAACTGCTCTTGGGCACCTCCAAGGGTCACATTTATGAGACGGGCTGATATTTAGTTTCAGGGGTGAGAGTATATCCTTTAGATATTATGCAGTTCCAGATCTTGATACCAACTAAAATTTCTTATAACATGCCATGTCAATACAGAAAGTCTGTGTAGCTTGTACAGGATGCAACTGTTGCATTCACAGAGTTGTGCAGTAACTGGAAATCTCAGTTCATATGCTTAAGGTGATTGAGGCATGATAGTACAGTGCCAGCCCAAGGTAAAATGGTGTACTTCTCAACAGCTTCAGTGCAGAGCTGTGCAGCTGATTGCTTCCATTCTGGTACTAGTGAAATCTTCACTGAATTGAGGTGCTGGGGCAGGTGGGGGGGTGTTTCTGTACTGATTTCTATTGAACTGTATAGGGGCACTTAAAAGTATAATTAAGAACTTCCATGCTGCTTTTCATATGCAAAAAATTTTGGGACAAAGGCTTCTTAGAAGGATCTATTTCTTCCTGTTTGTTTCTATGTAACATTTTGCAATATTAATTTATTTAACAGATTTTGTTTGTTTAGATGTTGATAGCTTGAGGTTTGATTCATCAGCCCCTCTTCCTTACAGCAAAAATAATGCCTAATTACCATTTAGCTGCCTTGCTGTAAAGTTGTTTGAGATGGTGGATGATATTTTAGCTGATTGTCATGCAGTGGAAATGACAGAAATAGCAACTATCTGGGGCTAACTGGAATTTGAAAGTGGGGTTTCTTCCAAGGCTGGCAAATCTTATCTATATCATGCCTATAGAGAAGTGCAGTAACATATTTCACAGAAGATAAGATTATGCTACAGGAGAGGAGTTATAAGCAGGTGTTCCTGGCAATTGCTAGATTTTAAATCTAAGCTCGTGTAGCTCTCAAGGGCTGAGCTAACCATTTCTTCACAAATTAAAGTAATTGCTTAAACGAATTAATGCAAGTACAGGACAGTTTCTTACCAAAGCTGGTAAAGTAACACAAATATAGGTGAGTGTTACTTTTTTAATGGCTTTGGTGACTGAGTAATATGATTAAAGCATTACGCATTCAGCATCCAAAAATTCTTTGTGTGCTATTTCCAGCTAGGGTGCACATACATTCAGGCAATGAGGAATAATTTTTAATGGAGAACGTTCGGATTGGAACCTATTTGCATACCAAGCTATGAGTTTTTAATCTATTTCAGAAATACGATGTTAAAACCCTACAGCTTGGCCACATATGTGTGTCTATTCCATGCTATGCAGCTGTTTGAAATTGGCCTTGTGCTGAGCCTGCCCTGTCTAGTCCAGTGCTTTTAGATTACCTACACTTCTTGTTATCCTTGATCATTTCAGTACAATTTGCACTGGAACAGAACTCCACAAATTATTTTTTACTATTAAAGATTTCTCCAGAAATGTAATTTTGAGTCCTCCAAACTGTGTTAGCAAGCATTTTACATATCCTTTTGTCCAAATAACAGGGAAAGATATGGAAAAGTCAAGGTATTTCTGCTGTTTATTTTGACCCAAGGCTGTCTCTTCTACAGTGCATGTGTGTAGAGTTGTAGGCAGTTCAAAATGTAAAGAAATTTTCATCAGAGTAGATGTTTCAGTTGCCCACTAGTTTGGCTTCACTGCTAGTTGAGTCATTTTCAGATAGCTTGTGTCTTCTGTATACTAAAATTATGTTGATAGTAAATATGCTGAAATTAGAGTCTACTTTAAAAAGCCAGAAATACAGCCGAACTTGTCTGACTTCTTTGTCAGGTGGATGGAGCCTTATAAATGTCTAAGGAAGGATAATTTTTTTTTTCCCCTCTAATATAAATACCAGGATGTCTGAATATGTAGAAAATATTGCATCATTGCTTATGTCATCACCCTTATTATTAAATCCTGTGTGAAATCTGCTTATGCTTAGGCAAGGGGAGATAATTGGTTTCAGGAAGTGACAGAAAGTTTTGTGAGAGAGAGAAGATGAAATTTAGGCATGTCATTTCCTTATATCCTTTGGAACTCTCGGACCAAGTATCTAAAGAAGCAGTACTCTTGGAATAAGATTTGTTCATCACAGCTGCTTTCTCCAGTACTGATACTGAATTATAATAACTGAATCAAGAAAAATAGTTTCTTATCAAAATCAGAATATTTTGACATTGGAATTTTCTAGTAAAATATAATCTACAGATCATACAGCTTTCAAAATATGTTAGTCGTGATTTTGATTACTGAAAAGTTCAGTCAGATCTCGCTTTCTAGTAGTTGTGTCTGTTTTTTTAAGGTATTNNNTTTAGATATGATCAAGGAGGCAAGGGCATGGAGCATTACTCTGAAGCATTCCCTATGTTAAGTGCATGCAAGTATTCTGCTTTGTTGGATTCTGGAATGTGTTCATGTATTTTATGAATGCATATGCATTATGACAAACTGTATTTGGAAATGCCAAGAAATGTCACTAGTGTTAGCTTGTTAGCCATGGTATGTTAACTTTCTGTCCAAAACAAAACTGACAAATCAAGAGCTTCTCCAAGTCAGGATATGCCAGCTAGATGGATTTGTGCCTGTTACCTCTCTCAATAGGAAGTCTGGAGGGATGGGGGTGAAATTAATACCAGGGCATGTGGTATTTAAAAGCAACATAGTTATTCTACCACCACATCAACTGACAGTGAAATCTATTAATTATTTGCAGCCTTTATGAACAGCCACTTGAAATATCTCTTGAGCTTTCTACCATAAGGCTGCCTATTACTCTTATTTAGTTCCTAAGACATCAATTAAGCTTGATAAAGCAGAAAAAATGAATGTCACATTTGGTATACTTCTGGCTCACTGCATTGATTTTTGGCTTCTGAATAGGTTCAATTACATGGTGTAATTCAAGCTTGTCATGATTGTAATTTTGTTGGACATCCTCCTCCAATAACTTCTCCACCATATTCTAATTTCCCATGCGAGGTCAAACATCACTCTAAGAGCTACATTTTCAAAATAGTTGGGCATTAGATTTCTAAAAAACACTTAGTAAAAATAATGAGTTTAATAATTCTCTTACACACAGCTGTCAGAAATCTGAAAATGTTAGAAACAGCAGGTGTCAGAGACACCTTCGGTGCAGTAGAACATTGTGGCTTTAAACACTAATGTCTCAACCTTTTACAGAAATCTAGGCTTTGGATTAATGATGTTTAAGATCTTATTCTCCTTTAATACTCCTGATGTGTGGATCTGGCTTCATGTGTATTCTGCTGATATTCAAGAGTTTCCCTTCATGACCATTTTCCACCTGTCTCTTACATTCCAAATCATTCCAGATATTGGATATGAAAGACAAAGCAAGAAATGAGGCATAATTTACCTTAAGGTACTCTTGCTCAATTCACTTTATTACTCTAGTCATGCTATCTTTGGTATGGAAACACCGACATGATTCCAAGTTCTAATGAGTAATTTCTTGGGTCTGGGGGCAGCCGATACAGTTCCTATACCGTCACCAGCTTTACAGGCCAAATGCTTCAAAACAGCCTTTTTTTCTGGGCATCTACTAAAACAGGCAAATGCTGTTTCCTGTCAAATTATCAACACCACAAACAGGCAGTGAAATAAGGATATATTGTCTTCTGAGACGAAAAAAAAACCAGTTACAAATTTCAGTTATTGTTAAAAACATGATTTGGGTTTTTTTTCATTTATATTAATGTTAGTGATCATGGTCCTGAAAGAAAAAAATATAGGCAAGGGGTCAGTGATATTTTTTTTTCCAGTGAGAATAATTGACATAATGAAATTCTATGTTTGACAAATAGTTCCTTATTCATAAATCTGTTTGTTTGTTTGTTTTTACTCTGTTTAACAAGTCTTTTGGGGGACATAAAATTCAGGGAGCCATTGTACTGAACATTCTATAACCATTTTTTGTTCTCTCTTTTTTTTGTTTTTTTTTGAGAAACAGTGTTTTTGCTGAAAGCAAAGGACAAGAAGTGAGTGTGACTAAAAAAAAGAAAAAAGACAAGAAAAATCAATCTAATTCACTTGGACTACCTTCTTTATTCCTTAATAGCCTTATGTCATGTTATTACTTATTAAATAAATACACAAAAAATATCGTATTCTGCTACCGTCTTGTTTACTAAATCACAATGAACTGCATGGTAAACTGTGTTGAAAATAAAGAGGGCATTGAAAGAAATACAGCTTATTTCAGGGGGAAAAAAAAACCCACAACAAAAACCACACTAGGGAAGTATGGTTGTCTGAACCTGGAAAATGTGGCTTTAATGCCAATTCAATGCCAAAATTAATATTAGCTTATCCCTTAAGCCCACATCCTCGTCTGTGTTTTGGCTGTAACAAAGTGGAATCCCCTGCTCCAAGGCTCATCCATTGCCTACACATCTTCATGTAAGGAAAGATTTCCAATTTACCCATGACTGAAGATTTGTGTTGGGCAGGAATGAAAAGGGTAGCACGAAGCTTTTAAGGAGCCAGCTGGCTAGAGAGTGATAAGTTTCTCCTTTGCCAGAGAATTCCCTCCTCTGTCAGAAAATGGAGCTGTGAGCTTTCTCTGGGGGTTGAACAGATTAACCTCATCATCCGGTGAAAGACCTGAATGCCAAACCTTGTCTGAGAGACAAGAACAGGTATAGATATGGTGACAGCAGGCGGAAATGCTTCCACCAGAGGGGGGCTGTGCTGGTTAGGGCTGGGCATTCCGGAAAAGATGTGTTGTAAGGGCGTTATGAAAACTGCGAGTGGTATGAAAAAGGTGAATGTGTATCAGTTCTTTACTGCCTCTTCCATAGATGGGGAGTTCAAAATAGTCAAAAAAGGGTGATTGTTTATGCAGTGGAATTTGGTGCTGCAGGGCACGGGAAACATGACGTATTCTCTGTCAGCCACTGTCAAAGGCAGAAAACCGTATTGGATTGTTAGAATGAGTTTCACTATAACCCATTACAGGGGTTCTTATGTTTATATGAACAGGTCTGCTACCTCCAAAATACAATGAAATTGAGGACACCTCAGATACAGCCTGCTGAATACGTCCATGGTGCTTTTGCATGGGTTCAAAAGGGAAAATCCATAGTAAAGTCCATGAAGCTGACCAAGTGATACTCATACATTGCTTAACTACCATATTAACTTGGTTGAGTGGTGTCACTCAGTTTTTGCAAGCTGTAAATACATTAGGACAACCCTTGACAACAGCATAGCCACATGTGAAAAGGCCTTACACAACACTGCCCCCTTGGGTAAGTTTCCTGCCTTAGATCCTATAATGCCTTGTAGTAACGTTACATGACTGACAACAGTTAATGGGGCTACTTCCTAGCAAGGTCTTCACAGCCCGTTCTGCAGGACTTATTGAGTCAGGACAACTTCTTCTGGGTTCATTTGTAATACTCTCCTTGGGGTTGTCCCTTCAGCCACAGCTCACTCACAACAGATCGTTGGGTGTAGCAGATTATGTAAGAGCAAATCACCCGTGATCTTGGGTTCTGTTATCTGCCCTTGTTTCATTAAAATAAATCTTGATTAATAGGGTTATTTTCATGAAAAGTATTTAGATAGCATGGAATCCATTTACTTAAGAGACTTTGATGCTGTAGGCTGTGGCTAATGAAAACCATAATAGTCTTAGCAGAGCAACATAGGCAATGTATTAATATAGGTATTTTGTTTCATACTGTGGTTTTGTGGGGAAAACCTTATGGGATTAGCTGGCAGAAAAAAAGATTAATCTTTTAATTTTAAGGTGTAACAAGTAATTGTTTTAAATGAAAAGAAATCCACATTATTAAAGCTAACTAGTTCCTTACCCAGGGAACCAAATTTAATCCAAGAATGGCATGGAGAAGGGGAAGCGAGAATGTTTATTCACTATTTCTCATACTAGAGTTAAGGCATCCAATTAAATCAGCTTGCAGTGAGTTTTAAAGACACAAAAGTATGCTTTTTCATACACAACACAGTTGAATAATAGAACTCGTTGCTACAAAATATTTTGGATACTAAAAATACAAATTGGATTAAAAAAGTGAAGTTCAAGAGAAATGGCTTTGTCTGTCTGAGGCTGTTAAACAATGTGATCCAGCTGCAGCTACAAATTACAGAAAGTAAAACTGTTGCAGGGGAGGGTCACTTTATCCTTTTCCTGGTTCTTCTTACCTTCCCTTAAGCTTTGCTACTAATTTCTGTCATAGACACAATACCAGGCTAAATTAACTTCAGGGCTAACTCCCTAATGATAGCATTTTCATCTTTTTATCCAAGTATTAATCCCTTATTACCATAAGACTGGCATACCATATGGTCCTACTGTATTTCCCCCAGTGATTGACACACAGCTCCAGGAAGGAATTCAAAGAGTTCTTTCATGATTGATGGTGCCACTGCTGTTGTGTGATCGACTCTGCTCCTCCTTTCCCCCTTTCCGCTCCTGTATGATCCTGTGGGCTTCCCTGAACTGGCTCCCTGGAGCACGCATGGCCACATTGCCAGTAAGGTCACCTCACCTGTTTGATTAAAAAAAAATTCTCCCCCTCAGATTCATTTTCAGAAAAACTAATGAGCTGATCTGATTTGTGGTATGGTGACACAAACCTCAGGGCTGATGAAAAAGGTAATGGGGGCAGAGGGTTAATCTTTCCACAGATTATCAATCCTTAAAACTTTTTTATGTTTTCATTTAAAATATATTTTACTGCAACAAATTATTATTCTTGTCCCTGTTATTTTAAATCTCACCTAAGAAAAAAATACCTCTTAAATTGGAACTAACTATTACTTGGCTGTTCTCTGACTGGGATCTTATCTTCAGAAGTATATTTTACAGCTCTGTCAACAGGTTTTTTTAACACCAGATAGAGTTTTTCATTTCTTGTGACTAAATTCTTATACACAAATTCTAAATCTTGGCTGTGATTGAAGTACAATTCAAAGTAGTATCTTCAAGAGACCACAAGAGCACATCTCACATGTTAGTATTCAGTTTGCGAATCTGATATGGTAGTATCGTCAATAAATGGTAAACTGTCTGTTACAGCTAATCATGTTGTTTGTTCTGATTCTTTGAATAAAATTGAAATTCCTTTTTTTATTAAAGGTATTTTCATTTACTTTTCTTGTAATGCTTAAAATACATAAGCTACTCGTCAACTATTTTGATCATTGGTTCTTAGTCATAATTTCACAGCTCTTCTTTGGAACCACCAATGTACAACTTCAGCTGTGAATTTCCTGTCAAAATAGTTCAAGATTAGGTCTGTACTACCAAACTCTTTTAGATTGCTCAAATTATTTATGGATGCTTGTATCCCCTGTCCACCAGACTTCCTTTTATAGTAGCATTCTCAAAGTGCTGATTTGGGCATCTAGATTACTGGCATATTTCCCTAGAAATGTTTCTATTTTAAGGATTCATTATCCTTATTTCTCATATGCAGATAGCTTCAGACACCTACGTACCTAGTGTTACACTTCTGCCAGATGTATTATTTGTATTTATTTAACTTCAAGACAGATGTGACTCTTTTCTGCACCTTTTCCTCAAATAAAAATATGAACTATGCAATTTTAGTACTTTTTGTATATTATTAAATATCTGATATATTTTCCTGTAAAATGCCATGTCTTTGTGTTCTTAAATTGTGAATACTGAACTGGATTTTACAGCTTTGATGAAGCTTTAATGTAAAAACAGATTGACCGACAAAGCTTAGAGGAAATTGCCTCTGTAAGGGATGGAGAGAGTCTGTGTGTCTTCTTGTCAGTCAGTCTGCTAACACTAACTCACTCTTACAATACCTGGTCTGTATTAGACTACTCCTTGTGATGTTAAATTTCAACCACGTCTCTCAATTGCAAGGTAGAGGTACTGCCCTGATCCCAAAGACAGTTGTGTAGGCTCTTTTATAGTCAGTCAAAAGAAAAGGGTACTTTCTGAGAATGACTCATTTGACTTGCTTTAAATGTCTACCTTAAGATGAGATGAATTACTTTGCTGTGCTCCACTGAGCATAAAGGAGTCCAGGTGGCTACTAGTTCAGATGCAGACATCAAAATTAAGTAAGATGAATCCCACCTCAAACTTCTATCAGGATGTTAATTATTTCAGATTGTAAAACCATAACATATTTTACTTAATTATTTTTGTTATGTAAGTTTGGTAAAATTTCTCTCTCTTTATATAGGGTGATGTGTTCTTTCCTCTCTCTTCCATGGTGACTAGAAAGCATATGCAATGTGAATCTTCTATTTGTTCTGTGATTCCGACATCAATGGGTACATCTACCTAGCTTTTTAACCTGATTATAGTCTCCATCATCTCTGCCTGTATTCATCTCAGTTCTCTGACACTTGAGATATATTCTCAAATTCAACATTCAATTGTTTTTTCCTCTAATGGCTTGACAATACTCACAGTGTATTATGAGTAGTATTTCCAAAGTAGTATTAGAAACCACATTTTTTTTCCAAATTCTTCATATAATTCACTTACTCTTTAGTGTAGTTAAGAACAGTGAAAGGTGAGGGTTCAGTGCATTTACTTCTGCCTGAAAGTTTCTCTATTAGCATCTTTTCTGTCATTGCTTTGGATAGTGTGCTTTTGTCCATTTTGAAAAGGGTAACTATTTCCTTTGCTTTCGGGTTGGTAGTTTGTTTCCTTTTTGACAAAATTCAGTACATTTATGCTATGCAGTATTCCATCATACTGTCACCATTCCCCTGTATGGTGTTGTCCTGGTTTCAGCTGGGATAGAGTTAATTTTCTTTCTAGTAGCTGGTATACTGCCATGTTTTGGATTTAGCAAGAGAAGAATGTTGATAACGCACTGATGTTTTCAGTTGTTGCTAAGTAGTGTTTAGACTAAGTCAAGGATTTTTCAGCTTCTCGTGCCCAGCCAGCAAGAAGGCTGGAGGGGCACAAGAAGTTGGGAGGGGACACAGCCAGGGCAGCTGACCCCAACTGGCCGAAGGGGTATTCCATACCATGTGATGTCATGCCCAGTACATAAACTGGGGGCAGTTGGCCTGGGGGGGAATTGGTGCTTGGGAACTAACTGGGCATCATTTGGCAAGTGGTGAGCAACTGAATTGTACATAACTTTTTTTGTATATTTGATTTATTTTATTATAATTATTGTCATTTTATTATTGTTATTATTGCCATTATTAGTTTCTTCCTTTCTGTCGTCCTATTAAACTGTTCTCATCTCAACCCACAAGTTTGACCTTTTTGTTCCCGATTCTTTCCCCCACCCCACTGGGGGGGGAGGGAAGTGAGTGAGCAGCTGCATGGTGCTTAGCTGCTGCCTGGGGTTAAACTACGACAGGTGTGTGTACTGAGTTGGTATTTCCAAATGGTGAATTAACGTAAGCCAGTCTTTTCACCTTGGGTCCCTATCTTGACTTATTGGTAACAGCCCTGCATTGGGACCTGCCTGTGCATCCTTAGTGACATGTCAGTCAGGCTGCTCTTTAGGGGCCAGTCACTATATTGGCATGTGAAGCAACTGCTTGAGCACATGACAAATGTTGTAGGTTAGACAGTAGACCTGTCATCTTCAAGAGCATCTGAAGTTCAAGTGGGGTATCCTAGATGATCCCAAAGGACACTATACACGTATTTGTAGTATATTATATTTTACCTTAGATCTCTGCTTGATTATAATGAGAGTTTTGACTGGTAGGCAATTAATCTTGAATTAAATTCTCAATTAAGTCTTTGAGACAGTTCCATGAAACATTTCTCAAACTTTTAGGAGTTGTATTTTTTTTCTGGAATACTTTGAATTCTTGCTTGAACCCTTATTTCTTTCTGTGTCATCCTCCCTTTCTCCACAAATCATATGCTTTCAGATCTGTTTGTGTCTCATCTTTTTAACTCAGTAATTGTTAAAGTCTTCATATTGTTGCCAGAATGAACATTTACAGATGAGAATGAGCAGGTGAAAGCACCAGGAAAGAAGGAAGGGAGGGACAGAAGAGTTTTCTCTGCGTATCCTCCTTTCCTTTGGAGTGTGTTCTGTCCTACCTTTGAGAGGTGCTTACTAGAAGGACTGGAGTTTTAATGCTCTGATTTTCTGGTGGGTGGCTACCCAGGACAAATGGGAAACTATAATGATTTGTGCATCTAGCCATAAGTGATTCGCCTGAGGTTATTCAGGAACGCTGTGGTTGGGAGCTGAAGCATGCATGATGATCTAGTGCCCTACCACTTGTTTGTTCTTTCTCTGCACATATGTGCTGAAATTATGTTTATTAAAAATATTCATTATTGTCATAGAACTACTCAACACTTGGATCCAAGTGATACCTCTGTGGGGTAACCTGAAGTTTAACCTCCTTCCTTTATAAATTCAGATATAAATTCATGTTGTTTAATCAACACTTTCCAAGACTACATGAATACCAAATGTACAGACTGTGCACCTTCTTCTTGATTGCAGTGATATTTTTAAAATTCATATCAATAATTATGTTAATTAAATCATTCAATGCCAGCCTCTTATCAGAAAGCCCGAACATTGCTGAATAATTGCCTGGCAGGCATTCATAAAACAGCTCAGGGTGACCAAATTGCTTTGACATTACTTGTAATGTCCATGTATCATTCACCACCCAGTGTGTGTGGTATGTGGTTACAGTCTCCAATAATGTTAAGTTTGTATATCTTTCTATGGGGATTTAAGAATTATGAACAGTGCCTCTGAAATGTGTGGTACAAAGAGAAACATGTTCAGTTTTGTTCCACAGTTGGTCAGAACACTTACCGTTTATAAGACAACAACAACAAAAACATATTAATCTCTTTATCCCATTACGCAGTGCCATTCTGATAATGGCATACAGCTGACAGGAGACACAGTAGAGTATTTTCTCCATCTGATCAGCTATAAACCTTTCCTTGGCATAAAACATGAAGAATTTTGTCCTTACATAGCACAACAAAGACAAATATAAATGTGTTTTATATTTATATTAAATTATGGTACCAATTTGACCTTGGATATATGGAAAAAATATTATGCCTATTAACTGCTAGTTACCCTAAGTATGTAGACAGTGATTAACACTTCTGTTTCTGTTGCTTTTATTTTGTTCTCACCTGCTTTAGAAATACGGGCTTTAATGCTGTTTCTGTTTTCGAGTGCAGAGAAACTGGTAAGAAAGGAAAACCAGCAACCTGCTCTCCCTGTCAGTAGGGGCTTCTCTGGTTGAGCCTGCTGTGTTTTTTTGTGAAGGATGAATAATTCTGGTTGAGAAGCAGAGTAGAGGGAGTTGTTATTTTCTACTTGCCAGCAGGTGAAAAATGTGATGGTTGATTGCATCCAAGAACATAACAAGAACTCTGGAGATAGGAGTTCAAGTCTCTTACTTTCTCTCTCTATCAGTTCTCCATTTGTATAAAGAGAGAAGCAACATTTTCCTTTATCATAGAAGTGTTGCAACGGTAAATGTGATGCTATATATGAGTCACACAAAGGCAGAGATGAGCACTGTGTTAGGGTAGGGATCAGTAAATGCAGCTGGCCTGACAGAATCTTATAAAAAATTCTTTTCTTGTCCTTCTTTTCCTTTCTTCTCAGTCTTTCAGGGCATGTGAGTAAGGGGCACTGAATAATTGAAAACATGAATCAAGTGCACCCGTGACAGTAAGAGCTGCTGGTGCTTAACATCCTGAAACTGCTCTTCTAGGAGTGCAAGAAGCCCTATCCAGCTTAATGGCCTTCTTAAAGCTGAAGTCAGGTGCTGTAGATGGGGAATGAGGAGGAACAACCTTGTTAATACTTCCTAAACAGAGGGCTCGTTCTGTGAAAGGTCTCCAGGTTTCACCATTTTGCTGTGATTCCACAACTGACTCTAAATCCTGTTCAGTTAGGACTGAATGTTTTTCCAGAATAAACAGGTCTGCTTTATAACAGATTAGTCAGCTAGTCCTGGACAAGCCTCAGTAGCTTATGATATAGTAACAGTCAGAAGTAAGAAAATAAGTAAGACAACAACAACAAAACTTTTGTCAGTACTTCATATTGCCTTCATTTCAAAGGAGTGTTATATATGCAAAGGAAAGGACAGAAGGTATTTGCAGTCTGAAATTTCTTTAATCTTTCCTTTTGGGGAAAGTATCTTGTCCAATGGAAGAATGTATTCTGAAAGTAACCTGACAAATATTTCTGCTGTAGATGTGCAGATGAACATAAGGTCTCAAGGAGCAATTGTGGGTATTAGGGACTAGAATAGTAATGAGGACTTTTTTTTTTCTTTCTTTTTTGTTTTTTTTTACTTTTCAGTGGTATGGGGAAGGGTTGAGTTAGAACAGGACTGCTATAGAAAAGCTGGTAGCAATATTTTAAATTAATTTCCCCCACATCAAGTCTGCTTTGCCTGTGACAGTAACTGGTGAGAAATCTCCCCATTTTTATCTCGACCCATGAACTTTGTATTCTTATTTTGTCCCCCTGAAGAGGGGGAGTGAGTGGCTGGGTGGGTGTTGGGCTTTTACTAAAGGTTAGCACACCACGGGACTGTAACCTTTTGGAGGGCATTCTTAGGCCTAGCACTTGTTATCCATTCACTAAATGGATAATATAACAAAACAAAGTCCCTGTTATGAAGGAGGTCAGGCCAGATGGTATAATCATCCCCTTGACTTTAAACTTTTAAACCATGAAACCTATTAAACAACCTGAAAGGAAGACAAAGTTTAACATGACCTCAACTATCTCAAAGTTTTATAAGATTAGAGCTGTTTATGGTTTAGTAAGAAACTTGTTAAACTTGTCAGTTTTGTGCAGATTCACTGAAACGTGTGCCCTTGCTGTGGGTGAAAAAGGCTAAGTGGTTTAAGGGGTCAGTCTTATGAGAAGTATATGTAGAAAACCTCCTTGGGAATGGACTTTCTGCTCTGTGTTTGTACACTGATTACGAAAATGGGAATCTGACCCATGGTTGAGGTTTTGACTCCTCTTGTAGTGTGAACTACTGGTTCTGTAAGCGTTGATCTAATCCAGTCTGAATTATTATGGATTTATATCTTCCAGTTAATTGTGCACTTCAATGGAAGTTATACCTGTGATCAGAACACCAATAAGGCCTTTGCCACAGAACCTCTGGTGTCTAATTTTAGTCTTTCTCTGTAGAAATCATTTTGTGACAACTAGTGAGAGTCATAAGGTCTTTCCAACATCAGCTGCCTATTTTTCACAAAGACCTTATATACTTGAAATTGTCTTTATATTTCACCTCTTCTGTCACATCTGGCTGAAATCAGAAAAGGTGTTCAGAAGTTTTTAGGTAAACACTTTGTCTTTCTCACATACATACACAGACTCAGTGACCGAGCTGAATAAGCTTTAGCTTCTTTGGAAACTAGGCTAACAAATAGCAACGGTGAAAGATTGCCTCATTCAATGTTTTTAGAGTCTGTGGTGAATGTAAAGTGTACTTTCACAGTATTCAAAAGGATATAAATAAAAAAGCATGTACTCATGCACAGCACCACAATGGAAACTATTTCACCACAGATCCTCGTACTTCTTGAGTTGGACAAGGAGAATCTGTCAGCATTTTGGGGCAGTATGAGAAGAGAAACCAATATCATTGAGTGTTGCCGAAGGCTTGCTCCCTCTGGCTATTGATCAGAGCAGTGCAGATGTGCTCTTTAATGTCTTCAGGACTCTAAGTGTAAGCACATGAACAAGGAGGAGAGGGTGTGTGTGTGGGGAAGTGGAAATCTCACAGATAACAGAAACAGGAGAGAAAGTCTGAAACAACAAACCTTACAGTTACCTGTGTTGGGACAGTATACCTACAACGATATCCTGGCATTTCTGGACCATGAAAAAGTTGCAGATCCTGGAAGATATATTACAATCTTAAACTATAAATCTGATTTCTGACCTAGGAGGAAAGAAACGGCTTTGAGAGAGATAGTGATGTTTTCAGAAGGACATCTTGCTTTTTCCCAAAACAACAATATTCTCTGTCCATTGTTTCTAAACCTGGGGATACTAAATGCAGTATGCAGGAGATTATATATACTTGTAAATAGAAATATCCCTGGACATCTGAAGAGAAGGAGAAAGTGAGAGACCAGCTGTTGGGAAAGGAGTTTCCTATTAAGTAGCAGAAAACTTATTTTCACCACCTCATCACAGAATTTTAAGGTAAGGCTCAGTAAAAATATAATCCTCATTCCAATCTTTAAATCTCCTGGAATTTTCCAAGCTACACTCATCCTCGTGAACTCCTAGCCCATAGGAAAAATTCTGATGGGTATCATTGTGGTGGTATCCATCAGAGATTACCCTGGTGTGGACATGTCTGAGGAATAAAGGACTGTAGGTACACTATCATTCTCAGGTGTTTGTATTATTACAACTATCAGAACAATGGAAAGTAGTACTGGGTCTGAAGTGAATTCTTTTCTTTCTTTTCCATCTTTTCTTGTATATTTCCTTTTTTTCC
>VYZV01005021.1:34779-58012 GCA_013401275.1 Pandion haliaetus | reverse complement strand
CAAGAATTTCCAAGACCTGCTTGTCACAGCACTATGATATTTCCAGTTGATGTCTGGGAAGTTGAAATCTCCTGTAAGGACAAGGACTACCGTTCCAGAAATTTATCCTAATTGCCTACAGAATAACTCATCAGTGCTTACATCCTGGCTGGGCAATTGGTAGCAGACACCCACTACAACATCTCCTTTGTTTTCTGTCCCCCTAATCCTTACTCAGAGGCTCTCTACCACATCATCACTAATTGTAAGAGCTGTGCAATCAAACCTCTCCCTTGTGTAGAGTGCGACACCTCAACTTCGTCTGCCCTGCCTATCCCTCTGGAACAGCCTGTAGCCCCCTATCCCAGTACTCCAGTTGTGGGACTCATTCCACCAAGTCTCACTAATACCAATGATATCGTAGCTCTGGGAGCTGACCAACGCTTCTAGTTCATCCTGTTCATTTCTCATACTGCATGCATTGGTATACAAGTATTTCAGATACACTCCTGAGTCCTGCATGCTCCCAGGAGCAGTGTGAATGTTCCCACTAGGATTGCCACCCTGAGTTGATGCCATTCTAACTCTTGGCTTGCCTACTGCAATCCTGTTGGTATCCCTTTCCCCCACTGATTCTACTTTAAAGCTCTTGAGTATTCTAGTTTAAGGCAATCATTTATATGCAATTTCATACAGAATATTTAGGATATTTATAAAGAATTTTATTTTCAAACTTTCAAAAGGAGGGCAAAGGCTTAGAAAAGGCATCTGTTAAAGAAATAATTGTTTTTTCACCTGAGAATATTTCATTTTTAAGAATAATGAATTAAAACAAGTGCTTCTGTTATTGCTTTCTTCTAGTAGCTGAAAATATTTTACATATCTGGAGTGTGAAGCTAGAAGAACATGCTAAAGTGAAAAGAATGTATTATATTCTTAATCCAATAGAAGATTTTGGTCTCGGTTTAGTTGCCCATACAGGGGTGTCTCATGTCATCTGAGATCCTATGAAGTCTCTTGCCTGGCTTCCAGGTACTGCTGCATAAGAGCACAGTCTCTCATTGACCTTGTATAGTATTCCTAACCTAAACTCACTGTGGTTTTATAGCTACTGCAGTGGACAGGCTTCCATTTGGTTCTGATCATCTGGTATATGATCTTTTTGCTGTAAGTATTTCATTACCTGCCTGTAGCTCAAGGCCAGATAGTTGCTTTATATGTTCCATGATTTACAAGAGCTATTCTGGTCTGCTTCATCAGCAGTACGTAATGAGCCTTCATTAATGTTTGCAGACTATAATAAATAAGAGATCTTATATCTCGTGTTTTCCACAATGAGTTGTTTCTTCCCCTGCCCCCTGTGATGTTCTAATGTTTCATATCTTTCTTTTAGGTTGGTTGTTACTTGAAGACCCCTAAATATCCAATTTGGTTGGTATGCAGTGAAAGCCACTTCAGTGTGCTTTTTTGTTTGGAAAAGGATTTACTAGGTGACTGGAAAACAGAGCGGAGATTTGATCTATATTATTATGATGGCTTGGCCAACCAGGAAGAAGAAATACGGTTAACGGTTGGTATGTACAACTCAGTAACTCTGCATTTCATCTCTGGTGGTGGCAACAACATCACATCAGAAAGAAGAGTCCAATAATACAAACAATGATGGTCTGAGGCATTAAGGATTATTTGTGTGCCTGTTTCCTAATTTCCATAATTAATTTTGGTGATTAATTGGAAATTAGATTTCGCAAGGAAATTTTGAGGATAAGCTCTTGAAAGGGTTAAAAGTGAGCATGTGCTACTTCATACAGACTGGTATGTCTTTCAGTGACACGGGTTTCCAAGGAACAGATTATGATCTGGCCTATTCGTGCTCCCAGGATTATAAACCATATTTAACTACTCCCATTCTTCTTCACATCTTCTCATATTGTTTCTACAGGCAGAAAGTGCAAGTTTCCTGTTCCACAACCCTACATGTCTGTAGTTAAATGAGCAGAGAGGGTGAGGAAGCATGAAATCCTTGCCTCCAAAACCAGCTACTTCAGAAGATGGCAGTAATCTGCTAGCAAAGTCTAGCTTCTTACCTGCCTGTAAGCACACCTGGAAACACAAGCATGCAAAAGATCTTCTGACTTGTTACACGCATTTTTTCAGGAAACCATGCCACATTATGCAGCTGCTTTTACAGTAATTATGTATTTCTCCAACTGGAAGACATTTGGACAAGAAGTATTCTGATGCTTAGAAAGCTCCTACTTATTGCCATATTAAGACACACTTGACCACTAAATTCCTATTTGCTAATAATATCCTACTTATCTTTTGTTTTCTTTTCTTCAATTTATTTATACAATCTAATCAAATTCCTTCTCAATCTCAAGGAGCCACTCTACTGTAGTCCACTCTTTAAAAATAAGCTGGCTGTATTCCTTGTTTGCACCTACATTCTGTTTCTTGGACAGTATGAGTTATACAAGGGTGTTGTATGTTCTAATTGAATCCATGTGGCAAAGCTGTTTCTATGGTGGGTGTGCTGGGGGCTTTAGCATCTCGCAAGATTTGGTAGTGAATTCAATCATCTTTCTCCCTGTTATTTATCCTCTTATTTTAATTAAAATTCCTGTCATTCTATTGTAGTGATAACATTATATATTATCTCAAAAAAATACTTAACCTTTACAGGACTATAGTTGCCAATTCATTCCCACATGGTCTGTCCCAGATAAAAGGTTCTTTGTAAGTGATACAGACGATATAGATCAACATAGGGCTAGAGAGATCAAGATAGATTTTTTTTATTGTGTTGTACCATGTAACATATAGTCCAAAACAGGTGTCCTTATCTGTCTCTTTTTCATATCATAAATCAGGAATATTTCCAAAATCCAGAGCTACCAAGCACTCTGAGATCCCTAGATGAGAAAGTGCTCAGTGTTTGTATAAGTTTTAATCTTTACTGTTCAACCTGTCATGGCATATCTGTATATTTCTCAAAGACTAAACTTGCATTGAGAGGTAGATATCTTTTTGTTGTGGCTATAGCCTCTTCCAGGCATGTGTCTGAGTAAATCTTCTGTTATCTGTGAAATTCTGCAAAAGGTTGTAAAATGCAAATAATTTCATCATTCCAGGGAAATGCTTTCCTAGTTCTGGCTGTACAGTAATCCTGTGTTAGGTCTGGAGAAAAACTGAAATCACTTTACATCCAAAAGGTAACATTGATCATACATCTAAACCATGCATACAATACCAGATGGAAACATCAGAATGTGAAGTATTACTGGTATTTCCACTGCAGAAATATCAACAAGCTATGATGGTTAGGCAGTGTTACTGTGATGGTTACGCAGTGTTACCTAGAGATACAACATGAGGTACTGAATGCTGCACAGCCACACCTCACTGGTGCTGGTTAGCAAAATTGTTTGATTTTCGCTAGCAAGAAGGTGAATTCCTTGCTATGGGGATATTGTTTATAATTAGGAAGGTTACAATCAAGGTCATATTTCAGGAATCTTGAAGAAATTAGATGGGGCAAGAAAGGTAAAAAAGCCAGAAAGAAAGAACAGAATTACATTTTGGGGGTAATAGCAATTGCCACTTTCTATTGAGAATTTGCCCTGCTTCTCATACTCATAACCATTTGCCAAAATATAGACATGAAATAATAAAGTTCCTTCCTAAAACCCGTCAAAGCCTGCTAGTGAATTCAACATACTAACCTAAATAGATGAAGGTTCTTCAGTCCTTTCCATTGATGTAGAAATTTCTGGTAGGCAGAGAAGAAAAACAAGCCAGTGTATCTAAATTTTGCATGCATTTTGATCATCTTCTTTTGTCAGCTGTTCAGGGACTGACTGGAGATTCTGGGATTTTTGTTATATGTCATAGAGACCACTTGTATGAAAGAGTGTGTTGTACTGCTCAGAAAGATACTGCTTCTCCTTTTTAATATATACAGTTAACACCTACCTGTGTTAACATTTACAATATGTTGTCCCCAAGTGAAGATACAGGGAATTTTTATACAATCTGTTTTAGTAGATCATTCTTATATCTCATTGGTGCTTACCTTCAACTCAGTATCCTTTTAAAGTACCTTTTAACGGTGTTTTCAAAAAGCAGCTGAGTAATTGCTAAGAAGAATATAACTGAATTTCTCAGAGATTCTTCCAGAGTCATAGACAGCATCCTCAGCCCCTTTGCAGGTCCCACAGAAGGTAGCGCAAGCAGTGAAATTAGCAGATTCGGATATTGGAGGCAGCTTCTAGGAAAGGCTGGTACATCGATTATGACATTTTCAGAACAGTTTTCTCACAGTTAAGTTGAGATTGTTCTAATGAGCAAAAGTCTTCTAGAAAGGTCATTAATAAAACATCACTTCCTAAGTTTGCTGTTTAAGTTATGAGCAGTATTTCTTCTCTCGGTGATTGTTCACATTCCACTCTTCTGAACCTGTGGTCATCATATCTCCTGAATAGCAAGTTTGTCTGTAACTGTGCTCGCTCTCAGTTTCTCTCTACCCTTAGCTTAGAATATAAGGGAAGATATAAGAGATCATCTTCTTATCTTTCTAGCTCCAGGATGGAAGAACATAGCTTCGATATTGCTTGCTATAAAGAAGTTGCATGAAACACTTTAATGCAGTTTGTTAGTTAATTAACTTAGCTAAATGTTCCTTGCCTAGTCCTGTAAGATACACCTTTAGTGATACTTTTTTTCCTATTCCTTTGTATGAAAAACCTTTATTCAAACCTCCCGGTTGGAAGAACTCATGTCTAAAAGTGACAAAATTCCGCAAGTTGGCAATGAGTGGGAAAGGCAGCCATGCCGTATGCCTATCCTGCTACCAGTACTATGCTCAGGATAGTGGCTCTTGCTTCTCACTGTGAGATAATCCAGAACATCAGTATGAAGAATTCCTAGAGGGGTCCAAATACTAATTGGAGACCTCTAACAAACCGTTGTAAACTCTTCAATATTAGGATAAAAGAGGCCCTTTGAAACTTAAAAGATTCCTGTGTACCTCTAAGTTCCTAAGGATCTAGGAAAAAACTGCCAGTACTTTATGTATTTTTAAATATTGTCCATTTCCTACTACTCCAGCCCTTACAATCATTCAGAGTTTTCCGCATGTATTTATATCAACATGATCAACAAGCAAGGGAGAGCCAGATTCTATCTATGACACGAGGAAGCCAGATATATCTGAGATTGGCAGCTGTGAATCTAAGAGCAATTGCCTCCCATCCTGTCTACAACAGTCTCACTGAATCAGACGCATATCCTACACCCTGTCTTGGCATCGTTTGTTGCTCGCAACCTACCCATTGGCTGGATGACTGACAGAAAAGAAGAAAAAGAAAAAGCCTAGTCTGCTGCATTTTAAAATGTTTTACTCCAAAACAGGAAACAGCTGAGCAGACTGACATCCAAGCTGGTCGCAGGATGTTTTCTCCCTGGGAAGTTCAGCGACTACTTTCACTGTTGACAGATCCAGTGTCTGAGACACTGACCTCTCTGTTTTCCCTGGAACAGGGCAATTGCCTCTCTGTCCCGAAGGAATGCTCACAGCCTGTGGTAGCTCTCTTATATCCAATACAACATTGTCTTCTCCCGTCTGTGTATTGCTTTCTCAACAGTCAAGGGACAATCTTCTTTTCCACGGTGAAAGAATCTTAACCCAGTTTGGACTGGACTTGGGGTTTCCTATTCAGCTACCAATATTGTTAGTATTTGAGTAATGAAAATTGCTTTTTTAGTAATTATGACATCAATTGCAAAATAAAAACCTCATGACATCCCTCCAGCATATTCTTTCACCTTCTAATCCATGTTTTCACTTGAAACCATCTCTATATTAGTAAACTAACCTGTGTCAGGGCACGAGTCTGAACACTGTCCCCAGACCATCCTTACTGTTAAGTAGTCAGCACAATTCTGGGCAAGTTTCCGGCGCAGAACAACTAATACTGGGCACAATCTGGGGATCATTCCCAATGGCATTTGCATTCAGTTACCCCTGCCTTTAGCCTGCCATCACATGAACAGGCAGTAGACCACTAGCTAAAGGGTTCAAGCGATGACAGAGCAGTGAGTGCCAGACTGTCCACTCTAAGGTCAGCTATAAAGCCCATGCTATTTGTAAAGAGCCATAGTTGTGGCACCTACTCTAAGCATTCCTGGCCCTGTCTGTGGCTGCTTTGTTCAGATGGTGTGAATGAGGGCATGAGATGGAATTCAGGTGCCAGCAGTGCTCACCGTCCAAAGTGGATACATGCCTATTCTGGGCTAGGAGATTTACAGTGTGAGTGGTAGTCCATCACTTCCATGGGTGGAGTTCCTAGAAGCTACTGTGGTAGTCTATATAAATAGAAGCTACTGCTGTATTCTGTGTGAATAGAAATATTCTCTAGCCACTAATAATGTCTGTTATGTCTCTGCAGACACAACTCAGATGTGCACTGAAGATAAAGAAAATGACCTTACTCCTCCACTTGAGCACTGTATTAGGACAAAGTAAGTGAAACTACAGTCTTTCATACAGATATAGTCAGTTATTGATATAAATAATATATGTAAGGCTGGAGCGTGGTAAAAAATAATGCAGCAAGTAATCTTGCAAAATTACTGCTTAAAAATCAGAAAGGATCTGAATAGGCCAGGCTGTGATAAAAAGTATTACACATTTAATTGTGCGTTATTGTAGTTAACATCAAATTGGCTCAGACATTCATGCCATTCTTAGAGGAACCTTCATTACATCACTAAGAACTGACTGAACCAAATTCAGTTTGAGAGCACAACTTGATTTCAATATATCTAAATTTAGATTCCCAAAAGTTCATTGATTCCTATTGTAGAGGTATAGTGAGAAAAGGAGAAAATTTTTGATCAGTATTTTCTGAAAAATATAATTGTACTGGGGGACTTGGGAATCATTCTCGATGCGTGAAGCCCCGTGCTCAATGGTCTCAGTTTTCTCAAACTTTCCATGTGCCTATGGGCAGCACAGAGCTCAAGATCACAAAACACTGTTTTGTGAAGTCATTCTTGACAGTTCTTAGGTCATATTTTCTCCTTAAATACAAGACTAGTTCCTGTCATGTTCAGATTTTCATGGCCATTTTGAGGTCTATATGGTATTAAATGTTTTTTTAAGCAATTTATGCAAGTCATACTGAAGTTAATGAGAACATTTTCAGTTTAGTGAGACATGAAAGAAGCAAAATGGAGAAATTTAACTGGGTACAAAAATCAGCTTTATATCAGCTCCATCAGCATGACTTTGGAAACTGCTATCTGAATATCTTTGGAGCAAGAAGTAAAAGCCTCATTGTCAAAGACCGTAACATTTGTTAAATCAGCAAGCCAAGCAGCTTCAGATTTCTCTTGTAATTTCCCTCCTCTCCTTGCCACAATTTTTGCTGTAAAAAAACACACAAAAAAATAAGGGCAATGGCTGCTGAACAGTGTGTTCATGCACGGCTGCCTTTATAAAGTTACAGAAAAGTAGAAGAGGCATTCTGTAACATGACAGCAGTAATATTAGTCCAGGCTCCCTGCACATATAGGTTGTATTGATTCCTCTGTTCCAGTGACACATAAGCATGACTACAAACTAAAATAAATAATATATAGCCTCAGAAACCCACACAGTGGGGGTGAATAATGTATGCGACTACTTAAAAGTGCTCTTAAGAACATCTTCCATTCCTGGCATTGTATCAAAGTTACACAGTTTTTGTAGTGGTGATATTTGTTTATTTTAAATTCCCTGCTTTAATCTGCTGGAGAAGTAAATTACCAGCAAATTCCAGTGTCAATTTATTTTGTTTGTACCATTCTCAGGACTGTCTTATTTACCCTGATCAGCCTGGCTCCTTGTTTTCAGTATTATCCATTTGCTTTGAGTGTATTTATTTAAGCATGGCCTTGCTGCTAAAGGTTTTTCATGTTATATTTTTCCTTTTTGGTTTAAGAACTTTTTCTTCCAACTGTGAAACAGTATATAAGGAAAAATAAAACCAAACAAAACAAACTAATATTTTAACAAATTGGGAGATAAAAAAAGAAATGTTTCTATCATATAACAATAGAAAACACTCCTAAACTAATTTTTAGTAAAGCAAGCAAGCAAAGACCCGTTACTTATTTTGACCAAGCATCCATGATGAAGCTACTTATCAAACCTTTCTCATAAAAAAATTCAGGATAATTTCTCAGGCAGTGTAGAGAATTTCTTGGACTGAACAATCACAACTGAAAAGATTAACTGTTGTTCCAAATGTTGATAGGGTTTTTTTCCTTTTATTCACATGGGTCAGTTCTGTTTTAATCCATGACAAGCCTTATTCATTGTTTACCTCAATACCTGAACACCACCGTCCTGTAATGCACTGAATTATATGCCTAACATCTGTTTGCTGTTTGTTCTCTTATCCTCGCCCATAGGGAAAACTGCATATGTAATAGACTGTTTCTGTATTTAGGGTTTTTTGTTATTATTATTATCAGAGGAGAAGGGTTGTTTTGCTTCTGCAGGAGGAGGAGGCTTCTGTTTTTAGTCCCTATTCTATAAAATGTCAAAAGAGCAAGGTTTGAGTTTAAAGCAGGTAACGCTTCAGATGGCTAGAACTACTAGTCACCAACAGTTATCACTTTAACCTGCAGGCTCCCAACCAAAGAGTCAGTACAAGTACATGTGCTTTTATTGTGGCTTTCAGCCCTAGACATCTGTAGAAGCAGTCAGATTCTGACCAAGAGATGTCTGGAATGTGCATCCCTGTGTTGTTTGGGAGATGCTGTGCAGATGTCTTCTCCCATTCTTCCCTGGAAAATACTCATATCACAGTCACGATCCTCAGCGTCTCTCTGCACTGGCAGAAATAACATCTGTTAGCTCTGCCTGAGGGGAATAAAACTTTAATCTGATATTATAATCTGAATTTAGCGGTATATTTTGTTAACCCTCTAGCATAAGCTTTCTTCTGGGGTGGTGGGGCTGTATGACACATTAGTTCATCTGTTTGGCTTTGAAGCAAGAAATCCAGTGGAAATTTAGTGGATGAGAGGAGAGCAGAACGTGGGCATTTTATCCTGAATTATTGGTGTGCTCTAAAACAATACTGAATGATTAGTACAGGAGATACTCTTTGAATGTTATTCCAGACTGAGCATTGCTCAGGGCTTGAACTTCCTCTTGGGTTCCCGTTAACTCCATGACCCTTGGGTGAGGTTGTAGTTGAACCAGGTGGGTCAAATGTAGTTTTCATGTTGCTAATCTGATAAATTATAATTAAATTGGCAGCTAGAAGCTGGGTTCCATTTGAATTACATTGTGGCAGGATAGTGTGGGGAAATGATCACGCTGAATTGCCTGGACAGTTTTGTTTCTGTCTGTAAAGAAAAAACTTGTTCGGTGCCTTTGAGTGGGGTTCCTCGCTGTTTGACACCTTTTCTTGTGCAGATTCAATAGATTAAAAAAGTTTTGGATCAGTCTCCATAGGAGCAAACAGCCAAAGACTGCTTTTCAGTCTACAAATGGCTCAGCAAAAATGATTTGAAAATAAACACAGGAGATAAGGCTTGTTATGAAAGTTACCTTGAGTCCTGCTTCAAAATAGTATTTTCTGTTTAAGCTTTTTATTGAAATCCTGTTTTAGAAACGACCAGTTCTTCACTGCATAGCGATTAGCAGCATCCTAAGCCATAACAGCAAAAATGGTATCAGCACATGTTAGTGTTTTCACAGAGAATAGTGTAGTCTCAGAGCAGATTTCATTCGGTGACTTTTAGCCTCTGTGGGGTCTCTGTGGATCCCTCTCAAAGCTTCAATCACCCTGATGGGACAGAAGGTGGTGCCTTGGGAAGATTGTAAACAAAGATAAGGGTTGATTTGATGGCATTACCTGAAAAATCCAGTGGGGACAGAAGGTGGCGATTGTACTTCCCACTTGCATTTGGTTGTTCTGGGGGTGATATTCTGAACATCTGGCAGGGACAGCTCTCACCACTGGCAAATGCCAGACTAGGTTGAATAACCCCAGCTAGAACATATTTTGCTTTTAGCTTAAGATGTGAGGCATCACTGTTGTGTATTCCTACTAAGTCCTGGGTAGAAGACAGTCTTTCTGCAATTTTTTAATTTTTATTTTCTCAGCAAAATAAAAAAAAGAAGGAAAAAATTCACAACAACCCTCAGATGGTCACTTCCTTTGAGACTTTGCACTGAATACTGCATGAATTCAGCTTTTGGTTTTGTTTTACACTTAATTGACTTGCTCAGTGAAAGGACTGAGCTGCCATACCCTTGCTGACACATTCTTTCCTCGGTGACAGAAAGAATGTGGCACTCTGGCAACTCACTGTCATCTCCACCCCCTCACCAATGTCTTGCTACTGTGCATGTGCACTCTGAGACAGATTTTCAGAACAGATATAAATACATGACACTGAGAATGCAGTAGTTTAGTTCTCAGAAGATGGGGACCATGAACTTGCAAACATGAGAAATGCCGTGGACAAGGGTGCAATTCATGCAGTGAATGACTCTGTACAGTAAGTTGACTCACTTCAACCCAGTGAGGTCACTGGAGAGCATCATACTGCTTTCAGCAAGTCTTGCTTCAGATCTTTGTCTTATGCCATGATTTGAAGACACATTCAGTGACAAATGCAGGATTGATACCTTCTTTGCATTCAGTGTTGGTTGTATTCCTGGAGTGGTGTCGTGGTTTAACCCCAGCCAGCAACTAAGCACCACGCAGCAGCTCACTCATTCCCCCACCCCCCAGTGTGATGGGGAGAGAATCAGGAAAAAAAGTGAAACTCATGGGTTGAGATAAAGACAGTTTAATAGGAAAGGAAGAAAGGAAGAAAATAATAGTGATAATAACAATAATGATAATAACAAAATTACAATAATAAAAGAATTGTAATATACAAAACAAGTGATGCACAATGCAATTGCTCACCACCCACTGACCGATGCCCAGTTGGTCCCCCAGCAGTGATCCCCGCCCCCAGCCACCTCCCCCCAGTTTATATACTGGGAATGACATCACATGACATGGAATACTCCCTTGGCCAGTTTAGGTCAGCTGTCCTGGCTGTGTTCCCTCCCAACTTCTTGTGCCCCTCCAGCCTTCTTGCTGGCTGGGCATGAGAAGCTGAAAAATCCTTCACTTAGTCTAAACACTGCTTAGCAACAACTGAAAACATCAGTGTGTTATCAACATTCTTCTCATACTGAACCCAAAACACAGCACTATACCAGCTACTAGAAAGAAAATTAACTCTGTCCCAGCCAAAACCAGGACAAATGGGCAGCTGAGGATAAGCAGGAATTAAAGGCATGGAAGGTTTTTGTGCACATGTGTCTGTACTCATTTGGAAGCATTGTTCTTGGTATACATCTTTAGTGTTATTCTGAAGAAGGAATGAGGGCAGAGAAAAAACAAAGCCTCAACATAGGAAAAGCAAAACAGGGCAATGAAAGTGAGCCACTGAATACTTAAAAGGAACCAAGGTCAGGAGCACAGATAGCTGCTAAATGAAATGATCTGGTCTCAGGCTCTCAGAGTTACAGAGTTCCTAATCAGAGGCCTGCCTGTACAGAAGTGTGCAAACTGTGTAGTAACAGCTGAGACTGAGCATTCTGGTTATATAGGGTTAATTCTTGTACCCGTCTTGGGGATTCCCTACAGTCTTTGCAACATGAAGGTACTTGTTCTGAATCAGATGCTGCTGAGGACTCTCTACTGCCTAGAAGAGACTGGAGGAAGGGTAAGGAGACTGACCTCCAAACGTGGGCACCAAAAATTAGGGCCACAAATACCTCATTTCTGTTCCTATCCCTTTGAGAAGATGTGATTAGTTACCCCAAATGAGTCCATGCTAATCTCTCTAATGTTCGTTGCGTGGTTGAGGGGTGTTGGGTTACCTTTCCAATGACATGATTAACTGATGGATGTAAAATGGTTGCTTTCATTTCTAGGTGGCAAGGAGCTGTTATTGACTGGAATGGCACAGAACCAATATTGTGACTGACCTGACCTGCACTTTATTTGTAAAGACAAAAAGGAAATGACTGAATTAGCGCATTCCTATTCCCACCAATACAGGAAATAGGACATGAGTTGTGCAGTTTGTGATGAAGAAGAATGGCATGGTTTGCAGGCTGGAAGAGTTTCACCTCAATCACCTCATGCTTCAGATATTTTGCTTATAATATAAACAACACTTACGTAAATTCCTTGTCACTGCCTTTAACATACAGCTTCTGAGAGTAGACTCAGATTCCACTACCAAATCAAGGTTACAGATGAAGCAGTGAAGTCGTCGACGTCCCCTTGAGGTCTCTTTCTGGATCCACTCTGTATCCTGCAATTGTTTCAGAGCATCTGATGAAAGATGCTGAACCCAGATTTCTGTCACTGTACATGCCTTCTCTGTACTGCTTAGTTCTTCACCTACAAAACTCCAGTGCGAGTATAAAATATCATCCAAGAAATATATATTCACTTCTTTACCTGATATTAGTAAGTCCTGTTTTGCACTGAACAGATTGGTATCCATATGGACTTTTCAGATGAAGCCTGACCTATACAAAGTTCTTGTGTCATAAAATTTGCATTAAGGATTGTGGTTTGGTGTTACAAGAATAATAACACTAGTACTTCCTTATACTGGGTGCAGTTGGTGTGTAGCAGTGCCTCACACTGATGTAGCACATTTTTCTTTCTGGATTGGAGATAGCTCTATCAGTATCTTTACATTTATACCATTGTAACTACTTATACGCTAGCGTTTATTTACACCAAAGTGATAGATAAGATCTGTGCTTTGCTGCTTCATTACAAGAAAACAGAAGATCTGTTAGGTTTGAAATTTAAATGGTGCCTATCTGTGATAGATAACATTTTTCATGATAAAATAAAGTGCAAGTACTGAAATGATGTACTGTGGCTATGTATCACGCGGTACTGAAACAGCAGTTTGTATTCTGAAATTAATTCTTTAAGTGACATATTTTGGCAACACTTTGCCAAAATTGGAACAAGTTACTGAACTGAAAATTGGAAAGAACGCCTTGGAAAAAAGGCAGAAAAATGGTGTTTCTAGAATTATTCCTCTCTCTTGATAGTGAATAATTCATGAGAGTTTAATAAAGAACTTTTACTTTCTGATATTTATCATAGCATCTTCTTCCTAGTCAGTATGAAAATTCCTCTGAGTCCTGATAAACTAATTGCTCTTTCCAAAATCAGTTTCCAACAAAAATTCAAGGCCCTACTCTGTGTAGTGTGGAGACACCAAACTGACTATGCAAATACAAATCTGGGGGAATTAGCACTTGAGCTAGATTTGGAAATCAAACTGAATATAAGCCAGTACTAGAAAGGTTTGGATAGTCTTTGAATGAACATCTGTCTCCCCCTTTGCTTCCCATTCATGTCAAACTATCTATACACTGTAAAGCATCTCAGAGTTTTGTTATTTTGTTTAATTCAGTGTAATGTAATTTGTTTGGTTTAGATCAGACAGGCAAACTTTTTTAAACTTCGTGAGATTAAGATCTCTGAGGCATAGGCAGCATCAGATCTGAGCTCATTCCTGACTCTACTACAAGGATGTTCCATGGCCTTTGGCAAACCCTTTCATCTTTCTGTATATAGGCATATGTTTGTACTCTTAGCTATAGGTGGACTCAATACTGCCTTTAAGATACACTCATCATCCATACTTCAGGCACTCCAGTTTCCCAGGAAGAGCTTGCCTCAGTGTAAGCTTCAGTGTTTCTGGGAGTGGGAGATCACAAACAAAGACCCCAGATCCAAAGCCTTTGTTCCTCTTGAAATTTCTATGAAATATAGTCCACACTTGGTTTCATGAAGCAAATATAGTTTGATTTTCCCACCTACCTCACAGGGCATCTATGGTGTAAACTAAGATTTTTTTGCAGAATGCATTTGGATGGAAAATAGTGTAGAGGTGAAAAATGGTGGAAGATTTTTGGAACCAGGTTTAACAAAAAAATTCCTTTCTGAATTTTTCCAGTCTAGTAAACCTACACCATTTAATTTAAAGTACTGCTTTAAAGTATGTCAGTTTGGAGATAACCTTCCACTCCCTGATAGAAGAGCAGCAAAGATTAAGTGTTTCTCTGGGGAATGAGAGAGCTGCCTTGTGACAGGCCAGATTTCAGCTGACTAAATTATGGATGTCTACAGTGCATATGTGTTCAGAGAGCTGTTCTCCTCTGTTCAGAGGAGGGGAGATACCAGAGTGTGATGTATCTTTGGTTTAGGATGAGAAGAACTATGCTCCAGACCGTAGGATGATAAGTAAAAATGGAGCCTGAAAGGATTGCCTTAAATGCATTTCACCCATGATGTTGTAAGGATTTTTCATGGTATAAGAAAGAGTATAGTGAACAGCACTTGGAAATAGTTTGTGGTTTATGGTTTTATCTTGGAGGGTAAATGAAGATGAGGAGAGGCCCTGAACTCTGGCCATCTTTGTAAAACAGGCTGCAAAGAAATTTGAGGCTCCTTCACTGCAACATGTTATACGGCAATGCAACAACCTTTGCACAGATCTGTGTGGAATCGTATCCTGTTCCAGCAGCATGCATCTATTTTTTTAAAATTCTGTTTTCCTTTTCATTGTTTCTTATTTTCTTTTTCATTGCCCAATGAATGTGACTTCCTGAAATGAAAAAAAACAGCAACTGTTTGATAATTGAGCATTAAAAGACACTGGTGACATTGGCCCTTGGTCTGCATGATGTCTTAATTTCATTCTCTTTTCCTCTGTCTCATAAAAAAATACACCGTGTGCTGAAAATTGACCCCTTAGCTAACAACAGATGTGGCATATTGTGTATGTAGATGAATATGTAAGCAGAGGTACTATTTTGGTAAGGTGTCATATATGTCACTTTTGTACAAAATGTATATCTAACTTTGTCTTGTACAGAATGTTGCATACAAATAAAACATTTAAAGCAATGGTAATAGTGAAAACCCAGATTTCCTCCTCATTTTTTAATAATTCATTTGCTAGTGGAAATTAATCTGGGAGATTAGATTATAAATGTTTCATGGGCCTAATCAGGTCAGTGGAATAATAACGAGAAGTTAGACCTCCTTTTCTGTGAGAGGTACCGTAGCGCAGTCGGGGTGCCATAAAGTAGCCCACAATGACCTTGGTGGTGTTACACCTAGATAGCTACAGATGCTTAAACCAACTCGTCTGAAGCTATTTTAAAGTGTGAGGTACTATCTGACTGCCTGTACATGTGTCCACCATGTTCTGTTTGAAACCTACCCAAGCGGTAGTGAAAACGGCAAAGATCTTGTTGTTCAGTCTGATACAAGTCACATCATCCTGATCAAAATCAGAGCAGAGGCAGTCATGTTGCAGAGCCTTATTGGGAGTCCGGGCAGGATGGGTGTGTGCACACACTGAGTAGGTTTCTTATCCATCTGCAGGTCTACTCTACAGCAGAAAAAAAATGTTTTATTATTGTAGCAGCAAACACTTGTGAAAAACTCATAATTGTGGGTAAAATTCAGACATAATTTGATGAACCTGCTACTGTCTGTTTTTCTACATATCTGCCCTTATACTAGTCAAATCTGGGAAAACTTTGAGATATGATGACCAATTATCATGAATGAATCTCTGCTGTCACTATGTGTTTTGTTCCCAGGCAGAGCAAAAATGACAACTTGAGTCTGTTGTTTTCAAGTCTTCACTTTTCTGAGTCAGATTTCTTTTTGGTTTTGTTCCTAATATATCTAATGGGCTAATTTGAAATTACAGGAAATGGTCACTTTAGAAATCAGAGGAAAGCTGAAGAGCTTGGAAAAATGACACAGCCATAAGCCAAGTTTTTCAGAAGTGATAAGTGGCCTAGGGACTTTAAAGATTCATTTGCTGAAACCGAAGTACTTGAAGAAGGATTTTCTGGTGTTGGGAGCTCCGTTAAACCACAAGGACCGCAAATCACTGGTTATTTCTGAAAATGCTGGTACTCATTTTTTGAAGGAGTAAAATAGTCAGTTCTTTAGAGTGCCTACATGATTTGGGGTATGATTACAAAAACATAATGTGATACAAAATCTAGATTTACATTATTTTGGTAACTTTGCTTTATTTTCCAGTCCCAGGGTAAGTTTATTATGGAGGAAACTGCCCTGAATTATTTCACATTGACCACACCTGGTATATGGACAGTTATTGTGGAGTAGGTGATAAAAAGTTAACCCACACCAAAGTTTGTCTTGTAATAATTTGTCTCTTCAGTTCATGTCTGTAGAAACATAAAACTTAAGAATCAAGAACCAAAGCCTTTATGACTGATGTGCATTATTTAACTTTTCTGTTTGTCGATAAGATCACGTAGGAAACAGAGGCATTTCTTCGTGGAAAGAAAATGATTGCTCCTGCATGTTTGTATGATCCAGAGCCCAGTCTGCTGTATAACCTGAGGAAAACTCATCCCATTAAGAACGCTTTGTGTATACTAGCACTCTTCGTTTATTTGTTTTCATTGGCTAAAAGATAATAAAGCCAACATTAGCTCTGAAATAAGGAAGCAGTTTCTCCTTAGCAGCTTTGTTTATAAAACTAGAGAAAGAAAAAGGGCATTTTTAATCAGATATTTTATTTGTCATTTCAGCCAGGGTAGGGAGGGATTGTTGTTACAGTGGAAAGAAACCTATTTTTGTGATGTCCCTCATTAACAACAGTTTGTTGACTTTATCAACATGGAAACGAGCACCGATTTTAAAAAAGAAAAACCCTCTCAACTATGCAAAGTGACTTTTTTCTAAGATAAATATTTATCAGTAGTCCAAGATTTCATGTTTCATCTGCTGTCCGTCCTTTTATTTTTCTTTTGCTTGAAGGAATTATGCTAAACTGCAACAGTTGACACTTCATGGAAGTTGTGCTTAAAGGCACAACTCAGCTGTTCATAAGAGTGGCAGCATTGAGACTTGCTAGACCCTCGAACTAGAGCACTATTTCTTTGATCTCTGGCTCTTTCCATCAAGGTGAGTTTCAGCTAGTGTGTGATTTCCATGGCACTGTACGCATTACATGCTACTCACAGCATGCTTTACATAGCACATCCTCGGTCTGCACAGATTAAAATGTCTTATAGCAACTCATGGATCTGGGTGCCTCAATTTTCAAGGCCCATTTGAGAAACCTGAGATAATTTGTGAAAAAATAGAATATAAGGAGTTGGCTGTAGACAGCTTGAGATGAGGTGGTCCTGTGCAGAGACTAGATTCAGATACTCAGAGACAGTAAATCTGGAAGCAGCAGTGTGACATTAACACAGCTCTGAAGCTGAACTTGTAAACCCTCATTCTTTTATGGAGGTTAATTGGCTGAGATGCACCAAGGCTAACGGGTTCAGATGCAACACATTTCATTTTTGCAGCTGCTCCATGCATTGCTTACTAGGAGATGTTTGTAATACAATCTGTTTGCTTGATGTACCAATGCCTATAATAGCACTGGAAAATAGTGAGCATCTGCAATCTCAAAATAAAGGTCTTTCATGTGTCTGAAAGTGGTCATCCCAAACCAAAAGCTTCCAACATTGTCAACTAGTCTTGGCAATAGTTTTTCTGCTCAGATGCCTTCCTGCTGTAGGAAGTTTTGTCTCATCCCTGAATCTCAGGCAAGATCCATCTAATCTAGTCAGAGGTGTGTACAGGGTAGATATCTGTGTGTAAACCAGTGACTCAGGACTATCTTTAAAGCCACTGGTGAGAAATAGGCACAATATGGGCATGAGCCACCTGACCTGTTTTAGGTGCCTACTAAGTTAATTGTATTTTTCACTTCCCTGCCTGCTGCTGGCTGGATCTCCGCTGTTTATAGTAACTACAGGGAGGCTAGGATGGCTAGTTCCAATGAATCCCGCTGTGTGTGAATATAAAGTCAGAAAAGAAGAAGAATGTGTTTATAGACTGATATACTTGACAAAGCAAGTGAATGAGATGATGGGTTAGAGATTCGTCCTGGGTTCTGCACCATTCTTACCTCTGTCTTTCACTTCACAGCTTTTAGCTGTGAGATACAGAAACCTCTCTTTGTGAAAGAAATCACAGGACTGAGCAGCAGGAATTTGCCAGCATTTGGAGAAGGAGGTGCTGATAAAATTTGGTAGCTCACGGGGACACACAGAAGGCATATCAGAGTTGAGACCTGGAAGTTGTCCTGGACATGAGATTTTGTAAGCATAGATTTCTTGTATAACAGCACTAGGACCATGTCACAATGCCAAATCCTGATGAAACACTCAAGATATCTGTACCTTGTGTGGGTGTTCCGCTTATTTTCTTATTATTATCTTATCATTTGGCAAGGACTTCCAAATTAATCTAAGAAATATTTTGGGCATTTGTAAAAATACTCTGTGCACTGGAATTCAGCAAATATTTATTAATTGACAAAACACTAGCAAAGAATGTGTAACCAAAAGAAGAATAAAACTGTTCAGCTCCTCTCTGTACAATACACAAAGAATATGAGGTTAAAAGTTACGTTCCGCAAACATACCTTTTGCTGAGATGTACTTGGTTCGGTAAGTATTGTGGATATGAGCCAAGGTCTCCAGACCTTGACTTCTGGATCATTGCTGCAGGGAGCATGGGAAAATATAGCTTCGGCTAAGGGAAGGGAGTGGTCCACAGCCTCCACCTGTGCAGATCTGTGTGGCACGGTTCCCCTGAGGACATCCGGGTTTCTGCAAGTTTATTTCCAAAAAGAAGTTAAAACCCCGACTGAGGATCACAGTTACTGAGTAGCTACTCGGTCAGCTGTGTATATGACTTGGGTCGCATTAGTGAAGTTTTGGTAGGTGTTGAATCCTAAACATTAAAAAGGCTTATCCATAAGTGGGGATGGAAGGTGCAACAGTATATTAATTTTAGTAACCCAAGCAAAATGAAAAAATCCACCTTAAACATTGAACATGGAAGAGGCTACAAATCATTTCACTCCAGAGGTACAGGACATCACAAATCAATGATTTTTGTATTATTCAGATTTTTTTCCTCTTTGTGATGCAGTTGTAGGCCTACACTTCATTTACTTTATTGACCATTAAATTCAGGAGAAAAACATACTAAGGGACAAACTCATGCCAAGTGCAAATCAGCTAAATACTGTTTTCAGTGTGCTCCATATTTTTATTTATCTCACATGGAAGATAACTGTCTTGCACGCTGTTACATTTTGGCTGAGAAAAAGGTTCACGGTTTGTGTCTTTATGTCTTACTGTCTATGATACATCTCCCTGTTCCTGTTTTTAAGTGGCTGTAATACGTTGTTGATATGATTTCAAATCTGCTGTCATATCTTGTTTGCGTTTGGTTCATAGAAGTAAAGGGGAAAAATATCACAATAGCAAATTGTGGCTGGTAAATGTCAGTCTTAGATAGTGTGACAAATGAGTAATGCTTTGCAATGGCATGTGAAGAAAGCTGGTGTTTACGAGCACTTCAATACAGAACAGTTTTATTATAACTGCCATCCTTCTCAGGGCTGAATTCCTATCACACACAATATCCTTCCTGAGTCGCTCTTGGTCAAGTCAGTTCTGTAAGAAACAATCCAGTTTTATTAAAGTTATGACTCCAGTTTGCAAACCTGACAAATACAGCACACATTAGAAACTGCTCTGCTTTTATTGGTATTCTTTTTCAGGAATTTTCAATGTCAGCAGCAGATGAACATAGTAGGTGGAAATCTGAAAATCAGCCTTTTTTTTTTACATTATGAAAAATAGCTATGGATACCCAACTGTTTAGTCATCTGAGAAAGTAGGTGTCTGATGGATACATGCCATATGCTTTGAGAAATACATGTGCGTATTAGTAGCAGAAGGCACAGAAAGAGGAATTAGAATGATGACTATTATATTTCTTTTAATTTTGGGTGGAATTCGTTATGTTTTATGCAACAGTCCTAAGGCATCCACTAGTTTTTAACAGAACAGTGAATTAAAAATACAGAGAAACATGCTGAAGAGTGAGAGACTAAACAGCCATGAGACTGTGTCAGGAGCTGTTAGACTCTCCTCTAATTGCACCAGCCTAGATTTGAATTCTTCTAACAATTTGTGCTCTCCAAATACACATTGCTCCTGTGCTTCCTCCTTTTGAATTTTCTCAACTGCTAAGAGCAAAGAAAGGCACTCCATAACTTACAGTATAAAAACAGTATTAATTTTTACTCTCTCCTTGCTTGTTTTGTCCACTTTACATATCCTATGTCTAATGTGGAACTGAATTAGGAAGCCTCTTCCTTTTGTGGACTCTGACAGCAAAATGTCAGTATGGTCTGAGAGGGGAACGGTGATTTATGAGGTTTCCAGGTTGCAGGGAACAGGTGACTTTTGCTTAAAGGAAAAAATTATGTTCCTTGCTTAAAAAAATAATCAAGTAAAAGTAAAGCCATACGGAGAGTATGTGTTATCTACAATCGTTCCAGAAAGAGTTTCCTACAGATCAAGCATTACAAGTCATTGTAAGTCTCTTGGGAACAGCAGTCAAAAACATCAGCAGTTAATTACTAGAACTTCCTAAATCAACCTTCTTTGGCATGACATGAAGTGAATGAAAGCAATAAAAACAAGGAAGTGCATTGTGCTTTGTCCTGTCCAACTCCTGTTCAGACAGGCGTAGGTCACAAGCACAAATGTAACCAGGCATGAATTGTTGTTTTTTATTTTAATTCCTGGCCTTGGGTTAAATTAAATCATCATGCTGGAAAGGCCAAGGTGAAATGTAGGGCCAGGTCTTCAGACTGCGTAAATCCTCTGACTTCAGTTAAGTTGTAGTATTGCCACACCTTCAGAGCATAGTCCGTGCTCTGGTAAATCATCAAAGAGTATGGAAAAAGTATGCCCTACAACGGCTGGTAAAATAAAGAAACTGAACAATCTGTTCTTATTGGGGTCTTCAAAGTATTAGCTTTCGAGAATGTATGTTGGGGTGCTGCTAAATTTTATGACATGCATCTCTGGGAGGTGGAGCTTTTTCTTTGCCTTGCCCCTATTGTGGTCGGTCCTGGGAGCAACAGAAGTGTTGTGCAGATTCTGTGGCTGGTGGAATGAGTCTGAAAGGAGGAGGTTATGTACCCTCATGTTTGTTACCAAGTTTGGGAAAGGGAATTTCATGTGTATCCTGCTTCAAAATCAATTTGTTTGCTTTAAACCAATGTGCAAAATCTAGAATATGTGCTTGATAAAGCAGAATTACTGCTGTTTTTCACTGATCTATTCATTCTTGCCCTTACATCTCACAGTGGGGTGGACAAGAAGTTTCACCAGCTAATTTGGTAAGTCTTCCAGGGAAAAGGAGTTTTGAGTAGGGAGGAGAACAGGGCAGAGTTGCAGGCATCACACGTCTTGGACTCAGTGTGAATGAGAAGGAAACCCGGAGGAAAGACTAGTTTCTTAATTGGAGGGAAGGAGCCAAAGGGGAAGGCACACAATAACAAATGAGACAGAAATTGTGTGTAAGGAAGGGTTTTATACGATCTCAAAACCTTCACAGATGTGGGTGAGGAGGAGCTGGTGATTGATACAGGGTGGCTGAAAGGAAGAGAGCACAATGAGATGTTGGCCTGACAGGGTTCCCCAGACCTCGGGAACTTAATGCAGCCTGGGCAATGGGAAGCAGCAGAGCATGATATTTTTGGATCAGCAGGTGGGCAAATCATGCTAGGTGCCATGCAAGGGCTGGCCAGAAGAACAATAAACTAGGCAGCAGGCAGGATGTTTGCCTAATCCATTAGCATATGTGATTAAGAGCTAATCACCATAAACACAAAGGCTCGTCAAGGAGTTGAGGAACTACAATAGGTGGAGGAACTCCACTAACACAATTAGTGCCATTGGAGTACTCTGACTCAGTCTCTCCTGGGGCTACCCAGGGAGGGCGATCAGCCCATGGTCAAGGCTGAGACCCACCAAGGTGGCTTGGCTTGGCCAACAAAATGCTTCCCAGGTGGCCTTGAAAGCTGTGGGTTTACTGCCTTCACAGGAACAGGACTCAGTGGGATGCAAAGGAGGAGCATTTGAGGATTGTGTAAAACTTATTGTGGGCTGGTTTTATGGGAATTGTGAGAGTATGTGAGACATCATAGGATGTTTGTGCGAAGGACCAATCAATGTGGCTTGGGGAGGAGCAAGTGTGGGAAAAGAGAGAGATAAGGGGATAAAAGCAATTGAATGTGTATGAACCAGGGCTGGCCATGCTCTGTGCTTGCTCAGCTCAGTCTGTCCTGTCTCCTTATTGAACTCCATTTCCAAATATTTTCCTGGGTGAGGGGCTCCCTTTGTTGCCTGCACGTGTGTGTATGGATGGGGTCTGAGTGCCAGCAGCTGGAGAAGGGGCCATGGCTCACAGCGTTCGTGTGTCTGTGGCACCAGGAACCGGAGACACCAGGGTGTGTGAGTGTTTCCCTGAGGAACTGCAGCCCTGCGTGTACCTGTGCATGTGGGTATACCTAATTTGTTAGCAAACTTCCAACCAGACTAGCTGGCAAGAAGGCTGGGAGCTGGGCATGGGAGAGACCATGGCCCTGGGGTCAAATACTGGAGGGACCAGAGGGTTGGCAAGTTGGCTACTGGAGGGTCTTTAGGTCTGAAGAAGCTACAGAAGAGATTGTGAGTATTCCCAACGCCTGTTGGGAATACACGCTGAACCTCACAGCTGGTTCAGCCTAGGGACATGGAGCTGTGGCAGCCTTGCATCCACTGGGCTCTTGGATCCAACTGCCTGTAACATCCGTCGTCCTGACCTATGGTTTCCCCAGTTGTTGTCCATCTGATCTCCACTGAACATTGGTGTTTATGGTGGTCAGCTTTTAATCACATAACATGATGTAAGCCACCAAGGGAGACACCAAGCTTCTGGAAACATATTTTAAGCTATTAAAAAAAGGAAATAAATTTGATGTTAGTACTTTTGGGGGGCTTTTAACAGCACTACTGGACAACTGCAGCCCCCTGAGGCCTTTCTGTGCTCTGAATCTATGGGACAGGAACTTCCTCCTCCATCAACAAAAGTTCCTGAGAGGGGTCGTAGGACATAGTGTGTTGAGTTCAGCAACGCGGGGAAATCTCCTCTGATCCTTTATTCCACTTGAGGCATATGTGAAAGTCACATCACCACTGCTTTTGGTCTGAGGACGTTTCAAATTCCTCCCCCCC
>VYZV01005021.1:17453-30604 GCA_013401275.1 Pandion haliaetus | reverse complement strand
GATGGATTAATTGGGTGAGCAGTTACAGATTCCTAGATAAAATACAACCTTAATTTAAACAGAAAAATTCTGTTCATTTGATGTGAAAAACTATGACCATTTGGCTAAAGAATAAGCTACACCAAGATATTCTTTTTATCAGTTAATTAGAATGACAAGTTTTGCAACAGGGAATAATTTCTACATCCATGCAGTTTTTACCAAAGAAGGAAAAAAGTGGAGTCATCAGCCAGGTGAAAATAATCAGTCAGGACCTGACAAATGAAGGACTGTTTACCAAGGTTCATAGGAAAAAAAACGAAAAGAAAACATTAAGAAAACTTGGAACTGAAACAACCAAATCACTGATTCACCAGAAAATAGGGATGTGAAAAAAGCAGTGCTGCTACCAAGGCAAACGTGCTGAAAAATTATTCTGGGCCAGAGCAAATGGGACCTTTCCCTGCCCAAGGAGGCACAAGAGAATCATTACTGACTAAATGCTCACTTAACATTCCCTGGGAAGCAATTTATAGAGAGCACCACATGCTCTCCTCTCCTTTTAGGGAAGCCATGTGGAGTGGATAATCCTGGAGCCTTCTCATGCCAAGGACCAAAAAGAATAATTACTCTGTATCTGCTGCATTTAATCAACCTCTCCCTAGGCTTATTCTGTAAAAATAAGAACTGAGAAGAGAACAGAAACCTGTCACGCACAGTTCACCAGAAATCCGCAAGACATCCCAGCTCCCTCCTTTTTAAAGACATTTCTGGAAAATTAATGACTTTTGAAAATGGTTTTTCACAATTTTAGAGCTGTCAAGGTAATGAGAGCTATAGGGACTGTTTTTATAAGACAGGACTCCTTCACTTTCTACCTTCGTGCTTAGAAACAATGGACCAGATTGATCCCATTTCCATTTAAAAGTCTGATTGAGGTGTCTAAGTTATGGTATAGTTGCTTTATGCTTCCAATAATATCCAGAGAGAGTATTTCAAAAAAATTATTCAGATTTCACATTCTCCTCTAATAATTGGGTCATGTAAGTGATAAGAGCTTGTTGCCAGATAATGGAATCCAAGTGATTGACTTTCATGCTTTGAATCCCAATGTCCTAGGTTTTTCCTCTACTAATAACCTAGGTGAGCTAAACATCTCACAGAATTTGCTTATTTCTGCCATCTACAGCAAATTGTGCCAGTGCTGTCTAAATAATTTTCTTAAATTATCTGAGGAAATCCCTCAAGCTAAATTGTACATATTCATTTGCAAACTGTAAGGGAAAACATGTTTCTGCTGCATGAGAAATATTAGAAAAGAGTCTATGCCAGTGTTAAATCACCAGAAGGAAAAAAAACACCACCAAAATTGGGCTTCTTGAGTTTGATGCTTTATTCCAAACTCAAACATCTCAAGAAAAATGATCTTATTTTCTTCCTGAACATTTTCCTACCCACATATATAAGCATCTCAATTATATGATAATATGGAACCCTGCTTTATAATTTGGAAGCATTAAGGGTTAGTAGGTAAATAACAGTTAAATTCATAATGGGTACAAAAACTCTTCTGGAAACTCAGGGTACATCAGAAGATGCCTTGTAATTATTTCTTTTCCATGCCTTTCTGCTGATATTATGTAATAACCAGTGCTCAGTATCCACAGTCTAAGTTGTACATCATAGTATCTGACACATATCACTGTTATCTCCTACTGGCTCCACAACAGTACAGAAATGAAATAAAAATAATATTCTCCTTTCTCATATATCTATGGTAACTTCTCATTAGGTTTTATTTTACATGGCAGAATAAAACATGTTACATGTCAGAGTAAATCATGGATGAGACTCTAGGGTGCATATAGTCCCAGGCAACAGTTTTGTTTTAGTAAAATTATTTGCATCTGTTAAGACACATATGAAGCTTACTTGATTTTTATTTTTTTTCTTTCCCAAATCCCTGGCACTACACGAAAGCGATGGAATTTAGAGTTCTGACCCTTAAGACTCCTGCCAGAAAACTGAGGATGTAATTTGCTTTGGGGTTATTATAGCTCTGAAAAGGCTGAGTTAGATTTAACCTGATACTGTTTGAATGAGTTTACAATCGAATAGAAAAACAAAGATAGAGTAATGGCTCATATTTTTTGATGTAGTATCTGAGGTTTTTTTACATGAGTGTAGATCAGCACTGTTGGAACATCGGAGGGCTTTTTAGATTGTTTTATTTTTCACTTGCCTAACAAGCTTGGTCACAGTTGTTGAAGCTTTTTGCACTATTTTTCTCATAGAGAAGCTAGAAATTGCTAAAAATATTAATTTTGCAGTGACAGAGGAAGAACTTACAGGAAGGCCTGAAGATAAACAGAAGTCTGTGTGGAGAACATCTGTCTATTCTCAACAGGTAAGTCTTGCCAAAGACCTGGAGGTTCAGCTCAGATGATTCCTCAGAAGTTCCTATTCAGGTTTGAAACTTAAATGTTCTGGAAATCAGCCTTGAACTATCATGGTTTAAGAACAAAACAAAACAAAACAAAACAAAACTTTCTGGAAGTTACTTCTAAGGTGATCGATGTGTTCTGTGAATTTAAAATAGAACAAAGCTTGCTTAATTGTGTTGACTGGGTCTGAAATACCACGAATCCTACGCCTTCCGCATAATTCTGGCAGATTGACATTCTGTCCTAGCCAAATCTCAGTTGTACCAAAGAAAGAAAACATGTAAGAGAAAACATTATTTCACGAGTTAGTAAATTTTTCACTTATCAGTAAAGGTACAGATGAAAATTTAAGTGGGTTTTCATTTGTTCAAAAGCAGTTTATCATCAAAAGGATAGAGCAGAACGGAAAGTCTGGTTTTCTCTAGACTGAATCTATACCTTGTGAATAAACCTTTGACCACATTTCAGTTTATGTTAGTGATTCAAATTCAATGCGATATTTGGCTTTCAGAAAGAAAGAGTGGAAGTGGGAGATACATTGACAGATGAGCCACAGACTGTACCTAGAAGTGCAGAAGATTTCTTGCGATTTCTGTCAAAAGAGTTTATGAAATTTCCTGCTATCAAGACCATGTTACCTGTCAGTAATTGTAAGAATTTGCTGCTGAATGACTAAATTAAGAATTTTGAAAATTTCACCTGGGTTTGAGGAAGAGTGCTCTTTTAGACAAATTAGAAATAATAATTAAAGAAAACAAACCAGCAAAACCAGAGCAGATTGTAAATGAGAAATGTATCCTAACAGAGCTCTAGAAAACAGTGTTATAAGCAAGCCTTCAACCAGACTGTCTCTGACAAAACACTTTCCCAACTGTTCAGCAACTATGTGCTTTTCTGCCAAGGCACATGAAATATAGTTCATTGTAAACAAATGACTTGATCTATTGGCAAAGCTATTGAGAATGTTGGTGGGATTATAGGACTATGTCCTGCAAGTCAGAAGGGTCCAAGCCCCCATAAGAGGTGAGGCTGAGGTTGTGTGGATTCCCCTTCTTGTTCCTTGGTGAGCTCTCCATTTTCAAATCTACCACCTTGATCTCTCCTGGACTTTTTCCCTTTGGAAGTCACCTCCAGCTCTGTCTCTCCTGTAACCTAATCTGCTTTTCTGGTTACACGCCTCACCCTACATAACAACATTTCATCAAAACACATTTCTAATTAATATGTTCTGGATTTGACCCCACCTCAGAGAAAAAGTCCAACTGATTTAAGTGGGAGGAGGATCAATCTCTGTTGTGTTCTTTTCTGTTAAGAATGTACCAAGAACTTGTGAAGCATAATCAAATAAAGTGATTTGACTCT
This sequence comes from Pandion haliaetus, assembly GCA_013401275.1. Classification (NCBI taxonomy): domain Eukaryota; kingdom Metazoa; phylum Chordata; class Aves; order Accipitriformes; family Pandionidae; genus Pandion; species Pandion haliaetus. The sequence goes on along the minus strand of VYZV01005021.1, from coordinate 26,819 downwards.
GATAGTCTCTTTGTCTCTCATGAGCCTTTAAGAGGCTGTTCAGTTCATTAAAAGGACCGTGGAAAATATTGCTCTTGGAGACAGCAAAAGGCACAAACATGAATAGCCACAGATGAGCAATTTTATTTAAAAATCAGGAAATTAGAATCAATCTTTGGAAATCTTTTTTGCTGTGTGGCACCAGCAGTTCCTTCTCACTACACTTGGGAAGGATCATCTGGGTGATGTTGCTTTCACAGTCGTGTGCTTCAAAGACACCAATAGAGTGCACCATAGCCAAGCCAAGCAATACACACCTCCACCGCTCTGTCAAGAGAGTCATGTTCTTCAATGGCATTTTCCTCTCACGCACCGGTGTAACATATTTTGCGAATTTTCCACAGTTGGAAAACCAGCAGAGAATGACTGAGAATGCACAAAAACCTCTGCTGCAGGAGTGATTGTGTAGAGACTGCATGCTGCCTTCGAGTTGGTATTTTCCTTTGGGGAGGTGCTCATGACTAGTGATTTCAATTACTGGAAGCCAAATCAAAAAGTCAATTGGAAAAATACGTGGTGATTTTTGTTTTGTTTTGTTTTATGGTAATACCTACAGGCCCCAATCAACCTTGTGGCCCTTTCTCTTGGGCATTGTATACTTAAATTTTGTCTATGCTGTTAACGTAGAGAAGACCAGGGATGGACCTGTGTCCTGGTTTTGGCTGGGACAGAGTTAATTTTCTTTCTAGTAGCTGGTATAGTGCTGTGTTTTGGGTTTGGTATGAGAAGAATGTTGATAACACACTGATGTTTTCAGTTGTTGCTAAATAGTGTTTAGACTAAGTCAAGGAATTTTCAGCTTCTCATGCCCAGCCAGCAAGAAGGCTGGAGGGGCACAAGAAATTGGGAGGGGACACAGGCAGGGCAGCTGACCCAAACTGGGGTATTCCATACCATATGACATGATATCCAGTATATAAACTGGGAGGAGTTGGCCAGGGGGGATCACTGCTCAGGAACTAACTGGGCATCAGTCAGCAAGTGGTGAGCAATTGCATTATGCATCACTTGTTTTATTACAATAATTTATTATTATTATTGTTATTATTATCATCATTATTAGTTTCTTCCTTTCTGCTCTATTAAACTGTTCTTCTCTCAGCCCATGAGTTTTTTTTTTCCTTCCGATTTTCTTCCCATCCCACTGGGTGGGGTGAAGTGAGTGAGCAGCTTAGTGGTGCTTAGTTACCAGCTGGGGTTAAACCATAACAACCTGCAATCTTCTATTGTGATCAACTGTTAGCACCATCCCTGAAGTAGTTCTGCTCCATGTAATTTTTCCCAGACAATTCTCAGTTCAAGTAATATCACAGGTCAGAGACTGTTCCCAGTAGGCAGTATGGGTGAGGCTACGCTTTTTTTCACATGGAAGAAACTTTAGCCATATGCCCATGAGATGAATCATGCCACTTGCCTTCAGGGTCAAGGAACAGGTCCTAGCCTGTTTGTCATACTCATGTTCATGTATTCTTGTGCAATAAGAGTAGGGCCTTGTCTTTTAATATTTGTAATCTCAACAGAAAAGAAAATCAAAAGGGAAAAATCAAAGACATATTATTATTTTCCAGATGATACAGAGAGATTAAAGACATGTTTACTTAGTGCAATGGAGCATTACACAGACATCCTCAAGCTAGTGCTGACCTGTGGTTGATACACATTCACCACAAAAATGGATGAAGTATCTTTGTTGGCCCATCAAACTTTAGAAGTTGGCTCAAATTCCGAATAACCCAAAGACCACTGAGAAAACAGTTGATAAAAGTAGCAAAAGGACAGTTGACAAGAGACATAAATGGAGGGGGCTTTAGTATAATCCTTGTATGCAAAACCTCTACTTCTACGGAATAGTTGCCAGTGTCGTTTTCTGATGGCATCTCCCTGCCTCAGGGCTACAAGTCCCTTCAAGTTTTTACAGAAGAAACATCAGACTGTAGCAGTGCCTGTGAAAAGCATTCACCATCTTCAGTTTTTATCTCTTGAAGTAACAAATTTGTTCACCCTTTTAAAGATTTGAAAGACTTTGTGTTCATAGAATTGGAACGTGAACTCTTTAATATGATAGAAGACATCTCTAAGGCTTTCTGAAGATTACACATTCATGGTCATCATGTGCCAGTCCACCCCTTCTACAGAAGGACACCTCTAATCAAAGTATTTCAAGGCATCCCAGTTCAGCTTCCCTTTTCCATGGGTAGATGAGTTGGCTTCCAGCTTTCCAGGAGACACACAATGAAAGTATGCCATTGGCTTCATATGCTCAGGAGGCAAATCTCATCGTCTACAGGAGCAGTTTGCAGGGCTCACATATTTTAGTTTTTATCAATTAGTTAGAAACTTGGACCGTGAATTGGAAAGTAAAAGGAGTATCTGAGCTCCTCAATGAAATCCTCAAACCTTGTTTTTTGCAGGGTACAATAGGCCTCTTTAGATCTGGTTGCAACTTCTCTTCGATATAATGGTAATTTCAGCAAAGCTCGTAGCTGTTCATATGTTGGTCCTAGCCATCTCCATGTTAATATCATTATGTTATGAGTGGAGGACCAAGACACAGAAAAGCTGCAGTGACTTTGTCAAAGTTAGAGAGGAAGCCTAGACTGGACTAGGAGACCTGAGTGGAATGCATAAATTGAAGTCCATCGACTTAACTACTGGACTACCTTTCCTCTAAAGGGGTTTACGACTGAGGCCTATGGTAGCTTTAATATGAACTGTATTTCCTTGATTTTTGCCCCTGTGCCTTGACCACTGGTAGTTTTTCCTAAAAACCTGGCTGAAGACTTGTACTATATCTCGATTGTCCACCCAGAGGAATACTTGTGACTAAATTTATCTGCCTTTTAAGTTGTTTTTAAAATGCCTTTAGTGTGTGACGTTTCCTTATCTTGGACAAGAGAAAGGAAAAAGGAAGGAGTCTATTTCTGCCATCTCTTTCCTCCTGCAAGAAATCTCCCTCCCCCTTCCCTTCTCCCTGCCTTCCAAAGCTTTTGTTAATTTAAAATTAGCCCTTTGAGATGTTGTTGGGAAAATCAGGCTCCACACGGTGAGCAAGTCCCTGTGGAGGGGGGACTGGTGCCGTTGCAGTAAACATGGGGCAGAATCTCAGTGAGTCACCTGGCTTGCGTTCCCCCACTGCGTGAGGGAGAGCAACATAGGAAGCCCATAAAGAAACATGCCACCACCACTGGGGAATCCACGCGGGATACTTCAGCAGAATCATTTCCCATCCTATCCGGGCCTCCTACCAGCTATTCACTGCAAGCGTCAGTCCAGATAGTAATTAGTGGGCACTAGATGCCTAGCTCTGATCTCATTGCCATTGTTTGACCAAAGGAAGGATTCAAAACAAGGCTTGGGGCCAAAAATAAGTTCTAAAATGCTTTTTTATTATTCAGGTTCTCTTGCCCCCATGCTTTTTTCTCTTTTTTTAAATTATTTTTTTATTTCCCTTACAGCTAATTTTTAGTGACACCCACTGGCCAAGGCTCAATTGTAATAAATCCCTGGTACCCCTGGTTGCTTTGTAGAGAAGTTATTGGCCTGCAGTGCATCAAAACAGTCTGATATATCTATCTACACACACATGCTGCTCAGGCCAGCCACACAGAAATCCTTGGGAGCACTGTTGCTTCCAAAAACGCCTCTGTCTCAGCCTGTCCTAGTAGAGACACTGCAAGAGGGATGTGACAGACAAGCCATTCTTTGTCAGTCTTTTGATGAAAAAAAGAAAGCACGTAGGATATTTTATTCAAACCACCTGTCATGTTTTTTCACAGAAGCTGTGTGAAACAGGAAGAAAAAAAATACAGAAAATAACCTTTCCTGGTTCTTTATTATCTGTTTTGTTGATGTACAGTGGAACACATGGATGGAGGGATAGTTTTACTGGAGGAGGATGATGACAAATTATAGCAGCCTGTTTCAAGGGCTTTGCTAGGTGGAAGGTTTATAGGAGCTTCTGACATCTCTTTGAGGACAGAGGAAAAAGACTATGAGCCCATGAACAGGGGGGACAAATATATTTAAGTCAGGGGTGGTATGTGGGCAGCTTGGAAGATAAACTTCTCTCCCATTCTCCTTCTTTTCCCGCTTTCCATGATACATAGATCAAATTTCAGTTTTCAGGAATCCCAAACCTCACCTTTCTAATGCTGCACTCGTGTAGAACTTCAGTGCTTGCTGTGAAATGCTGATTGCCTAAACCTTCCAAACAGCTTCCTTACATTAGTAAACCCCAGTTTGCAATAAGAAAATGGAAATTTAACTCTAAAGTCTTGATGTGCACTGTAAATGAGATACAACTGGTGTCACGGCACGTATTTATACACCGTACACCCAGTGTAGATCATACCTTCAACCAAGCCAGCTCTCATTCTGGAGGTGAAACAGCCACAGTAGCACAGGTCTCAGCAGAGGGTAACTATTCTGCCAAGGGATGTTTTGGTCTGGTACATCAGACGGCAACGCTACTGCGCTGGCATTCACTGCTGACAGCAAACAAGGGATGGCAACAGGACATTGCTTTTATAGGCTGTAATAAATGGGTGGACTGTTTCTGAGCAAGTGCCCATTACTGTGACACTTGAAGTTTACAGCTCATGGCGCAAATGTTTTCTGCTCCTACCCTATCCCATCAAACAGAAAATTTTTCTTCAGCTAAGGTTGGAAATTTTCTTGATATTTTAGAATTGTGTGTTTTTATGGGCTGGACACAGTTATCGTGAAGTAAAATGAACACAAAATCAATGTTAGGTCTGATGTTTTATCCAGAATAGGGCAATGGCACAGAACCAAGACGTTTCATATTATATTTTTATCTTATGTTTTCATAGACATCTTTTACATTGGTATTTTTAAAGCATCCATAAGTTAATTTTCAAAAATTACCCCAAAGCAAAAAAAAAAGGCAGATTTCACCTGTCAGAACTATAATGACAAACAGTCTTTTCAAATCAAAGACTTTATCAAAAAGAATAAATAACAGTGCTCAGAAATGGAGCACATGTACACCACCAGGATAGTATTTTCTGATTTTTTTAATTCCTTTATTTCTGAAGAATTTTTCATTAAAAAATAAATTTTGCAACTTTAACATTTCAGAACATCAATCACATATGAAGAAAGAAAAATGAGTAGAAAACCATGCCTGAAATGAAAGAATATTGAAGAAATAAAGGACAGTGAATCGTCACTATGAAGTAACCAAACAGGGGAATGAATGTAAAGAAGAAAACCAAAAGGCTTCATAGGCTGAGACATTGCAGTGATGAGGATATACTAATGTATTAATCTTGCTTGGTTTTGAGTGACCTTTATAGACTTCTATATTTATGTGAATAACAAAGGACTCAAATTCGGGCAGAGTAAAGAAATGCAGAACTCAAATGACTATGGCTGATTTACACCATATTTCCTCTGTGATGACTAACAGGACATGGACTTCTATCCAAAAGAAAAATTTAACTCTACTCTCAAATCATTCTCCTTCTCCTTCCCATATCTGGTGGAAAGAGGAGAAGTAATATTGCAGTGTTTCTTTTCCCTCAAAAGATTTTACATGGAAGAGCAGTTTGCAGCTATTATTCTGATGATCTTGATATTGTGCATGGTAAATGTTAAGACTTTTTAGGACTTTTAAAGAGAAATTTTCTCAGCTTTCTAAAGATATGGTTTTCTAAGCACTGAAATTTAGTGCCACTAGCTTTTGCTGCCCAGAACTGTCCAGCCCTGTATAAGGCAACAGGGAATTCACTTCATTTTGTATTTGGAAACAAACAAACAAGTAACCAACCAAACAAAAACCAACTTTTTGCCCTTTTTACATTTTGCTTAGGGTACAGTTTCCATAACCTTTTCTTTTCAGGATGCCAAAGCCCAAGACAGGCCAGTAGATAATACTTTTTTCCTTCAAGTCCCTTAGAAGCTGTATTCTGGTGTCTCTAAGAGTCACGGCCCTGTATTGGGTAATTTAATGTGATGAACATTGTGCTCTTGAGGTTCAGGACAAAACACATACAGGTTGATGTTATTATCTACAGCCTATGTAGGAAAGATGAAATTGTGAGCCGTGATTGGATTCCCAACAGCATCACCAAACGCTGGTAAAAGTCCTTGGAGGAGGCTTTTAAAGTTGCTGTTCGTAGCTGGTCTCTGGCCCTAGCTCATCGATCTCAATGTGAGCGCCTTTTGCAGGTCACTGTCTTGCCTTTGGTCGTGCCTGGGTCTTGACAGCAATGTAAGCAGTCATGTTGAGCTCTCTGACATCTTCTTTCTTGGTCCTGCCTCACTGATTTGTATCTCTTGGAAAACTTTCCAGGCTATGGGTGCAGTGAATGTGTGATAGTTCAATGAAGTGTAAGCCACCCACTCTAGATTACCTTCGGTGTGCTCTGAAATGTATTCAGGACTTGCCTTTAACAACTTAATTTCAGTGTTTTTCTAAGGAGAATAAACAGTTTAACCAGCTTTTAGAGGATAACACCTTATCCAGCAATGTCCAGCCCAGACTTCATTTTGAAGTTAAGTAAACATAGGTGCATACTGGAAGCTGGTTGCAATGATACATCATCTTGGTCTCCTTCCAAAAAAACTTAGGCAAGAGGAACTCAATGTTTTAGAGGGACCCTAGATATACCATCCCCATGCATGCTTGTGATGTTATGTATAACATGCTGTGAACACACTGTCTTTGTTAAAGTGAACAAGCAGGGGACACCTCCATTCCCTGTCTGTCATGATTCCTCAGAGTGCTTTGCTATACATGAAGAAAGGGATGGGAAAAAAAAAAAAAAAAAAAAAGACCAGGACATTCCTAGGAGCATCTTGAGGGCTGTCAGGAAAAATCAGATGGGACGTGAAATCAAGCCCTCTAGCTACAAAAAATAGTTATTGTTTTCTTTTTGGAAAATCATTACAGATGTTCAACCAAATTGAAGAAACCTCAGCTTGTGGAATGAAATCATGTTTTCCGTTAGTGAAGCTTGTTTGCTTTTTTTTGAGCCCCAGAGAGCATTTTAAAATGCTTTAAATTGTTTACCTTGACTTAAGTCAAGATTAATTAAGTTTTCCTTGGCTACAACTGGGCATGTCCAGAAACTATGGGATGAGCATGAGATAAAAGCGTACATGGTGGGTAAGTAGGCTAACTTTTCATATAACTCATAAATCCTGAGGCAGATCCCTCCAGATTGTAATATTGACTTGAAAATTATTAAAGAAAAGGGAATCTTTTGTTCTCTTGATGCTTTTAAGCTTTTCTTTGCAAACGCTTCTGTGAAAAGTTGGTGTAAACTGTTATTGTCACATGAATTCCAGAGAAGGAGTTAGCAAGTGCAATAGCTGCAAGGGTTTGTGGATTTTAAAGCTAAAAGAGACTGTTTTAATCATGTGGCTTGAATGCTTCCTAACACAGGCCTGCATATCTAAGCCAGTAATTCCTGTGGTGAGTTTAACAACATCTGGTTGTGATAACCCAAGTGTTGCTTAACTGGGTTTCATAAGAGACCTCTTCATCTCAGCCTTCATTTCTTATCAGTATATGTTATTATATGAAATATTCCTGTTTTATCAATAGAATAATGGAAGGAACGTTCAGGGAAGTCTCAGAGAGGGAAGCCCCTGAATTTCAGCAGACACACTGATCTCAGACTTGAGCAACATGAAGAGCTTTAATGTATGTTTATTGAAGGGTGTCTCCACAATCATAGAGATGAGGAGGTGGATAACGAGGTAGATCTCCTCTCAAGCTTTTCAAATTTGCCCAGGGTGCTCATTTTCCATTCCTTGGAAAAACTAATGTGTGATGAGAATATCAGCCTGGCTTGCAAAGTAGGAACAGTTCGTTCCGAGCTGTTCAACACACTTCTCCCTCTGTTTGCTTCATGTTATCAGCACATTGGCTTTGGTTTCAAGGCGCTCAAAATTAATCACTTTGCAGGCAAACAGGCTGGCTGTAGAGGTTTGCAGTGCTTTCTTCAGAGGGTGGGTTTACTTTGGAGGCCAAATAAAGAGTTGCCAAGCAGCTGCCAGAGCTGATGGATAGAAGGCGATTGCAGGAATGTCCAGAAATGTTTCATTGTTCTTTAGCTGTTTAAACAGATGGATACAGGATGAACTCCAGGTTGTGCTGGGTGTGGCCAAAAGGAGGGAGTTTTCAAATGTATGTGCTTTTTTTTAAAGTTTTTTTTTTTTATTATTTCCTGTGTTTCTATATTACTGATTGTTGGAGAATCCCAAGAATATAACAACTTTACTTTTTTGTTGTTGCTGTTGAAAGAAATGATTCAAATTCAGAAATTAGTCTGAGGAAGGATTTGTATGAAATTGAGACCTAGTGGGCATGAATTGCTTCGCTCTGTTACAGTGATTGCTAAAAGTGCTACCAATACCACACACACACACACACAGACAGACAGACAGACAGACACACACACACAAAAAGACTATTTCTATCACAAAACAGTAACTACATGTGTAGTGGTGTCTTATATTTGAAGATTAAAATGGGCCAACACATAAGGACACACCATGTGAGCACTTCATATAGATACCAGCATTTTCCATTCACAGCCTATGGGTTGAATAGGTTTCATACCAGACTGGTTTCTGGAACAAATCCCCCATCCAGTAGGTGGACTGAATTGGAAAAGAAGTGGAAGGAAAAGTTGTAAACTTGGAATTTCTCACATACATAAACTGCATGTGAAACACAAGTAGTTTATCCCTCCATTGTGCCCTGGGGATTAATTATTTCACAAATATGCATTTAGAGAATGAAGAAACACAATGATGACCAAGGACCATTGGAGTACCAGCTATTTAAACATTACAGATATTGGAAAAAAATGTTGTCAGATCAGAAATTAGGCTTCCAAATCTGTTTAGAAACCTGCTAGCTGGCTGTGCTGTTGAAATGAATGGTGTTGCACATCTGGAAAATCAGACTGTGTTCAAGTGCCTAAAAATGGTGGTTGGGTTATATTTATCTCTAAATAAATGGCAAAACATTCCTTTACCCCACTGAGGCAGCACCAGGCCTTTAGGCAGATTAATTAAATGTTGGCAGTGGTGGTAATGGCAGATTAAGGGGTAACTTGCCTATGGAGTATTTGTTACTAATAGTGGTAGCTGGTACCAGTTATTACAATTTTAGCTAAGCTGAGTATTACCTAAATCAGACAGTGACATCCTATGTAAGGTGACTCATTCCCTGCTATCTCAAATGGTATTTGCAAACTTTCTCATGTGGTTCTGGTGTTGTTGAAAAGGAATGCTATGGCTCCACAACCTGCAGTATGAAATATTATTCTTCATTCTGACCTTTTGAGA
>VYZV01005020.1:15131-71328 GCA_013401275.1 Pandion haliaetus | reverse complement strand
CAAAAGTTATTTGCCTTGTTTTCACTTCCTTGTCTCTGAGCCTTCTTAAGCAACTCCCATTTGTGCATTTGTTCCATTCCTTCTTTATAGGTCTATTAATTAATTTGTACGTCTTGCTAGTGTTAGTAATTTTGATTTTTCTTTTTAATATGTCAATCTTCAGGTTTTATATTACAGTTAAAAGGAGAGTGTGTTTTACTTTTTAATTTAATTGCTTTTATAGGAAATCTATTAGTAGCAGCTTAAAGGGAAACGCTTCCAGTAACTGGTACATTCTCTCTCCTTTAGAGATTAACCATTCCAAGCAGTTGTCCCAGAAGTTTTGCGGAACTGATGCACCAATGTTGGGATGCTGATTCAAAGGTAATTTAATTTATGTTTTATTTCTACACCACCAGTCCCTGCCTTGTTTTGCTAAGTGTGTTAGTGTTTCTTTGGGGGACAAGTCCCAGCTAACACCATTGCTGCATGCTAGTAGACACATTTCTTCACAAAGATAGCTGAGGCTGACTTTTTTTAATGTGTTTACCTATTTATATCTAAATGTCTCTCTTTCCCTTTTAATCAAGAGTTATTATGCTACTAACTTACCTGACTGCTCAAGACAATACCTCTGAAGAGGGTGAGATGGCAAGAATGTAGCCATTTTCAATCAAGTGAAGAATTGTTCTTTTTCATTTTCTTTCAGTAGCTAATAGTTAATTTTTCTTGGATATACGTGAGCATCACGTATGGAATATCTATTTCAAGGTCCAACTTTGATGCCTTCCTTATGTTGAAAACATGTAAAGAATAAGTTAATCCATAAAATGTGGGTAGGAACAGCAGCAGCATTCTAAATTAATGTTAAACCTCTCCTAATCTTACCCCTTAGGACTTTGAATGATGAGCTTTATAATGATTATACTGTAATAATATAATAATAGAAGTATTGTAATATACTGTTTAACCATGAAAACAGAATAAAAATACAAGTTAGAGAGTCAAACCATTGTCACTATTAATCTGCCATTATGAGAATAAACTGAAAGGGAAATTAAAGAGAGTGTTTACTCAGTTAAAGCTTTTGTAGGTTATGGGAGTTACCTTCTTTAAGTTGACTCTGCTACCACCCTGTTGTACATAAAACTGGCTGGAAGGAGCCTGTGGGCATACTAGCTCTATTACCAAGTATTAGCATCCATTTCCTTTGCCTATGAAGGTATTTGAGGGAGGGAAGGATAGGTAAGGAAAGGAAATGATGCTCTTTTTCTCAAGTCAAGGCACCAGCAAGAGCTTCGCTCCTTTAAACTCAGAAGAAAGTTAGCTACTACTTCAGAGGGACTAAGATTAATCCCAAGGCGAATTATAGCACTTAGGTGCTCTAAAGCTAGAACTTGTTATCACCAGAGAGTAGCCATAGAAGAGCAATATAAGAAAAGAGATTTCCCTTCTTGGTTTCTTTTTTTTTAAGCAAGAAGTTGCTTTCCTACAGAATGGATCTGGAAGCCTGAGATCAATCATCAGTGTGTGGTTTCCACATGAACACCCATTTAAAGGCCATTCCCCTAATACCTCCCCCTTTATCCTCTCCACAGAAGGGATGGGAGAAAAATGCTTTGAGTCTTTGAATCTACAAGTAGACTGTTTAAGTTCTAGGTTCGTAATTACTGAAGAGCACTTTCCAGTGGTAACTACATGTCTTTAATAACTATGCCCAAGCATCAGCATTGCTACTAAATGCCATAGAATAATTATTGGAGCTTCTTTTGTGTAATTCCAGGACATACTAGCTCAGCTCACTCTGGCTTGCTTTAGCCACATATATGTGTCCAGAAGGCTGTTGCTGTTTTTCAAGGAGAGGGAGGAATCTGCATGTTGTAAAAGAAGGACGCCCAACCATCAGGCAGAGTTCTGTGTGCCTGAGTAATTCACTGGGCTGTGGGCTGGTTCCTGGGAGCATTGTTCCCAGAGGCATCTCTGAAGTGTGCCAAGAGTGAATCTCATGTTAGATGTTTTTTTCTGACACTGCACTCTTTGCTACTTTTTTCATGCAGCTTCTCCGCTGTTAAGCAATTATAAATGCTTTGTTCATATAACTGAAATGGAGTAATTTCTGGTCACAGTTTGGGCATGTGACTGACTTGTTCAGTCATGTGTTGAGAAAGGATTGCTACTTACAGCTCTCAAAATGCCTTGATAAAAGGTTGTGTGGCCTGCATGAGCCAAAAGATGGAGCACACTCCTCTAAAATACTGCTCTGTGTAATGTTCCCTTTTCCCCAGGATTAGCTTTAGAAAATCAGATAGTCGATGCATGCACAAGTTACTGAAGGTCAAGTGGGGGTGAGCTTGAGGATGTCAGCTGCTCAAAAGCAATTGCTAATGTGTATACTTTTAGCCTGCAGAAAGCACAAGGTATCTTTAGGTGGCTTACCCTTGAGAAAAGGGGTGTGCATTTACTGTGGGGCTAAGGAATACACTTGAATTGCTGCTGCAGAGCAGCTGGAGTGTCAAAACACTGTTCACACCATACCTTCCTTATGGGAATGGACAGAGTTGTTAACTTTGCTTTAAAATCTTAAGAATTTCTTCCTACATGGAGAAAAATGTCTGTAGTGCATTGCTCCACATATTTGTAATGGTAGTCTTTATAAAGTTTAAACTGTGCTACGTGAAATAGTCCCTAGTGGGTTCAAAGAATTTTACTAAAATGATAATTACTAATTATTTTAAGTCAGTAATTATTAAAGAACAATCTCCGTGGTAACTAAGTATCTTAAATAACTACTTCCATGTGTTAAAATCCCTACCAAACAAGCTGCTTTTGCTTGGGTACTAGATAATTGTACAAACAGGGTTGTTTATCACTGGTGCCTTTGTTTGCTGGGGATACTTGCTTTTGAAACATAGGTGAGTGGTTCTTTCTCATTTCATCTGTTCCTTCAGTTTATCCCCACTTTAACATCAAAGATGTTTATAAATTACCAAGTATTTTAATGGAAATCAGAAACCTGAGAACAGAGAAGCAGCAAGAACGGAAAGCCATGTGGGTTAAATATCCTCGTTTTATGCAGACCTGTTTAGTAAGAAATACTGAGTGGAAGGAAACAGTAAAAACATTAGCCAGAATTATTTGTAGAGGGGCATGTACTTTAAAGATTTTTGTGTGAGACATCGCAGATATAAAGGGAAACAATTTTCAAAGGCGACTCATGCCTTGATATTTTAAGAATCTCTTATAAGGAATGACTTGAGATGCCTGACTTTCTAGAAAGTGCTGAGCAGTCATCCCCCAAAAAAAAAAAAAGACTTTTTTTTTAAAAAAGCTTCTCAGCTTGGGCTCCCAATTTCAACAATCACTTCTTGGCAGTTTAAACCAAGGTATCAGTCTGCCCTTAGAGTGCATTTATTAAAAATGAAATTATCCTTGCCTAGGAGGAAGAAACCAACAAAACCCACATGGCAGTGTAGGCTTGTGTCTTCCTATCAGCTTCACCACCAGGGTAAGCTGGTACCTGTAAATCTGACAGCTGCAAAGCTGGCAGGGTAGCTGCTGGCTTTTCACAGAAGTTGCACAGCCAGAGATGTACAAGCTTTGTCAGTACTGTGTGACTGTGCATTTGTTCCAGGTCTAGTTGCGCAACTCAACAGCTCCTTTGCTTGTAGTGTAGGACCCAAAGAGTCTTGTGTTGCTGCTCCTCCCAAATCAGTTGGTGCTTTCACCCGCCTTTTGTAAAAGCCCTGTTCTCTGTCATTGTCTGCACTTCAGTTACTCCAGGCAGGCCCGACTATAGGGTTGCCTGTGCTCACTTAGTGTCAGCCTTGCCCTATACTTCCCAGTATACCCCCAAGAAAGGAGCAAGTGAAACTCATGGAAGTGTTTTGTAAAAGAATCCTAAATAAGGTATAAAATATTGTAATTAATGCAGCATAGGGATGTTTGCCCTTCATCTCTCTTCCTGAAAATAGAATTAGTTTAGTAAAGGCACATCATGCACCTGCCAGTCCTTTGGACAGTACGCAGCAGCACCACCACCCTGGCGTATTGGTGGCGACCCACAATCTCCTGTCTGGCAGTTTCCTCACTATTTGGAAGGCTCTTGAATCCCCTCAACAGTTCACACCCACTGCAGTGGTTACAAGAGATGCAGCTGTGGCAACAAGAAGGGTGTGAGGGCTGTTGGAAGGTTCTCCAGCCCCAAAACTGCACCGGTGTTGTCCATCCTGGTTGGTGCCAGGGATGAATTTTGTACTCTGTACCACTGGTGTGGCACACTCCCTGATGAGAGAGGTTTGTGCTCTTCCAGGACATGTTCAGAGGGTCTGCTAAGCCATGGCAGGTCCAGCAGCATCATGCATGTAGCGGGGGGGGACTGCTGTCTCCCCCAGCCCCCCCATAAATGCAGGGGGACCCTGCTGGGTTTCCACACTGGGACTAGATCAACAAGTGCAAGCAATGTGCTGCTGAATAGGCACCTGCTTGGCATGCCCAGGTTGTCGCTCCTTGGACACTGGGCTGGGGGCCAAATTGCGTAAGCACATGGTGGCTGGGGCAAGTGCTGTCTGTTGCAAAGAAAATCTGCATAGCTCATCCAACTGCCTGTTGCCTGAAATCATGGAGATGGACCAAAAAATGACAGACAAAGCCTCCAGTTACAGCCAAATAGTGCAGCATTACAGTATAAGAGAGCTTGTCTTTTTTTTTTTTGTTATGCATTTGACACTTTTTCATGCTGTTTGACATTTAAAATAAAGAAATTGTCTTTCTTTTATAATGTGGAAATCACTTGGATCTTTCTGGGAGAGACACCTCAGCATTGTTCCTAATTGTTTTTGTGCTCCCAAATTAAAATGCACGTTTTAATTGCGGCATCTGTAATTTTAGCAGAAATGGTATAATTACAGGCACGATAGAGAGAGAATGTGCATCATCCCCTTATTATGTATCTACATTTTGTTTCAACCTTTTGTCTCAACCTTGTCTGGGGTCTGTCAAACAGACTAACAGAGTCAGCGCTCTTTCAAGAAACACATTTAACTGTGGCTTTTTCAGTTTTCAGTTATTATCCTGCTTCATAGCTTCCTTTTGGGGCGAAGGGGAAACTAGAAAATACGGAGTTTTAACTGCTTTCTGTGACTAGTGAGCACAGTGGGTGCTGGATGGAGAGGCGTAGAACAGAAAGTTCAGTAAACAAGCTCAGGACAGAAGAGCACAGACACCGCTGACATGAGCTCAACTGCCAGGGGAGACATCCTCATGTAGCCTCAATCTTCACTTCTTCCCCAGCTGCTCCTGAGGTAGCTAAGTGAGAGTTTTTTCTGGAAAGTCTGTCCTTCTCTGCAAGAGGGGAACTGCAGCCAGAAACCCTTTTTTGATGGGCTGCTAAATAGCTTGTTCACACATTAAAGAGTTTGGGTTCCTACCTGTAAAAAGCCATCTGTCTTAATTACCAGCTGCTAATGGGTCCAGCATTCTCTTTCTGGCAGTATTTTCCTTCTGAGCTTGAGGAAAACTTTATTCCTTAGAATTAAGAATCTTGATGGTTATTGATGCTACTAGTGTTGTTTAATGCTCCTCTTGAGTACCAAAAGGTTTTACTGGTAGATAGGGGAGACTAAGCTGAGGCTTGAGTCCTACTAGCTTATGTGACTTCTCAAACTGACCTTTTCTTCAATGAGATGAACAAAAAAAAAACCTCATTTACAAATTTACAGCCCTCTTGTAGGATGCTGTGTTCAGAAAGCAGCATCCTAATTTCTGTTGCTTGCAGTCTTTCAATTGAAAAATTCCTGCAAATAATTTTACACAGTAGTAGTTGTATATGAATGCAAATGCTGTGTTTTGGGCTTTTTTTTCTCTTCAGAAAAGGCCATCTTTCAAGCAGATCATTTCAATCTTGGAATCTATGTCAAATGACAGCAACCTTCCAGACCAGTGTAATTCATTCCTGCATAACAAGGCGGAGTGGAGGTAAGTTTCCTTCCTCCCAAGATGAAATGATGTGGTTTTCCTTTGAAATGGTGTGAGTCCATATTCTTTTCAGAAAGACATCAGCCTTTGATGATGTATTGGTAGAAAATACCTGTGCTTGAGGTATTTTTAGAACATAACTTACCTTGTTTTTCAGGAATGCCCAGAATGTTGTGGATCTTGTATTGGGAGCCATTATACTTAGCTGTACCCTATATTTATTATTACACTGTTTTAGGTGTCTTGATATTTATGGTTTTGTGATCCACTTCTTAAAACCAATTACACGTTTTCAGTCAATAGTGTGAGGGCAAAACAACTCAGGTATATGTATGTTTGATGCAATTTTCATAGAAAGTATATAGGCATGATAAAGGGCATAAAAAAAAATTCAAGCCTCCATTTGTCTTCACTTGTATGTGTTTTGCCATTTTTTGTGCATTTTCTCCTTTGTAATGACTTTGTGTCCATGCATGCAGTGTACGCCCAGGCCAGCTCTGTTTTTGCATTGTGCACCAGCATTGCTTAAGCACACGATGTTACCTATTGCTAATTGTAATTTTTATTCCTAAGTGATTATAAACGGAGATGAGATTTGAGAAAATTTTATTATGTGACACAGTTTTTTACTG
Source organism: Pandion haliaetus (assembly GCA_013401275.1). Classification (NCBI taxonomy): domain Eukaryota; kingdom Metazoa; phylum Chordata; class Aves; order Accipitriformes; family Pandionidae; genus Pandion; species Pandion haliaetus. The sequence continues at coordinate 64,744 of VYZV01005020.1, read as the reverse complement.
TAAAGTTTCAGCCTATTTTCTGTACGTGCCAAAAATTCAAAAACCTGTCCCCAAAGCTCGTTTCTCAGTTAGAAAGCTTGCTGCTTCACAGTACATCCTTCTGTTTGGAAAAGAAAATTGCAAACAGATCTGTATAGGCAGAAGATTTTTACCAGACGATCGTGCCTCAGTCTATATTAAGAAGTGCTGGCCCTGCTCCAGGTAAGCTGGGAGCAGAAATACTGCAAGATTCCCTGCCTGCAGTCAGCGCAGGAGTCGAAGAAACCTGGAGCAGGGGCGGCCGGAGGATGGGGAAGAGCACACGGAAAGGAGGCTTGTACCAAAACCGGCATCCCACGTTTCCTCCGCAGACCTCCAAGGAAAAGCAAGACGTACGGTTTTAATCGGGCGAGTGGAAAAAGTGAGCCGGCGATGGGACGCGTCCCCGGTCACACGGCGGGAGTATAAATAGCCTGTGCCGGGGCCGGCACCGTTCTTGCCCTGACTCAGCAGCGGACCGGCGGCAGCCCCGCGGCCTCGGCCACCGGCGGCGGCGGCGGCGCGCCACNCCCGGGCCGGGGGCCGCCGGGACCGGGGGCCGCTGGGACCGGGGCCGGCCCGCGCTCCGCCCCGCCGCCTCGCTCCCCTGCGGAGGGCGCTGCGAGGTTACCCCCGCGACGCTGGGTTCGGTGTTCCCTCTCGCCGATACCCGGCTCTCGGCTGTTCGTCAACGATTCCGTCCGTGGCCTTGGTTTTACAATAGATCGGTATGCCCTCTCGCCCCCCAGATCCACATTCTAAGGCTTGGGACAAATGTCGGGTACTTAAAAACTTCCTTCTTGGCCACCATTACTTACGCAGACTCTGGACATCATACTGTGGGTTTGGTAGCAGACAGAATACAAGGAGGGTTGGAAGAAAAATAGCCCCCGGTGATAAACGCCCCTATATAGTAAAACTATTTATTTAAAAGGTAAGTACACAAGTTCCTTTAGGAAAAACAACTACTTAAATCTTGCCAATACAGCAGAATAAAAGCTGTGCTAGTTGACATTTGGTAACATTAAACTCGTATTCTTTGACTAAATTGATTCATTTCTTGGAGCGTGACTCAGGTAGCCCAAGTGTTTCTTGCAAATTTTATTTTGATGCACCCAAATTGCTCAGATGAGGAGCGGCTAACAAGGTATTAATGAAAAGCCACGTAGAAACAAAAAGTTCTTTGGCACTATCAAGTCAGGGAAAAACTTCTTGCCATGGAGACTTGTGTTAAAGGTAAAATTGGCGTATTTGTTTTTGGAAGAATAACTAACTTGGAGACAAGGAAATATGAGAGAGAAAATACAAATTCGTGATGAGGCATGATTTGCCTGAAAGCAAAGATGATTTCTGAATTAAGCTGAAATGAAAACACAAGGTGCAGAAAGAGCGCAAGTCGTGTGGGGACTTGCTCAGAAGCTGGGTAAGAGGGGAACTCTCTTGCCTGAATTCTGGTAATGGCTGCCTTCCCTGATGGAAAGGCCATGTCTGTATGGAGGCACTCATGAAGGTTAAGCCAAATTAACAGTATGTAAAAAATACACAAGTTAAAGTAGATTAAAGATTTGTATGCATAAAATGATCCCAAGGGATAAACTAAAACAGACTAAGACCATTTCTGAGAACAGTTGCACAGAAGTTTAATGTGTTTTAACTTCTGCATTGAAAAATCTTTGCTTTTACTCATTGCTTTATTTTTTTTATATCATAGTGATTTGCAAAGAGATAGTTGAAGCAGCAATAGGGAAAGAATGAGATGTGTTACCAAGAAATAGGAAATTTTAATGAAGCCTGGTTATCAGAGCCCTGGAAAAGGGTGGGCTTGGGAAAAGCGAAGGTTACGCTTGTTCCTTTGAGGGACCTCTAAATTAGTGATCCAGATACTGCAATTTCACAGTGATACTGCACTTTTCAAAGCAAATCAAAGCTCAGACAACCTGGATTACATTTTTTTCCCACTCTTAAAAAAAAGGCAAGGTGAGGTTCTTTCTGTACAGAGATGTGCGAAAAATGCATCTGTAACAGCGAGTAACCAGAGTCTTCCAACAGCTCTGGCTGGCTGGTGTGAAAACTGAGAGTGGGCTGAGTCTATAGATGACTGACAGAGGTGATAAAATAAATGATACTTTGACCTATCTTTAATGTGGTCTTATTTGCAACATTTACCGGGGTTTATGTTTATATTAATAATACATTTTAATCTGCCTGTTTAATCATTTCCTTAAAATAATTCAGTATCTTATTTCCTAACTGTTCTATCCTTCATATTTTTATTATTTAATCGAAAAGGGGCACTGTCTTATGATAGTTGCACAGGTCTGCCTTATGTCTAAGTTCATATTGTGTGATCTTTTTAGAGCTCTTTCTCAAGTCACTTTTATTACAGTAGGAAAAAATTGCTATTGAAGTAATGATGTTCCAATTCAGTGAGAGATCACATTTGTCTGCATTTAGTCATATATACTAACTGCATTTCTCCTTCCATCCTCTCCCCGCGAGTGGCTGTTCTAATGATTAAAATAGTCTATTAGTGATACTTACATTAGTGTATCAGTAGCAATTCAAGACATACAAACAAATGCCAGTCACTGTTTTTTATCTGTGACTGTTTGTCATTATAGTTTCTAATAATACAGTATGCATTCTTCAGTGTCACAGAGTGAGATTATTCTAGAAAAGCCAGTAAGCTCAGACTGCAGAACTACAGAAGCAAACAAATCCACATGCCCTACCATGTATAATGTTTCAAGCTGCTTCATTTATGAAGTAAGACTCATTAACTGGGCAATGTACGGTAGCTTTCTCTTTAATTACACAGTTTTATTATACAGTGGAATTATTTTTCAGAATGCAACTGTTTTCGCAGACTGACCTTTTATTATAAGAGAAGTTTCTATCTAATGAAGAGAGGTAATTACAGCACAAAACAGACTTTTGACATATAGAAAGCTATTGTTACCAGGACTTTCCTAGTGCAGGATGTTATTTAAAAGAGAACTTAATTTACATATTTTTAAAATTACAGAGTTGCGTATAAGTAGCAGTGATGTTGAGAGACAAACTAAGAAAAGCGGCACTTCCAACTGTCCTCAAATTGCTCTGTAGTTCCCACAGTAGATTGTATAGTATATGTTGCACCTGACAGAAAAGGTTTATGATAGGGAAATGAATGTTTGGAGAGGAGTCGCTTTCTGACCTTCTGTCCAGTGCTTTTTAGTTTTGTTCCTTTATTGTGTCTTTATTAGGATGTGTGACCACTTTCCACCCAGCACTGAGATCAGCCTTGACCTTTGCATGCCTAAATACAAGAGAGAATTTTGCTTGAAATCTGAAGCATAGTAATTGTGAGGGGCATTTGTTCTGACCACCACATGGAACAGCTCACTCAGCAGGATTTAAGTGTGATAAATGCCCTTGCCCCAGGTGGCTGATTTTTGCAGTAGAATTAAGCATGGTGGTAGTTTGCAGTAGAGTTTGCTAGTTATTCCAGCTCTGAATCCTTTCACTGTACTTGTTTAGCATTACTCTCTGACAGAGATGTCTTATTTTAATAAGAAACCTATAAGATTTGGAATATTTAAATTATTTCATTTATTTAAATAGGCTATTTGGGTATGAATTTTCCCACAATGAGAGCCTGAACTCTAGGTTGATACTGGAGAAGAGCTTAATTATTCCATGCTAGGACAGAACATGACAGGAAGAAATAATTCTCTTTTTTTCTCCCCCCACACCCCCAATAGAAATGGCAACTAACGCTGTTAGTCCTTCTAATTTCTTTTTGAAAACATCAGAAGGAGCAGATTTTGTTTGCAGTGTGTTTACAAAGGGAAAATATCGTGAAAGTTTGAGCAGAAGATTTGGCATTGCAGAGTCCCAATAGCTATCTTCAGAGCTCGATTTAGGATTTCTGTCTCCTTAGGAGCTCGCTTTCTCTAGGAGGAAAATGAAGCGCTGTGATTGACTATTCCCACAATGTGAATAGGAAACAGTCGAAGTAATAGTTAGGACACAGGTGGCAGGCAGCGCACATTCTCCCAAACAGTCATGGAAATGGTTTATTAAATGCAAATACAACCTCTGATACAAATTGGAGGTTTTTTCTTTGGTTATCCCATAAGCCAGAAATGTGGCTGAATTTAGTGACAGAATTATTTTTCTGTACCTCCTAGTATACACCCATGCATTTGTAGCACAAAACTCGTTAAACTTTTCCAAGAGCAGTTCAGTTCATGTGTTTAAAAGATACTGTCCATCAGAAAGCATGTCAAAGGAAACCACTTTGGTAAGGGATGAGGTACATGCAATGTAACCCAATAAAGACAGGTTCTGAAGCTTCTTAGAGTACTGCGTTCATTTCCTGCCTTTCTTACCTTTCACACCTTTTCATGTATGGTGAGAAGCAGAGAAAAGTAAACCAAATCCTTTTACTAGCTGTTCTTAACTTGAGAAGCTTGTATTTGTAACCATTTGCAAGGCTGGGTCATACGGTTTATATTCTTGCTCTTATATCTTCACTTAGAGAAACAGGAAGGTAAGTGGGAAAAACACCCCAGTGCTGCTTCTGTGTATTTTGAGTGTAAGTCCCATAATATTTGTAGCCAAGTTATAAACCCACACAAATGGGCTTCTTGAACTGCCCATATTGTGTTGCTAATGATTGTCCCGTTACCAGTTCTTGATGCAGTTTCTTTATGGATAAGATTGTGCTTCATGATGTTGAGGGAAAAGAAGGTATTTTAGTTTTTAAAATGTTGTTATATGGCATTTTACTCTTTTAAATATTATTTTTCTTCAACTGAAGGTATTATGGCTATTCTTAAGTATAAACATTGTCAGTTAGTTGTTCTTAAAGCTCTGAAAGGCTTTGCATTTGGTAATTAAATGAACTGCTTGAGTTAGTATTGTACTTTTCAGCTTTTCACATTTAATTAACATTCAAGTGGGAATCATGAACAATTTATATCTGTCAGGAAAAGACAAGACGTAACAAATTGTCTCCGTGCAGATGTGAAATTGAGGCAACCTTAGAGAGACTAAAGAAACTGGAGCGTGATCTGAGCTTTAAAGAGCAGGAGCTAAAGGAACGGGAGCGACGTTTGAGGATGTGGGAGCAGAAGTTAACCGAACAGTCCAATACTCCTGTAAGTAGACAATAATTCAACCTTTCATCTTACTTCAGAAAGTGTTTGGAGCTTTGTCTATGTAAATCTAAAGACACAGCAAGGAAATAGAGCCCTTTTTCTTTAGTTGTTCCTTTGGGCCAATTAAAAACTATTTTATTACATCACTGCAAATAACTGTACTATTTTTTTTAAATTTCATCTAATACATTAGATATCAGATATTGCTAATAGTTCATATTGTGCCATGGGCACTTAAGTAGTTTCCCATAGACTTAATTAGAGTTCTCAGCTTTAAAAGTTGATTGCATTCAATAAATTCATTTTTCAACTAGAAAGTTGTTGACTTTGATGGATGCAGGATTTGGTCTTTTATGTAAGAAACATTTGTTTCTTGCAGAAGAAGTCTTGAGAAACCTAGGTAGATTTTTTTTTAATTTTGTTCTTTTGAGAAGAAGCAAATTTCCATTCTGTGAAAAAGGGGGTCAAAATTTGAAGTGTTAATTAAGGGCTTTGTTCATAATTACAGTTAACATACTTGTACTGGCCAGTTACTAGCTGTTAGGGCTGCCATATTTCTATTAATAAATGAAACAAAAAAACTTCCTTGGATTATCTTGAATTTCTTCATGAAATATGATGCTCTTGACTACTGATTGGCAGAGGGAGGACCACAGGGCTAGTGCATGCATGGCTAGACATACTACAACAGAATTGTTGTTAAAGAAAAATACTGCATTACCTACTTGTTTTTAAAGCACTAGCCAAAACAAATACCAAATTGAGATTGCAGTAGCATATGATTTTTCTTATGCACAATTTTATCCTACTTATAACCTTGATTCCAGCCAGACCCATTTACATACAACTTGTTTTTAGGGCATAGCTTATTGCTATTGTTTGAATGAAGTTGCGTTCATGTTCCAGCTGTGAACATGCAGTAATGAAATCATGAAGAATGAATGTTTTCTTATGTGCAGATACTGTATGTTCTCAGTAGATATCTGTATGCCTGCTTTAATGCTTGCAAAATTCCAGTAACTGAGCTGTGGGCCATCATCTATCCTGAGCACAGCATGAGACACGGCCTTAATGAGCAAATCTTTTCACAAGCCAGGCCCTAGGGTTTTTTATGCTGTACTTGCTTATGACTTCTACTTTTCACTTAGAGCTGGCATTGCTGAAAGAATAAAGCATTGTGCTAAGGCCTATTGTGCTAAGCATGAACTATCTTTCTGCATAACATTAACCCAACTCTCCTATTGCATTTAAATGCAATTTCTTCTAATAGAGAAATATAGGTTTGTTTTTTCTGTAGATCTTTAGTGAGCCGTTACACGGAATGGCTTTTAAAAAAGCCCTTTTGTTGGAAAAAAATTGACATACTGGAAAAAATTGGCTTGTTCAAGCAGGATTGTTTTTTTCATAGCAAATGAAGTTCTACAAGGCACTGGTTACAAATACAACTATATTTTAGATTCATAGCTGTAAATCATTTGCAAAATACCCCTGGGCATTCTGTTTGCAAGCTGTAATCCTTGGAGCCAAGTGTCTCCCTCTCTCTCTTGGTTCAGGGTGTGTCTGCTCAGCGGTATCAAACTGGAGGATTGCAACAAGGAGGTGCACTGCTCGATTTTAAGCTACCTTGGCTGTGAAAACAGTAGGAACAATAACGGCAACCAGAGCTAATAACACAGCTTAGGGTGCCCACTAGGCTTATACCTGGTTCTTAACCAACACTAGGCCTTGTTGTGTCGTAGCTGGTACTGTCATCCCTGCTTTACGCTCTGCAGTCACTTCTTCGTTTTGCTCTGCAGCAAAGACCAGAGGCCAGCAAATACTATTGAAGTGGTGTGCAGGAGGAGAAACTCAAAGCAAGTGAGAGGAGAACAGGGAAGCTGTCTCTGCCAATTGATTCTCCAGTGTTTTAGGGTTGGTAGATGCTTCATCCTGCATGGTAGGTAGCTATGAGTGCCAGGCTGTTCCTACTCCAAAGAATAAAGTACAGCTTTACACACATCAGCATGAGAGAAGGATGAGGCCAGTCTTTTAGAAACACTTCTGTGAAAGTGGTGTTTCTCCCTGCTTTTGTCTCGACCCTGTTTCTGCTGTGTCTTACACAACAGACATCTTTGAGTCTGATCTCTGCAAATTCCCATTGTGCAGATCTCCAAGAGCCTGTTGCACAAGGGAATCTAGAGCCTTCTGGAGGAGTAAAATATATCCATAGCTGTAGTGAAATGGGAGACAACTTCTGAAAGAGGACCTGACTTTAAGAAGGGAGTGTATGTAGCTAAGCTGAAGCTCATATTTAGAGGAAGACGGTGAGCAAGATGTGAAATCCAGATACTCACCTGTGGTGCCATGCACTTGCAGGTGGTCATTTAAGAACAACAGTGGCTTGTACAGAGACTGGGGATCCCAGCCATCTATAAAAGTGTCTTCATGATAGTTACCATATGAAGTGTGACACCAAAGGCAGGGCCTGTCGCAAAGAGCTCTGAAGTTCCCCAGATAACAAGATGGCAAAATACAGAGGAAGTAAGGTGATCATAACTTGCAAAATGAGCCAGTTATGGCCCATTTACAGCTTACCCACTGCCAGGCATTGCACAAACACTGAAACCCGTTTTAGAGGAAAGCTGTTTTGCAGCTTTGTTGATTTTTATAGGGAATTCTTCCCATATGTCAGGGGATGCTTTTCCATGGATCTAAAGTGACTAAAACTGCAGTAGCTCATGGAAGAACTACCTGACACTGAATTGTGTGTGCTGGGCATCTCGTTTCTGAGGCTAGATGCTGTTTTTAAAATATTCCTTCTCTTTATCAGTAGGAGCTTTTGGTGTCCTTTATCCGAGTAGCACTCTGTTGATGGTGTAATTGTTTTTTTCCTGTACAGCCTAGCTGCAGGTTCTTTTGTCACATAGCCATAGGACGCATGAAGAGTATTTAGGGTACACCATCTCCCCAACCTTTAATTTTATTCTCGTTTCTGAAGCCATGATCACTAACTTTTGTAAACCAGAACACAAATAGAAAGCCTATGTAAGTAGGGAAAACTTGAGAGGAACAAAAGACAGATATTATGCTTTTTAATGATAGACAACTTGTCAATTTAAGTGGTTTTGCCAAGAAGTGGGCACTCTTTGAGCAGCCTGGCCATGAAGCCTCCTGTGTTACAGACCAGGGCATCACCATAATCACCCCTGTAACCCGTTGTGACCAACTGCCATTGACTCTTCAGTCAGTTTGCTGATTAGGTTAAAAAAGATGTGGAAAACTGTGAATTTTGGGCAGGTAGTTTTGCAAACAGCTTTGGCAAGAAAGGCCAGTTCAGGTGTTCACACACAGCTCCTTTGCTGTTGCTTTAGTAGGTAGTTTAATTTGATATGAAACTCCTGAGTTTTTACTCCCTGTGGAGAACAGGCAAACATGTCACAGAGGTTACTAGCCCGGCCACTCTGAAGAGGCCTTAATCATTATTTAGCTGGAGAGGGCACATTTCATTTGTTATTACAAACAGACTGGGTCAGGAAAACGCCATTATCTGTAGGTGAAGCTTAGATCAGTGGAGATTTAATATGATGTGCAACCAAATGGCAGATATCTATTGATATCACTTTAAAAAAAAAAAAAAAAAAGGAAGCCAAGCTGAAGAAGCTGACCAAACAGCCCCTCTTCCCCTGCCTGCTCCTCCCTGGGACAGATTCCAGAAGCAAGGTGCTGGTGTGGGCTGGAGGCCGGTCCCCATGTCCTTTGTATTGGTGAGAGGCTTGTTTCTGACTGTGGCCGTTGCAGGGTGACCCCTTCCCCTCCTTTTGAGTACACACTCATAACCAGTCTTTGTACAAATAATACTGCTGCTGTTATTTCTGGTATTTAGAGGGCTTCTACTTTTGCATCAAACTTTGGGAGCTTGTTTGGGTTCTCTGATCTTAATGTGATTTATTCTTCAATCCTGAAAGGTTCAATTAAGCAACTCAGTCTTCTGTTGTACCTGTGTTGCCTTGGGAGCCAGTCTCCCTGGCTGGGAAATGTCACATTCTGTTTTACGCTGTCCAAAATGAAGGATTGAAGAGTTTGAACCTTCTTTTGTCATGAGAGCTCTGCTACTTATGGTTCTGGCCATGCAACTCAGTGATTTTGCACTTCCATTTAAGAACAATGACCCCAGAATGAAGCTGTCTGGTTTAATGAATTCTTACTTGATCTCCGTGTTTAGATTTACTAATCGTTGTGCTTTCTGTTGATTGCCAACTAATCTGGTGGTGTCTTTTTCCTCGATTTTCAAATTGGTTCTAACTTTCACTTTTGCTCTGTCCTTTCCTCCTTTAAATAGTTTTTCTTACCTCTTGCTGGAAGAATGTCTGAGGAGTCTTACTTTGAATCTAAAACAGAGGAGTCAAACAGTGCAGAGGTGTCATGTCAGATCACAGCAACAAGTAACGGGGAGGTAGCTGGCATGAACCAAAGTCTGAAGGCCTTGATGATGACGGGCTTTGGGGATATCTTCTCTCTGAACCAAGCAGGATCTGTCCTGCATTCTGGAATGCAGATAAACATGCAAGCCAAAAAGAATTCTTCTAAAACCACGTCTATGAGAAAAGGAAAGAAAATCAACATGGCTTTGGGTTTCAGTGAATTCGACTGGTCAGATGATGATGATGATGATGATGATGATGATTTTGACGATAGCAGCGATAGCAGTGAATGAAATCAGTTATAGAATTAACCCTGAAATTGGTTTTAGCAAAGCAAAACAATAAAGTTCTAGAGCAAGAATCCTGTCAGTTTGGTCTGTTTAAATCCTGTAAAAGAAAAAAAGAAAAAAAAAAAAAAAAAAAAAGATGTTTTTCAGGCTGAGCATGTTTGTGTGTAGAAAGACGTGTTTTTGTTTAGATTGTGATGACTTATTTCTGCTTTGATGAAATTTGGAACTAAACTTTCCCAACTAATTGAGATTATTATTATTATTTTAAGAACTGTGATTATATCTATAATTCTTGATGCCTGATTACAGAAACTATGGCTTGATAAACTTAAGATCTGAAAACATTGGGGGGAAACTTCAATGCCTTTAATGCCATTAATGTACTTCAAATTTTTCTTTTGTGTTTTTTGTCATTTACCTTACCCCTTTAATTGTCATTCATATGAATATACTTGTACTTCCAGATTTGCTATTCTCTACAATCCATTCTTTCTTACTGTTGCAGTGAAGGGGTTTTCTGTGTTCCTAATTTAAAGCCTTTTTCAAGGTGGCATTGTGGGAAGCCACGAATACATTTCTAGGAAGAGAGGAGCTTGGTTGAGGGGAAGACGGGTTAGTTAAATACACAGTTTAAAAACTGAATAGCAGCAGAATCCAGGTAATCCCTATTAGTAGATGATTTGTATAAATGTTCTTTTCCCCTTACATGTGTGGACATGTGTATATGATTCACTCTAGCAAAGTGAACTGTAATCAGACCTCTGCATCTATTATCAGATACTGTGATCTAGTAGCTAGTTTTCAGTTATGTTGATGTAGATCCGGGAAGCCTCATTAACTTTGATGGACTTATTCTTGTACCTGAGAGTAAAAATCAGTGTTAGTAAATTTTGATTCTGTTGCATCTCCTAAACCATGTGTGCTACCCTTATGAAAGGAAGAAGAGAAGCCACAAGGACATTTCAGCTTGGGCCCTACTGCTGTGGCTTGTGTGAAATTCTCTGTGATGGTGGTAACATGAGGAATATTTACTAGTCTCTGCATACCTGTTTTTTGCAGCTAAATCACTTTTAAATTATTGCCACTGCTGTTACGACTTACCGTAAAACTCAGTGTGTAACAATCTGCTGCAATAATTGCCCGCCAGGCACTTACGGTGAGAGCAGCGAGTACATTTCTGCTGATGACCCCTTTAGTGGTGATGCAGAAGGAGGGAGGGAAACCAGTGCGAACACAAATGCAGGTTAGAAAGAGAGATGTTGTAAAATATTTGCCCAAGGAAGAAGGGCAGCACTTCAAAAGAAAAACATTACTGTCTAGTTCAGCTGTAGTGGGAATAAGCCATCAAAATTCCATTCTCAATTACTGGAGGGGTTTCTTTTATGAAAACTTCTGTTTTTGAGTGGCTTCTTTAATTATAGGCTTGCCTGTTACACAGCTCTAACCTACATATTATGGTGAGTGTTTTTGTAGATAGCTCAGAGAAAAATGGATACATTAGATAACAGCAGGCCTGAAATCTTTACATGTTCTCTCAACAAAAGAGAAAGTTCTCTGAAGAAGTTTTTCTGGAGTGACAAGTGGGCACCTCTTTGGGTTGTGAGAGAATTGTTTTATGCTTAAGCATCAGCACTGGTCTGGTAACCTGCAAGGCAGCAAGTGCTGCGCTTCAAGCTAGCCTACTCCACTCATTTTGCACAGGATTAGACCCTTAATTTCTGTAGGATGTAATTCCGCATTCCACCTTCTTCCTAACAGTTGCAAATCCATTGGCTTGAAGTTAACCCTCTTGTATCAGAAAGCTTGTCTCATGACAGAATTGTAATTTAAATGATGTAATAAGTTTACAGAGTATCCCAAGGAGAAACTTGCTCCATTGGCACAGGTAGGGATGGCTTCTTAGGTCCATCAAAGCAACCTGATTTTAGGGAGGAAAAAGAGACATTGAAGAGCAAATAATTAACTGGAAATGAGAGCAAATAGGCTGTTTCCAGTGCAGATTTGTACTATTTTTGTAAGTCTATCTCTGCTAACACCCACAGCAATGATACTATTTTTGTAACTGCCACTTTGCACCCAGGAAAATTTGATGGATTTGTGTAATCTAATCTATGCACTTTAGATCTTAAGATGTGTGTCATTGTGCATAAATTACTGTACCACATAAGCAATGCAGGGTTGTACAGCTTTAACTGAAAATGAAGTTTGGTTCAGTACATTTAGTATTCAAAAAGCAAAAAAATCTGTCCCTAGCATTGATGTTTTGTACCTTTTTAGCATCTGAGAATCCCAGAGCACTTCATGCACGTTTATATTTGCATGGGTTTTAACTGAATTTGTAAATCCACTCCTTTTATCTATACAGAAGTAAAAATAATCCTTAAGTAGTATGACACAGGGTTTCATAGTTGCAAAAACACAAGATTTAAGTCCGTCTTCAAGGTTTTCTGCTTACCCAGGTGTGTAACTTATTTCAGCAAAATATCATCAGAATTTGGTAGCATGCTCATAGGAATTTCCACTACTTAGTTCCAGTATTTTTTAATGAAAACAAAGATGGATTTTTTTTTTTCCCCTTCCACTTTCCTTCACCATATGTTATTTGTTAAAGCAAATTAAGCTATATTAAGGAAAAATTTAGTCTCTTGTAGAACTTACCCATGTGTTCAAAGTAGCAAAGGTGGTCTGTGAATTGTAGAGAAGGTGATAACGTATGACAAACTCTTCTGATGCAGTTCCCTTGAGATAGTGTTATACTTAAGATATTGGCTATGCTTATTAAAAAAAATAATGGTATTGATTGCATTTTTACTTTCCCACAATCATTTTCATACCAGATGTCTCCAGTTTACAAGCCAAAAATCATATGTGAGAATCAAGCTGTGTTGTTTCTGCCTCTGATATGCTTCTCACTAAATAAAGGTTTTGGAAGTGGCTCTGGTGGGCAGGTATGTTGGTTGGAGGAGGTCAGAGTATTTCATCTTCCACACCTGATTTTGCTCTGTGGTGCAACCCAGCCTGTCTTCTACTTGTGTCATCCCAGGGTAGATCAATCTCCACAACAGCCCACAGCCACATAGTGTGTCAGCTTATGAAAGCACTAACCAAATCGAGAAAACGTTTCTCTGGCTGTTCTGGGCTGTGAGCAAAGCCACCAAAAGCCTTCCCATGCCTTGTATACCTCTCAGCTCACTAGGCCCCACGAGGCCTTTTGGCATCCCAGTTTTCTCTACCTTCTGTAAAGGCCTGGAGGTATCTGCAGTCAAATAATATTGCTGCATTTGATGGAGGGGAGAGGTAAGAACCAGGCCTGAACTTCTCATTTTTACCAGGCTGTTGTGTTGCCAGCATTGACTTAGATGGGTACATGGCTCGTGAGAAGAATGGTGAGGATCAGCTTTTGGCTTGCTTAAAGGTACAGGGTGAGCTGGGACCAAGACAGGATGTCCAACTCCCTTTCTTTTCCTTCAGTAGTGGGAAAAAATGGAAGGGGGAATTAATGGAGGAAAACTTCTGATCTAGTCATTTTTGTGACATTGACACCACCACTAATTCCTTGGAGTAGCGAGTGTCCTAAGGTACCCTGTCTAGTTGGGCTGCATCCCCAGCTGCCTGCGTGCTGACTGATGTGGAGATGGTCCCCTCTAGATGGGAAGGGTTTCCAGGAGGTGAGGTCTGGCGTAGCTCCTTGTCACATAGTCATGTTCTTGACGTTTGGTTTTTGTTCCAGCAGTTTTGTTAGGTGTTGATTCCCTTTCCTTCTGGGTTTTAAAGTGGTTATTCCAAGTTAAATATTTGATGCAATAATGATTTATATTGCTATCAGCAGTAGCAGTAAATCCATAGTGTGCATATAGCTGTTAAGTATTTAGCAGTGTTACTGTGTGTCTTTAGTGCTGTAGTTCCTTTTTCTGTAATCAGGCAGCTTTTACAGGTTTTTAATAAGACCTCTAACTTGACAGAGGTTTTAACTACAGTCCTAGGTAGAATGTTCAGGTAGAAAACTAAGTTCATTTAGTAATTTTCACGCCCTTAAAATGCACTAGTAGGAATCTGGAGGAGAGACCTTTCCCTTTTCCCCCAGACTTCAACTTAGTGTACACTGTAAAATCTGCACAGAGATATCTGATGTGTGATGATTTAATTTTAAAACTGTAGAACCAACAACCTTCTTGAAACATTTTATATTGTGTGCTAAATATTCATATGCCTTTTAAAGTCAGATATAGTCCACTGCATTTCTTGCTTTTGCACTACTGAAGAAGTTTTTTACTGAATACTCTAGGAGTCAATGCTACTTACACTTCAAGTGTGAACTGATGAAATTTGAATAGAAAGTATTTTCACAGCATTAGAAAATTTCATTTTCCCTTCTGAAAAAACAAAGCTGAGCGCAACGCCTGTGCCAAAACTCTTGTGCTGTAAACTGAATATATCATTTGTGTGGAACATGCAATGTTACACTTCTGTGTGGTAAAACCTTGCAGCGTCAGTTATTCTCTTTATTGCACTTGACATATGATGTCTTGTTTTATTCACACTGTGGATTTGATTTTCCAGTGTAAAACCAAAGCAAACAAACAAAAAGAAATCATGCAATGTATGCAATTTCCTCAATTGGTGTCATAAACTTTCTTTTGATGTGAACTTTTACCTGTGCTTCTCTTTGTTCCAAACTTCTATTTTGCAATAAACATTTTGACAGTAAATTTTATGCATCCGTGTCCCTGTGTAAAATGCTGGTGTTTCAAGAGGTTCCATATTGTCTGCTGGTTTAAGTCACTTTTTGTATTACTCACTGTGTGACATTTCTCCTTTATTCTCCCATCTTTTTTTTTTTTAAAAAAATGAAATAATACAGAACATACTCTGCCACTGGTTATATTTAAACATGGGAAAAGCTGAAAAAATCCATTGTGCAACTAAAAATGCAATACTGAACTTCTGCAGTAAATGATTCAGTTGTACAAATAACTGTACCAGGCTCCTCCCGCAGCACCAGCCGGTTTGACTCTTAAGTGCCTACAAAAGGCACGATACACTGCCTTCCTAAGGATGTTTAGAATTGCCACTTGCTCTCCCTTGTGCTCAGGTGTTACCCACAGCATCCTGCCCAGGCTGTGGGTAGCTGTTAGCATAGGGGATGCCTGACTAACAGCAGGTAGGTCAAGAAGATTGGCTGGAAGTATGGTGTAGTAGAGAGAAGAAGTCAGGAAGGTCTCTTTCTCTGGCAGACATCTTCCCTTCTGCCACTTCACCCTGACGCCTTTTGCTCTCTCCCCTTTGGGGAAGCAGTGGGCAAAGGGACAAGTTTGAGGGTCCACTAGCTCCTCCTCATAGAGGTGGCTTCAGCTGGTCTCATGGGTGGTTTGTGCCCAGCAAGGCTTGACTGAGGCATTGGTGGAGGAGGAGGAAGAGGATCTGAAGAGTGTTCAAAGTGGGATGCGCAGCAAAAGGTCATATATATGGAAGCAGAAGTCAAGGGGTGTTGGGCAGTCACAAGTCCTTCAACGGGAGGTTCATGTGGATGCTTCAAAGGGTGTTTCACAGCAATGGCTGAAAGTTGTGGGTGGATTACACTAGACCCTGGTCTTGTGCCTGGAGAGCCAGGGAAGCACTTGGCACATCATGGGCAACTCTGCCCTGGGGCTCAGTGTTCAGCTGGAGACAGGCAGGGGTGAGTGCCTACTGGGGGGGCATGCTTGGCCCGTGGGTGGTGTCTGAAGAGCTTGTGGGTGGCAGGGTTCTCTGGAGGAGGCACCTTGGCGGCTGGTGGGTGACCAAGCTGAGTATCTCATAAGTCAATGTTATGTACATTGAGTAAGTTTGCAACTACATCATGATATTGAGCCTTTGGGAGACACTGGCAGTCCAAATGTATACATACCAATTAATGTTAACCCTTTAGTAGGATTAAAATGTCAAGAAGGTGAAGCTTGGGATACCATATACTTGTATGAGTAAAACGACAATCAGTATTATAGTGACGTCTCCTGTGGCAGTTTTCAAATCGTCCCAGAATTTCACTTAACACGGCCATTCTCCTGGGCATCCTCCGTGGTTTCCTTGTACTTCAAGAGTTAACGCCGTCTTGTGTACAGCAAAGTGTGCCCCGCATGGGCTGCAGCACTGGAGGAGGCTGGGAAGTGCTGCAGTCCCCCAGCCTCGGGAGCAGTTAGAAGCGTTGGCAGAAACCAAAAGAGACTTGTCTGTACAGGAAGACCAGCCACAGTGACCCGACTCCAAATTCTGCCTTCACTGCTGTCTAGTGGCAGTTTTCCTTCCTTTTGCAGAAAATACCCATCATTTGGGAGAAAGCGGTAATCGCAGCATTAATTTCATTGTAGAAATCGGGTGGTACCAAAGCCATAGCAAAAGCAAAAGCCTTCCCATAGTGTTAGAGCTGAGCGGAGAGGCAGCTAGAGAGTCCCTCACCATCGGACAGTTTACTTTTGCTTCCTAAATTGTTTCTATCAGAGATCTGCTGATAATTTTATCTACATAAAGTGGTGGGATTGATTTAGTACTGCCACCGTGCTTTTGGAGTCAGCTCGTGGTCGGTGTGAATCCAGGGGTTTAGTATGTCAGTATGAGAGTTGCAGCCTAAAGTCCTGCCCTTTGCAGGGGAAAAGGAACCGGATAAAATCAGTCACCAGACTAAAATTTGGGTGGAGGGGAGAAAAATGGGTCAGACTGTTTTCTTTTCAATTCATATCTCTCACACAGTTGCTGCCCTCCTTTGATATTTGTGCGTGGACTGAAGAAGATGTGGTGAGTATTTTGTGTTAATGTGGCCAGCATTGCGCTGCTGGAGCTCTCTAACAAATTACAGTGGGTACGGAGGGAGGGAAAGCCAGATCAGAACATCTAGGCAAAATTTTACTGCTATTTGTGAAACTTATGTCCCAGAAAGGCTTTAAAATGGCCACGAGTAAATTAAGGACTCAAGCGACCTTTGTAAAACAGCCGCATTCTCCAATGTCTAGAAAATAATTAGTGCTGGGAGCTGCCAGGAGCCAGGAGGGCATTCCTGAGTGATCATTTAAGGAATGTGGAAGTGCCACAAGACCTGTCTGAGCAAGGGCTGTCCTGGACGGGACAAAATGGGTTTGAAGGTTTTATCCCACTGTGTGCCACCAGGATGGCAATAAACTGAAAGAAAGTTAAGGGATTTTTAAGGGGTGTGGAATCTCTCTTCAATACAAAATAATGGCATTGAGCCTTTTATACCTTTTTATTCAGTTAAGAGGCTAAACAAGAAACATCAATGATTTATCTCTAGCATAGTGATGTGTCATAGTGATTTTAATGTCCCATCTAGCACCCTCCTTATGTATTGTCCATCATGGGGTTGTTTAGCTAACGATTACTGAAGGACTGTCTGGAAAGACAGTGCAACAGCTGTAATAGCCCTGGCTTCTTAACTTCAGCCCTTTTAGCGTGTGACAGATGGCTAAGCTTCTGCTTCGGTCATTTCTGTTCTTCATAATGACAAACTGAGGGAGGTGGCTGCAAAATAGAAGGCAATTTTAAAAAGCAAAAGAAAAGTAATCACTTACATTGGTGAATCTTGAGTCCTTTAACCCAAAGTTAGAAATATATTTAAATTTTGTTTTAAAAAGGAATGATTACTTGTGAACGCCAAATAACTGTAGTAGAAAATTTTGATAATGTGAACTTCAAGACTGATTCCTCTTTTTTGCAGTTTTTCTGGATGCAACAACTTACTAGAAAAGGTAAAAGCTATTCATATGTACGTTCATATTCACATTTATTAATATACATACATTTGCTCATCTTTTTCTCCCTCCAATAAAGCACCCTATGGATTTCTGAATAACCTCTTTTATCTTAAGGCGATGCTTCTGGTGAAATGAGTGTATATGCTAGCTTGTTTAAGGACCATCATATCACTGGGAAACGATTGCTTCTTCTAGAAGAGGAGGATTTAAAGGATATGGGGATTGTTTCCAGAGGACACATCATCCATTTAAAGGTATTTAGCAGCACATGTTGAATGTTGCAATAGGTTATGGTGTGAATATTAAGAAGGAGTCTATGGGCTTTCAGTAGTATTAATAACAAAAAAAAGTTAAAAACCTAAATAGAGAACATAACTTGGTATAAAAAAACCCTAGAGTTGCAAGTTCATATGGATCTGGAACCCGAAGCAAGCTGAGCATTTTATGAGGCATGAAAATGTTCTGTGGTCTTTATACTTATCTGCAGTTCTTCGTTTCCGTGTAGGCTGGACTGTCAGTACTGCTAAAGATTCGCCTAGGAGGGCCATTCTCCCAGCTGAAAGCTTTGGATATCTTCAGAGAGAGTTCTCCCTGAAGATTTCTCTTTAGCTGAGGAAGGAGCAGATATGAAAACAGTTATTTGAACTGAAATCTCCAAAATTCTCAACTTTCACATCTCATCTATAGCTTAGAATGTACTTTGACTAACAAAACTCCATGAGACAACTTCAAGGCTGGTTGATGGCCAGGTTGCTTTGCCCTTAAAGCTTTGTTTCACGGTGTTTTAAATATCTAATGTTTGTAATGAGTTAAGAAAATCACGGTCTGGACCATGACAGCAGTAAATAGTAGTAATACTGTAGCCACAGGAGAGAGTTCAGTTTCCTGGCAGTCAGCTTTGGAAAAGAATTTCTCTAAAAGCAGCATCTATAATTCTGTTAGGTCTCAATGATTTTATATCATAATCTACTAGTAAAGAGATACTTGTATCCTAGTTGCTAGTCCTGCAACTTTAGCTTCCTAAGTCACACAGATTTATTCCCCTTTTGCTCATCAGTCATTTTTTCCATGCCACACACCATTACTGATATATTTCATTTACGTTTCCTACAGGGAAAATTATTTAAACTTAATAAAGTCAATAATGCCCAAAATGAAAGATTTCGGCTTCCTGGGTTGATTGAGCATAATAAAAACAACCAAAACAACCCCCCAAACATTTATTTCTCTGATTAAGCAGATCTGATTCTGAATGCGAAATGGAGCCGATCTACCACGGCAGTTTCCAGAACAGGGCTGTATTTTAAACTCTTCTCACATGTCTTAATGTATCAACAATGGAAAACACAGTGCACACGGAGTTGTGCTGTTTTTCATGCTGGTATTTGCAGTATGAGATACCGAATAACTCTCATCTGATTTTGTTGATTTTTTTTTTTCTAGACCGCTATTGAGAAGTTAACCCATGACTACCTAAATCTGTTTCATTTTCCACCATTAATTAAGGTAAGTCTCATGGTTTATATAAGAAGTGCTTCTCATGTTGGTATGAATATTTTGCTCTTCTCGTGTCTCAACTTCCCTACCTTCCTGCAGAGGCTTGTGACAAATGTAGAGGGTCAACAGCAGCAATGGGTCACATCAGAAGAAGTAATAGGATAATAAAAGTTGTTTTCAAGGAGGCTCTAAGAATTTATCGTGGCACCGGTAGCATTAAATTAAAAGACTACTGGTTTTGATTCCTTTGCTGTCATTAATCAGAAATTACTCTTAAGAGCCATTCCTCCCAACTGGTGCCACCGACTGCTCACTGCTGAAGAACAGCAGAGCCCTGGCCCAGAATGAGCCCATCATTCCTCATCTCATTAATATTACAGGAGAGAAGGATGATTTATAATGTCTGGTCACCCTCGTGTTAACCTATTGGTTTTCTGATATCAGTAACAAGAGCTATGCAAAAGGGAGAGAGTGTTTGGGAACCTCAGGGTTGCCAGAGCAGATATTTGCCTGATTTAATTCAGTAAGCTAATCAAGCAGTTCTAGACTGCAAAGCCTGAAGTAGCTTTTTTAGTCATAATTTATTGCACAGCTATAGAGTGAAATCCACTTGAAGTGAATTTACATACAGCAAAAACCCTGTTCCCTGAAGGGGAGAATGAAAGCTGGGGCTTCGCTGCCATGCCACCTGCAATTCCAATGGCAGTAGCTGCCAGGATGCTTGCAGCAGCACCATGCCGCACCGGAGCGGCTTGGCCAGGAGCAGAAATTGCACAGCATCTCCCAGGTGCCATCCACAGCACGCCGAAAACCCATGAAGAAGCCCTGGCCCCTCTTGGAGCGGTGTGATGGGCGCAGAGTGATGGCTCCTTCCTGCTGCCTGCCAGACTTGTAGCATCTGAAAGACAAATCCTTTCTGGCACCAAAGGCCTTGCTCCTGTCTCCCAGGGGGTTGTGGTAGATGTGAAGTCTCACCTTGCCTTTTTTTGGCAGGATTCTGCAGGTGGAGCTGAGGAAAACATAGAGAAAGTAGTGAATCTTGAACTCGTTTTTGGTTATCACTTGAAGCCGGGAAATGGTCCAAAGGTAAGCTGAGAGTGCTAGATCGGTTGGTTTGGTTAACAGTTCACTACCCAGAGGGTCCAGTATCTTCTGGACACAAAAAGATAATTTGCTGGGAGAATCCTCTTGTTTTGGAAAGTGCTGACCAAATGTCAAGGTGGCAAACGGCGCTGCATCAGTGATGGGGAGCTGCACCTCAGAGCAGGCGAGGAAGAAAAGAGTGGCACAGAAAGCTTTGACTGAAAGCTTTTGTTTCCTCGTGAACAGTTGTTTTTAACCGCAATTTTTGTAATTTGGGCTTTCGCTTTGTTCCTTTTATCCCAATGGATGTGAAATAACAATCCATTTATGCAAAAAAAACCATTCACAGTTGAGCAGTGCCCTATGCCTGCTGTTAGTGGACAGGCTATTACTTTTGTCTCAGCAGAAAGTTGGTGTCTTTTTATGCAACCAGGAGGAGTTTGGAAAATACATGGTACGCATGGCTGCTGGCTGGCAAGGATGGGACTGGTCCTGGTGGTGACTATGTTCACTCATGGTAGTGGGGAAGGAGGGAGGGGTAGGTGCAGCACAATGCAGATGGCAAAACTACTGTGCAGCGGCTGGTAAAAGGCAATTACCAGCATGCCACATCCTAATCAAACCTCAGCTCCAAGCCGAGCTGTTCCAAGAATCTCTCGTTACACCCTGTGTAACAGGAGCATTGGTGACTCCAGATGTTCCAGCAAAGCATTTTCCACCATGTTGTCTTTTCTCGAGAGTGAGGTTTGTCCCATGCTTTTTGTTTTCTTTATCCAGCCTGCCATGGACTCTGAGTTCAAGGGGTTTAGAATTAATCATCTGCGTGGAAATGGTGTGTAAAGCATTTCTGAGTTAGAGTCAGGGGTTGTGACAGCAGGATTTGTTTCCTTTTGTATTTGACAAATCTGCATTGTATGTCCACCCTAAACTTGTGGGTGGCTGACTTTCATCTTGTGTTATCTGGCTGCTTTGCTTTCACGGCATATTGTTTGCAGAAGTCTCTTGATTTCTGTACTTGGTGGTGCTTGCAGAGAAAGCATTTAGGTTTGTACTTAGTAGGAACTTGGACTCGTACTGAAATCATTTCATCAGTTTGAAAAAGCTTTCTGCTTTTTGTCTGGAGATTTCCTTTTTTTGTTTGTTTCTTTTATCCTAAGCACTTTTTTTTCTGTGAAAATCTTCTTTATCACTATATGAATTACTTAGACTGTCTCAGTGTTCTTGAATGCATGTAGCTTACGATGCTGTACAGCTTCTTTTCTATAGGTATGCATCTTTCTCTCCCATGTGCAACTCTACAAGGAACTGAAAGTCCATGAAATAGCTCATATCTCCCTTCCATTTTCAATATGGGTTGTGAGCTGTAGTGCAGGGAGGTGGGCAGCCTCTCTCAGGAAATTGCGAGAGAAGGAGTGAATAGACTTCTGAGCGTTGGAGAGAAATTCAGGTTGCTCTAACGCCTACAAAGTTTGAGGACAAGTAGGTATTTCAGCCTTGATGGCAAAACTTGCAAATGAGACAGTGTGCCACAGTCTACAGGACTGAAGCTGAATTGTTACGAGAGGACAGGGCTAGTTCAATGGGCCTGCATAGTGCCGACATAACCTTTGCAGGTTTCTGATGTGCCAACTGAGAACCCTTTTTTTGGTCCTGCCTTCCCCGCGACCTCCCAATTGGTCCTCTCTGCTCTGTGTGCTGTTGGGCCCCTTCCTAAGGAAGCCATTCCCTCCGCAGCCGTGGGCGCATGCCAGGCATGCCTTCCCTGGCATCCGCCCCACCGCAGCACCCGTGTCCCTGATGCCATTCCGGGGAATGCACAGTTTTGCACCTGAGTTTGTCTGGGCTGGAAACTTCTGTCCAAAATCTGCTTATTAACTCATAGCTGCCTTTAAAGATGTGGCAGCTAAGCCAGTTTTAAGAAGTGGACTGGAAGGAGTAGATCAACCGAGCTTTCGGGCAGGATGCTAGGGCCAACGTGAGCAAGGTGATTTGCATTAAATGTAACAGTGACAAAGACTGGTGTGGTACATAAAATATAGAAAATTTGGCTAGCTTGCTTCTTTGAAAAACCCTGGATACAATCTTCTAGCTCCCCTAGAGGCTGCTTTAAGCCAACTACTGCTGCCACCCAGATTTGTTCCAAAATGAATTGGGCAAACCAGGATTGAAGGGTTTAAACTTCTTTTACTGTCCCATTTTTGTAAAAGAGTGGTGCCTGTTCCTGTAAAACTGGGTCAGCAGAAGCACTTGGGATCGTACCTTCCACCATCTTTATAGCTAAAAAGCTGGCCTACATCAGTTTAAAAATAAATTTCTCAAAGGAACTCTACCCTAATCAGTCCCTGTAACCAGCTGCCTTGCTAAGAAGCATTTCTTCTGTTTTAGCCATGAGGAGAAAGAGGCAATAAGCTCAAATCTGGGTTACGAGTTGAGAACGTGTGTTCCCTGGGTGATGAGTAGACAGCTAGACCGGTATACATCAAGGGAGGTTATTAGGCTCAACTGGGAGCTGGTGCAGCGCAGCACGAAGGGCTCTGTACAAGGGAACAGGTCATGCTGGGAGGTTTTACCCCAGGCTGGCTCTGCGCTGGTCTCCTGGGCGGAGTTCCCATTAGTTATTGTAGTGCATCCTCTGGTGTAGTTGCACATGGAAGCAAGTCAGTCCATGCACTTGGAGGTGGCTCTGTCAAAGCATGGGACAGGATGGACATGTGGGACAAAAGCACGCTTCTGATCCGAGCTAAAGCTCTGGTGTGGGCACAGCCTCGGCGTGCAGCGTGACATTCCACGATGCCACAGGGCATAAATGTGCTGGGTGAGCTGGTCCAGGACCCAGAAACCATTTGAGGGGCGCAGGTTAATTCAGGTGCGTCTGGCTGGTCAGAGCACAGCACCCTCTCACGTGTGAAGATGGTTCCTCGGGGAACAGGTGTCCTCTTCCTGGCACCGCACCGAGCCCCGTTGGCACAGCCAGTTCAGCTTCTCCGTAAGCAGGCAGAAACTTAAGGGCCTTGGGAATGGCAGTGCCTTTTAGCAAAGATCCTGATAAATATATTTCAGGATGGTATTCGAATGTTCAGCCTTGTCTGTACGCTGAAGGAAACATTGACTTCCCAGTATGCAACTTTACCAGCCTCAGATTTGTTATCTAATTTAAACTGCATCTTCTAGTGGCATTATGTTGGTTTCCACCAGCTGACAGATGCAGTCATTTCATTAAAGTTTCCTTCCCTTTTTAGCTGCATCTTTGGAGGTGATGAAAGCTCAGTTGACCTTTGTGCTCTCTGAATGCATCAGGAGTGAGCGCTGCAAAGCTAACCTGGTTTTTAGAGGTTTCTTTTCCAACTCTTGTAGTTTGAGTTATGTGGTTACTTCCATTCACTTCCTTTTAATGACCTTTCTGTACACAATTCCCACTGAGCTGAAAGGTGATAGATTTAGACATTTTATATGAAATTTTTCCACAAATTAAAATAAAAGGGGACACACACACACCAATTAACTCCAAGATACCAAAGAGGGTAAAAAAACAAACCCTGGCAATTGTGGCTTGAGCTGATTCACAGAACTGCAGAGGGAATTCTCTATGGCTTTCTCATCTTAGGTGGCTCATTAAAATTTCCCAATCAGGGAAAGGTGTCTGAGCTGTGTCGGCTCTGCACTGATGAATCACCTAACCCCTTAAGAAGGATGGTTCACAGCCTTTTTGCCTCCTGTTGACGCATTCTTTAGTTTTGGTCCTCAAAAGGGCAGATTTCACCATGCCTTTGAATGTTTTCATTTTTTACTGAGTGTGGCACAATCTGACCTGTATCCAAACACAAAGCCTTGAAGTTGGCTCACCATTTTGCCTTATTTTTTTCCCCAGTTAACCTCTCCCTCCATTTGACAAGGTAAGGAGCAGAGCCTCTTCAAAACCATCTGCTAACTGTGTGAACTATTTTCTAGGCTTGAATATCCAAACTGGGATATATTTTAATGCTATTTAAATGTGTACTGCAAAAGTGAATATAATATTAAGGCTATTTTAGAGAGACATCGTGACCAACTCTTCATGTGGAGAAAACCAGGCTGGCAAAATGCAGGCAGTATCAGACAAAACAGTACTGAAATAGTTGTTGTAACTGGAATGCAGTTGAGGTTGAGACCGTTTCTGCTGCTTCTTCCTCTCCACCCTCCCACTACATCAATACTCATAAAACCTTTCGTTACTTTCTTAAAAATAATTCCTATTTCAGACAGGTGTGAAACAACATCACCAGTTTAATTTGCTGTGTAAGGTACTCCTCACATTACAAATGTGGGGAAAAATAAAGCAAGGGCCAAGGTCTAAAATTGAAAATTACAGTTTTGTAGTTTTCAAGTCGCACATATTCCTCATGCTGTGTAGGTATTTTAACCCACTTCAGTAAGTAAAGCTGGCAGAGGAATTGGTTTTATCTGATCCTTCCTTTGCAAGATACTTGCAAGTACCTTGACTTTCTAATGTGGGGTTATTTAACCTTAACTCAAAACCTCATCTTTTAAAGCCTCTCGCTTTAATTACATCTCAAAGCACAATGCTTTCACTGCTAAGGGCTGATAGTTAGTGCAAGAATCAGAGTAGCTGTGTTTGTGTGCCATTTTCATAGATCTGCTCCTATTGTAGTAAGTAGTCAGTAAAGGGGTAAATACTTTGTGAAGGGAGAAAAAAAATTACCTAAGCTGTAAAATAAAACCACAGCCACATTTAAATATAACCAGCATGGTTAAGAACTGGTTAATGCAGTCTGCCGAGGAGGTGGATCGGGGGATCAGTGGTAGGATGTTATAAGCTTAGTGCAGGTGGTCTGAGCTCCTTGTATTTTCTGTCAGAAAGGTTTTTCTGGACCACATACTGTTTTTACACGAGGTGGAGTTGGTATAACTCCATCACCTCCACTGGGATTGTTCCAGCTGTAGTACCCATGTGTAACTGAGGTCAAACTCAAGCTAACACCTTTTAAAATCCTTGTGTAGGCAGTGCTGAGCCAGGGATTCCCATCAGAAATGATTCCATAAACCTGAAGAGGCATATAGACTTTTCAGCTAGGTAATTTGCTCACTGGACTTTCTAGACTTTTTAATCTCAAGCTTTATTTTTATACCTTGGCCACTCTGAATTAACTTGCTGCCTTCCACACGTTGTCTCTCACATGTACAGCCTCAGTCACAGATACATCTGCAGAAGCACAGACAGGTTCCCAGTGGTCTCTAGGCTTGGCATGTCCTCTCCAAACAAAAGCCTGGAAGAGAAGCCTCTGTCCCCGGCATGTGCAGGACATGTCCAGTGGCCGCGACATGCCTTTCCCGAGCTTCTGCTCACCCTCGTCCCCACAGCCAACACCCCGCAGGGCTGCAACTTCCCCACGTGCAAGCTGCAGTCTCCGCGCACCGCCCCACTGTCGGTGGGGACATGGTGTCTGCACGGCTCCGGTGCGTTGTTCCCACGAGCGGTCCGCAGGAAATGCCGCTGGAGGACAGGGCTGGCTCAGACAGCACAGGAGGGCACCTGCGCAGCCCTCAGGGCAGGGACTCCCGTTTTTCATGCTTCCACCTTTACAATCCCGCTGTAGCAAGCAGGCTGCTCGTGTGGATGATGATGATGCCTGCAACCGCAGCAATCCCTGTTCCCTTCTGATCACATGGCAAGGGCAGCTTTGGGTAGACGCTGTGGCAAGGCTTGGGGCCGCTGTTATCGCAGAGCTCTCCATCTCAGCTGCTGCAACCTGCTCTTCTTGGGGCACCAGCCCCAGCACGTAGTGGTGCCCGTTATTTACCATTATGTTCCCCTCCACAGCAGCACAGACCTTCACAGCGCTGGATGTTCAAGAACGGCGCTGTCAGGGGACAGATATTTTTCGTACTGCCGGGTGGTCTGCGTAGGTGTTAAAAAGGCCTCATGCTTCTCCAGGTGAAGCTCCAGCCAGCCACTGCCTGTTGCCTCATGGAGGAGTAAGGGCTCCGGCTTTCAGAGGAGGCACCCAGGCAACTGATAACATACATATTTCTTTCTCTTGCTTTGTTTTTGTACATTTTAAGACCATCTCTCTCGGAAGGCCTCCCCTCCGCCCCTGTTTTTTTCTGCCTGCACAGCTGAAACAAAACCGGCGGTGGAGCCACCTTCTCTCGCTGGAGCCTGGCTGGCAACAGCCTGCCCTGACCTGAGACACCAGCCATTGTTAAGGGTATAACACATTTACATATTTTGCAATAAAACATCAGTTATTTGCATTACTGTGTCAAGTTTTATTTGATTCTTTCACCTAAAAATGACTCATTTTCCTTTCTTGTATTTTAAAAACCAACTACTCTAAGCTTGTTTGAGAATAATCAAAAATTGCCCATTTAGCTAGAAGTCATTTTCTTTTCAAAAGGCAAATGTTATTTAATCTTTCAGCTGTTCATTGTGCCATCATAAATACTTTCTTTTCAGCACAGTTGTGGGGACTGAAATGAGCCCACTAATTGCCTCCCATTTCGACTGACATGTGGTGGTTTAGTGGAAAGAGAACACAGCGGGGAGAAGGAAATAGGAGGCTGAGAAAATGAGAGCTAATTATTTTCACTGCCTCATGTCAGGCTCTGTGTCAGCCTTGTTTTTACAAACTGGAAGGTTTAGCACTAAATAAAACAAACTGGCGTCATGTTTTTATATACTGGCAGTGTCATGGAAGCAGCTGCACATCTCAAAGACAATATAATGCCTGCATTCGCATGGACACCATCTGACAGCCACTGTGAGCCACTGCTAATGAGGATATCACAGTGGTGCCAAGTGAAAGGTGCTGAATTATGTATGATTCTTCATCAGTGCAGCAATAGTCCTGTACATCATTATGAGACATTGTTTTGCTGAAGAGATTAAAACATTCTTAGTTCCAGACCCTGCAACCTATACACGCTACAAGAGGTTATTAATGGAATTTTTAGGGAGAGTTTCTTGTGGATTTCTTTTTGGTTAAAAATATCTCATGGGACAAAGCAGTGGTGGGTCATGACACTATATATATAAAGAAGAGAAGCAAATTAACCATAATTGTGTTATCTTCCTTTAAATCCAGAATAATAAAATATAGTGTAGCAGGGTGATACATAATGATAAATAACCCAAGTGCTGTCACTAGATGTTCAACTCTAATGCCTTTAAAACAGCAGGTTTCAGCAGCTGAGATAGATAATAGCTAAGAATGTAAAGGAGCTTCTGGGGATGTAAATCATCAACATGCTACTACTTTTAGTACCAGCATGACCAACATTTTTTTCATACTTGTTTCATCTTGCGTTACATCTTACTTTTCTTCTAATATCCAGTTGCCTGCTACAATGCTGTTGCCATTTTTTCTTCAATCTTAAAAAAAAAAGAAAAGTTTATTGCAACCACTGATTTTAAAATTAATCCTGGATTTGGGCATCCTTGAAAAATGAGGTGTCTCCCCAGCAAGAGTTTTAAGCTGTTGTTGCAGGAGACTTGTTTGTTGTTTAAAGCCTGTGCCTGATCTTTTTCATTTCCCTTTCTTTTTTTTTTTGTTTTTTCAGACATTAGCACATACGGGGTTAAAGGAGTGTTGTCACCACAGTAAGCTGGAGACTTAAAGTGTTCTTATTTTCTGTTTCGAAGCTGAGGACAAGTGGCTCAAAATAAATATGTGATTTGCTTTGCTTTTCTACAATCATTTGCAGAGGCTGCTGATTTATTGGCTTTGTCGAAGTGTTATTTAGAAATGTTTTTTCACACAAAGTTTTGCAGGTTGTGCCTCTCAGTTCTGAAACTGGAGGGGGGGGGTGTTAAAACAAAAAGCTGAAATTCTTTATTTAAATCAAAATCGAGCAGGTAAATATCAGGAGGTATTTTAATGCCTGAATTACAAGATGTCCAGGGAAATCTCTTTGATGGGCTTGTGTAAGTAAATTTATCAACCAGACATTCTGAGCAAGCCATTTCCAAATTATTTTCTCATGTATGACTGGCACTAAATGTAGTCTCGATCCAAGAAATCTTACGGCTCCAATTCATCAAAGAATTGAAATAAGTATCCTTCATTATTCTAGCCAAATTTTTGCTTAAGTGGCTGAGCATCTCTCTCCTATTCATCACTAAATAAGAACCTAGAACTCGATTGGAAAACAGGGAAATATGTCCCTTTCTGCAGCACACAAATCTCACATTATTTACTGTGTGGTTGAACAAAATGGTGACCAAGTTTGTAAGACAAGTAGCCACCTACTTATCTTAGATATTTCCCAAGTGCCTTGATTCAAGTGTCACCTAGCTGCTGTCTTTTCTTCTTCCTTCTCTTTTTCTGTCTTTTCTATCTTTTCTCTTTTTTGCCCAGCTTCTTTTTCCCTTCCTCTCCTCTGTTTATTTCCCTGTCTCTCTCTCTCTCTCTGTCTCTTTCCCCTTTCCACTGATGGTTTTAAGATAACGCAAAGTGAAAACCTTCCCAAATAAAATGAGACATATTTTTGAGTGATCGGAGAGGGTATGCTTAGTGTCATAATTTGCCCTTTTGGTGTCTGTGCGGTGTGGCTGGAGAGGACTCCAAGGAGGACCGAAGGTTTGGGAGCTGGATTGGAAGGACGGGAGAGTGTTTTTCTTTCTCTGAAGCTGCAGTTCAGAGCTGGGGAAGGCGGTATTTGTGCAGGGCTCATGCATCCACAGCTGCGTGGGGCAGCCTGATTCGTTACCGCGCGGAGAGGGCTCCTGCGTGCACGGCAGATCCGGCGAGGGGCCGGGCGCTGGCAGGTGCCCACCGCCTGCCAGACCCTGGATTTACACAGCTCGTCAGCCCGTTCTTTAGAGATGGTCATTTGATTTATGCTGTTTATTAAAACGAGCTCATGTTTGTCAGATCTGGTCTGTAGGGAGATGTGAGTGAACAGCACAAAATCCTGAGTCTTGAAGGCACAGGAGCCCGGGTACAGGGTGCAGCTCTGGCTCTTGGGTGTTTGGCACTGATCTCACAGCAGGAGAGGCACTGAATTAACTGGTGGATAGTATTTTACGTCAATGTTTTGTTCTTTCCTTGGCTCGGGTGTTTTTGTAAAACTTGTAAATGTCATCAAGCATCTCATCTCCAACCTCGCGTTCGATCTGGAGTAGGGAACCCAGGTGGCATGAATTTAGGAAGTCCTGCAAAAAAGTCTGGCAACAAGGATGGTGTGGGCAGGGAGAGGAGCACAGTTTGAGAGGTGAGGAGGAGTCAGAGACAACTCGCTTCACTGTTGCTGTTCAGTTACATAGCAGGTACAGTCCTCAGCTGATGTCAGGGCCAGGGCATCACGCTGTACCTAGCTGGGAAGTTACAGGCATAACCCCGGGTTAACACATAACCCAAAAAAGCAGGACAGAAAAGGACGTGCAAAGAGATACAGTCCATGATCAGGAAACAGAGGCACAGGGCAACTTCGGCACCTTATCAGGTCACGCAGGAAGCCGATGGCAGAACTGGAAACTGAACTCAGCTCCTCTGTGTCTCAGTCCGGTGCCCTGACCGCTGGACCACGGTTCCCATCACTCAAACTTGCACAGGTCTGATGCGAAAACCAACTCACACGTCCACTCTTCTCGTAAAACACAGAAGCTTTCAATGGGGACAGATGGACACGCAGGGCCAAATGCTTTCATAAGCATAATTTGTTGTTGCGGTTCGGAAATGATTATACTCCAGTTTTCTTTTATCTTGGAATTGCCAATTCAATGCCTGATTGAAAGCTTTGAGACTTCTGAGGGCTGAGCTCCTATGTTACATTTATGAGAGATGCACGTGCAAACACTAGCAGATAATCGCATGTGCGAACGGATACTTTTTAGGCTGCTTGTACGTTTGTGTGTGCAAATAACTGCTTACGCAAGCCCTTGGCCCTAAGCGGCCATCTGTGCCCCCATTGAAAGTTTTTGCATTTTCTAAGCAGAGCTGAGAAGACTGCCTCCTGCAAACGCTGAGACCGCACCTGCCCGGCCGGCAGCGTGCGGCAGACAGACCCTCCTGAACCCCTGGCGTGCCTGGAGGAGCTCCTGTCTCTGTGAAGGGAAGATCCCCTCCTGCCTGCACGGAGATGGAGACACTCTGCTTTACTGCAGCCCTGTTGTCCCTCAGGGGACTGCTTTTTGGAGGAGCTCAGTGCACCGGGTAGTATCTAATCCCCAAAGCACCTACTGGGCACACCAGCAGATGTTGGCTGGTTTGCACCATGGACAGGCAGTCTCCGGTCCCCAGTGGGAGCCTCCCTGGCCACAGGCACAAACCCTGGTCCCAGTGCTCAGCCCGCATGGGATGTTCTGCAGGATGCTGCCAGAGCCATCAACTTGTGCAGGCTCACACCTGTGCAAAGTGTTGGATGTTGGCTCCATGTTCAGCTCATGGGATTATTTAAGGATACCTTTCATTGCTTTGGTGTATTAGACTGACTGTGATTAATTTCTAAGCTGAGCTCAGTGCCTCGCTGGGCACTCAGTATCTGAAATAAGTGAGCTGTAATAACCAGCTCATCCTCTTGCCCATTATTTGAGTGACTGTCTTAACCGTGTTTCACAGACCCTCTGGTTATTTGTTCCCGGGTTCACCGGGAAGATGTCCTTGGGGCTGGCTGTGACCCCGAGTGACAGCTTCTGCCGCTGCCCTGTGCCTCCACCGCCATGCGGGCGTGCAGAGCTCCTGCACTGCCCGCTTGAACGGGCTGTCTGTCCAGGTGGGGATCCACACCTCTGGAGGCATCTAGACCTGTCAGCATGGTGACTGTCTCTCAGGGTGACCTAAGAGGAGAGTGAACAAGAGAACCCAAGGGTTTTCCATTATCAACAATTTTACAGGAAAATGTGCATATCCTAAAATATGTGTATGTTCCTTATCTTTCTCATTGGGTTATTTTTTTCCCCCCATATGCTGAGGATTAGGTTTTGGGTTGTTTTGGCTTTCAGTTTTGTTTCATTTTGGGTTTTTTTTATTTGTATTCTAACAATCCAGCATTCTTTTTTTATTATTCATAGGATTGTAAATGGAAAATGTACATGGAGATGGACGGGGATGAAATTGCAATAACCTACATAAAAGATGTGACATTCAACACTAACCTACCTGATGTAGAGATTTTAAAGATGACAAAGGTATTTACAGCCTTAAAGCTTTCACGAATTCACAGATCTCAAACAAAGACATTAAAATACCACAGCAGTCGACTTTTGTGCTTGCAGAAGCTCAATCTCTTGACAGCTTTTAAATAAAATGCACATTTTAAACAGATTTGTATCATAATAGGAGTTAGGTATTTTGGTTCTCTTTTAAGCTGACAATAATGTTAACAATAGAAAAATAAGAGAAGGAACTAATTTATATTTTCTTGTTTTAATTCCATGTTATATCCTCTGAATTTATTACCCCTTTTAAAGAAAAGAATGTTCAAAAAATTACTTCCCTTTTCAAGACAAGAAACTTCATGTGATTTGTCTGGGATTTTTTTTTTTTCTCTCTTGCTTTTTTTTTTTTTTACATGGTTTTAGNAAAACTCCCCTTTTCATGCAACGATGGGTTGCAAAGACTGAAACCCATCAACAGACAGTACAGCACTGAACATCTGCGATTCGGTGTCACTGGGCATTTCACCTTATTTCAGAACCTGCCTGTAAATATTTACCAGCCAGCATTTAGACTGCTTTTACTGTAAGAAACAGAAGCTTTGTTAATGCAGAGGCCATTCTGTTTGCTGTTATTTTAATTGCTTGGTTTTATTAATATGCTCCACTTGATAATAGATAACAAAATAAATTCCTAAATGAAAAAATATACAGCTTGATTACCAATTAGAATGCTGCTCTAATGTGCACTGATAAAACCCCCCAAACTCCTGAATGCTTTTAACTGTGAATTTTTGGGGCAAAATTCTGGGGGAACCTTTGATTATTTTTTCTAAAGGAAAAACTGAAAATCAGATTCTCAACAGTCAGAATTTTAAGGAAAATGTGAAAATATGAGTAATTGCCAAAAAGGATTCTCATATTTAATTCATGCTAATACTATTTTTATAGTTGGTGATTTCTGGAACAACACTTGTGATTTTTTAAATTACTATTATTATTATTATTTTGCAAAACAGTTTTCTGTTTAATTTTCATCTTGGACATTTTAATTTTTTCCTTTGGAAAAAAAAGGCTTAAAGTTAAATAAACTAATAACTAGATGCAATAACATTAACTTTTCACATACTTCAACATTTTTATATCTGTCAGAGAATATCTCCGAGACTCTCTAGATATTTGTTCTTGCTGGCCTCTGTAAGTCTAGCAGAAAAAAAACTGTACATGCACAAAAATGAAAAAGGTTTATGCCCCCATGAAAACATTCCATGTTGTCTTACCTACTGACTGTATTTATAGAAATGTCTTTTCAGTTTCCTTTTGAAAACAAGGAAGTAAATAATTCCAAAATATATTGCTTTGTCTCGTAAGATTTTAAGAAAAGTATTGATGTTAACAGTATGGAAACAGATGAAAAAAGGCATATGTTGAAAATATCTTTGGGGTGTTTCAGAAACAAGTCAGGAGATGAAGAGCACCTTATAAAACTCCCACCATGTTTTTTTCAGCCACCATTTGTAATGGAGAAATGGATTGTGGGGATAGAAGAACACCAGTCTGTAGAATGTGTTGTTACGTATGAGGTAAGCTCTAAGAAACAAATTTAAAAATTGTTTATCCAAGATAAAACCTACATGGGAGGTGTGGAAACAGCATCCTCTGGCTTTATTATATCCTATAATCAAGTCTCAGCAGCCTGTAATTAATTGTAAAATCTAAAGTTCAGAGCAAAACCTGAATGAGGTTTACAGAGACGATATCCTCAGACTGCTGCCTGGGATGGCCCTTTTTCTCAAGGACAAAAACTCCTTTTGCTTGAAGTTTAATGGTCAGTGTTGTTTACGTTACTTGAAGAGACTGTTTCCTTTTCAATGAAGTGCTAATTAGGAGAGCAGAGAAGCAACAGGAGAAGAAAGAAAATCAGAAGTCAAGAGTAAAATAAGATAAAATAAATCCTGGAAGACAATTCAATGTGATAGAAATTAGCCTTTGTAATAAGAGTTTGCAGTTACTTACAAAAGTGTTTTTATAAAGACCAATGCTGTGCGTCACGAGGAGGCTAATAATTGAGACCCCAGCACTGTCCTAAGCAAGGATTCAAGCAGTGATGGAGAGACAGGGAAATCCTGGACCTTGCTTGCCTGTCTCGGAAGTGAAGAACAGTAGTTTTCTTTCAGCTTGAAGTTTCTCACAGGAGTCATAGGCCCTTAACAGCAAATTGAAGAGCTTGATACTCCAGGAAAGTTTTGTGGAGGGTCCCCCTGCAAAAATACCTTAGTCCTACCTCTTTTAGCAGAAAGCACTGCCCATTTGATGCTCACATTAATAGAACTAGTAAAATATATTTTTGTGTCGTAGAGGAAGGCCTTCAGATCTTTCCTCCACATGGTACATGAATTGAAACAGTTATTCACTACCACATTTTTAGCATAATCACAAAATACCAGCCAAAATTATCTAGAGTCTAAAAATACTTGAGAACTGGCTAAGTGGTTTTTCAAAACAGACTCTATATTGAAAACGCTGCTGCCACCCAGGCACTAGTGGAAGTTCCCTCATAGGAGAGCTTAGTGGGTTGTGTGTTGTTTTGTCCTCATGTGCATTATGTCCTCATGCGTGCTGTGTCCTTCCTGAGCAGAGTGACGTTAGAGCTCCCAAAAGCACCAAGCACATCCAAGCTATCTGCTGGAGCAAGGTGAAAGCGCAGGACGAGGTTGAGACAGTACAGCTCATGATACAGACCTCGCTCCCCAACTCGGAGGGGAATTCGCGGAGCAGATCCGACTCAAGTAAGTCAGTACTTTATTGCTGACGTAGGCAAGGCGTATATGGGCAGAACAGCAAAAAGGCAATGCCATTATTCTGTTCCAACAACAGAGCACACCTTGCAGCATCAGCTGGCATTGTGGTCCCTGCGATGTCTTCGTAGATGCAGGCAGGATCACCCTGGCATGTCTGACAGCTTAAAGGCTAAACTTTGGGTAGTAACGGTCTATATCATAATGTGGTTTAAGGGGGATGACCTGTATGCTCCTATAGGAAGCATGCTGGAAGCAGTCTGTGGTGATTAGCTACAAATCTTTCGTCTACTGTGGTCACTTGCAGTTGCACATCAACAGCAGACAGAGCTCAGATCCGTCTGCTCCAAAACCCCAAATGCTTCACATCTTCCAGTAGTAAGCAGCCTTAAATCCTGACACTTTTTCAACCCCTTCCCTGGGTCGGCATTGGGTCAACCTTTTGATGCCCTCCAGTGTAGAAGGTCATTGGGAGAGCTGTTTCTGCCTATGGTCCAGGCTTCTTCCCCTCTCTGTTGGCGTATGTGTACACATCCATGGTAGCCTTTGCACAGTGGCAGGCCTGCTCTTCTCCAAAGTCTGCTTGTGGACGCTGGATTGGGGGATCAGTTGGCAAATCTGCCCTTCTCCAGATCCACCCCTCTTCACCAAGACAAGAGAGTGCTCAGCTTTATGGACCCAAGTGTATTGGCATAGCAAGAGGATTTGGACTGAATTAAAGCGCACGCACAAAGTGTGCAGGGCCTGGGGTGAAGATCTGTTTCTCAACCAGGATGTCAGGAAGGCATCTGCTGAGATAGGATACAATCGCACAGATCTCTACCCTCTATCTGTTGGGAATAATGGAGTTTTCCACAGCTGTTTTGAGGATCTTGGGAGCCAGTGCTTTTAGCAGCTTTTATCCTGGCTTTCTCTCCCTGCAACCCAAACTCAGCAGGAGTGCTTTGGCCAGCTCTTTCCTCCTGCTCTTGGCCACGCAGTACGCAGGCAGCTTTGGACAGATGTTGTGCTTGGATACAGGGCACCTCCTGGAAGAGATGTGTGGGTGCAGATTGTTCTTGCTCTGGCCAGTGTTCTTGCAGGGGGGACACACATACCAAGGCTGTAGCCTCAGAAGCTGCACGTGGGGTGGCAAAATGTCCCCTGTGGGCAATACGCTGTTTTGACAGGTACATGCTGCCAGCCTGGCAAACCTGGAGGTGTGCCTGATGTCCTGCTCTGCTGTGAGGAAGAGTGGAAATCTTCCCAGTGCGCTCTTCTTCCACAGCTCAGCCTGCCCGTTTGAGCCAGCCCTAGCTCATCATTATCTTACTTCGGGAATAGTGTTTGTTCTGGCTTCTGGGGCTTGACTTGTTCAGTGAGATACATTTAATAGTACAGTGGGCTCTACACTGCAGTCTTCATTTCCTAACTAAAGTATGCCACTGACATAGTCAAACTCAACTCAGTTGACTCTAGCACAGTTCTGCCTTTAAGATCTGCTGTTCTTTTCGTAAAGGTGTTTGTTAGCCACAGCTGTTTTTCTGATTGATTTCACAGTAGGACTGCAGAAATGTTTGGGTTGGGACAGCTGAGGAGCAGCACAGGAGCTGGAACAAAGTACCAGTCAGCAGAGGGTGAACTCTGATTTTGTACACTGCTGCCAAATGTAGAAGAATGGCCTCGTGAATTCAGAGGTGCTGGGTTTAGACTACAGACACATCTAAAATGGGTGCTCTTATTCCTAAGCAGTTTTGATCCTTTTGCAACACAGCTGTGTTTTGTAATGCAGATGGGACATAGAGCATGTCCTAAAAGATACATCTTCACTGCAGATAAGCTCTGCTGTTGGATATTACCCTGGTTTCAGGGTGATAAGCCATACCCAAGTGTGGTGGTGTATCTTCACAGGCTGGCTCTGCCACAGTAAACTGAGCTGCTTTCATTTTTTTGCCGTGAGCGGTGGGAGAGCTCGTCTGTCCTTTTGGCACATGGAGGAGTTATACGAAGGCACTAATGTACTGTCAGCACCCAAGTGAATAGGAACAGTTCAGAGGAGGTGGGTTACCAGACAGCACGAAAGCTGTCCCTCAGTTCTAGTAAAACTTCTGCCCTGTCTTCTTGACCAGACCACCTACCCCAGGTTTAAAACACCACCAAATCCAAGCACAAAGGTAAGGGTAATACCTGTCTAAGAGGCTAAAATAACCAGCAGTGAAGGTACTACCTCTGTGGGCTGCCATATAGAGCATTTAATTCAGTGTACAGAGTTGGTGGCTCAGAGAGCATATGAGGGAGAAGCCCCCCAGCCCACAAGAGGTGAGAGGCAGTCCCACAGGATATACTGGGAGGTCCCTGCTGGGTAGCTGGTCCCTGGGCTAGTGACCGTGGCTGGCTGTAAGGAGCAGGGACTGAACAGCTTGAAGCTGCTGAAGGGAACCCCTCGTTCAGGACAGCATTGGCACTGGTCCCACAGCGCATGTGGTGGCCACTTGAGATGTGTTGGCCACTTGAGAGTTGATACAAATGAAGACACAAACTTAAGTCCTAAGCCTGCTGCTTCCAGGTTTATGAGGTCTGTGTTTTACATCCACAGCCTTGGTAGGAGGGCACAGGGGAATGGCAGAGGAGATGGTGTCTAGCAAGTACATTTCAGCATGCATGTTTCTTTTGAAACCGTGACTTTCAAGGAGGTTAAGAAGCAGAGAAAGCAATTCCCATCTGTCTTTCCGTGAAAGGAGGTTCATCTCTCAGTGCAGCCAGAGCTATCTGCTGTGGCGGTGTCACGCTCGCACTTTGACAGGAAAGACAGTTTCCTTTTGACATATTTGACATTAAGTTGAAATGATTTAAATCTCTTGGGATTCAAGCAAAGTCTGGGGAAAGGCGGAATGGAAGAGACCATCCATTACATCTTAACAGCAGCAATCCTAACAAGGACAGAGCCGCTATCCAGCTCCCATAAAACTCCCCACAGCCAATGCAGCATTGCAGCAAGAGGCAGAGGGCTCACGGCATAGGGAGTCTTTCCCTGGAAAACCAGCAAAAGGCAAAAGAGGAGCTGGGGTCCTCTGCTGAAGAGAATAACATTTTGGTCGCATTTATGCTGCTTCAAGCTGGTGGGCTTATGCTTTCCTGTTGGAATGATACTAGCAATCTTTAAGGACAAGTCATTCAAATCTCTCTAGAGCAAAATTATTTAAGCTGCTCCCCATGGGTTTCTGGCTGCAGCTGTGGCCTTGGATAAGGGGAGAATTCCTGGTCTCTGCTCTACACGTAAAGTAGCGAACCAGGCAGCCCTCACAGTTCAAATGGAAAATTTACAAATATTGTGTTTGCTATAGGCTTTCACACAAACCACAGGACTGTCTGTCAGAAGTGCTTCAGTCTGATCTCTGGGAGCTGCAACTTTTGTTACGACCCCAGGGCTGTGACAGTAGGTGGGAGGGAACTGTAATGCCCTGAATCGCTCACAGTTAAGCACTGTCTGAGCTACCCTGGCGGAAGCCTGCTGCCTCACCAGCTTTTCCACATACAGAATTGATTTTCTTCATGAAACCAGACAGAGCGGTGTAGCTGGGGCTTAGACTCTGTATCTGGAGCATGCAAAGTGGATTGACTTCTGAATTTGTAGTAATAATAGCAACTGAAGTGGCCCTGGTTGTTGTAGTGTGTAGCAGTTTGAAGAGAAAATGGAGCGAGAGGTGAGTCTGGCTGCCGCAATAGGGATTTGCACTGGTGTCTGTACCACCTCTGTCTCTGTTCGTCTGCGAACAGCGTGAACGTGCCGGCTGGGAGAGACGCAGGTGGAGGGTGATGCTGCAGTGGTGCCAGCACCTTGAGGTGCCTACTCCATGCCTGCTCTGGAGGTCTCCAGGCGCTTTTGCAATGAAGGCTGTGGAGAAATCTGCCGAGGCTGCCAAGAGCATCACAGGAAATGTTTAACATCAGGTTGGGTTAAAACCACTGGGAGGCCCTTGGGAGTGGGAAACCACCTGAACAGCCAAATGGATGGTTCAGTAAGTGTCTTCTAGTCTAAGCTCCATAATCTGCACTGGCATCAGAAATATTTGCATCACTTGCTATTTTAAAAGTCTAACATTATGTTCAACCATAACATTGAACATACTCAAACCTAGGGCTATTAGCTGCAAGGCTGGGAGGGAAAAGGTGGTCTCAGATATGTTGAGGTTCTTCCGAGAGAAACCCCGGTGCCTAACGTCACACCTGTGGTAAACCAGAGAGCGGTTTTCCATCAATTCACAGAAAACTGACTCTGTTTCCATTTCCCTGCCAGGCATCGACAGCCAGTGGATGCAGACGCTGAGGATGCACCAAATAGCAAAAGCCATTTCTCTCCAGCACAGCCACCCCCACAGCCCGACCACCGTCACCCACTACCTGCCCTACCTTCGAAGCCAGGACTCCTATGCTGCTGCTGTGAGGAGGACACGCGGTCCCGTCAGTTACCAGTTCACGTCCATCAGCCACTCCAGAAATTCCTCTCCCCTCTCGCACAGTTTGGTGAGAAACCTCTCGAATCTGCACCTGAACTCGAAAGGCAGCAGCACCTCCAGCACGGCCTCTGACACCCCTTCGGAGAGGGACAGGTCTGCCGGCAAAGGCAGAAATGCCTCACACAGCGGGAACTCCCGCAGCTCCTCGGACGGGCGGTGCAGTGGGACCAGCTCCCCAGTGCCGCCCCGGCACTCGGGAAGAGCCTGCAGGACTTCCTCACCAGTAGCCCCCCTGGCCTCCCAGCACCGCCGGTACCCCCGCAGCCCCCCCCAGCCCAAGGCCATCCCGGGCATGCCCCCGCAGGGTGAGAGCGAGGCCAGGAGGGGCGAAGGAGAGAGCAGAGTCAGCGAGGGGGGGTGGATAAAGGTGCAGCATGCGAAGAAGCCCCACAGGCAGACCGCCGGCAAGCCGGGGAAGGAGAGGCCCAGGGGGAGCTGGCGGGGCCGGAGGACGTTCTGAGGGAGGAATTTGCCCCTTTATTTAACTGAACGTTCAACCTAGAGAAGATACGCCCGCTCCTATTTAATTCACCACACGGAAGCTGGGACGCCACCTCCCTCGCTGGCCGGTGCGGCCCAGGGCCTGCCAGTGGAAGGGGAGAGCTGCCCACCTCTCTTCCTGTCATGGTCAGTGCCAAGGGATTTCATTTGATTTTCTCCCCGCCATTTGGCTGCTCGTGTTCTCAGCTGACTGGATAGCCACTGATTTGCTTAATATTTCAATAATAAAATCAGTAAGGCACAGCTGGGTGCCATAACGAAAGGCTCTCCATTTCGTCCTTTAGGGAGGGAGTTGTGCTGCTACATCTTGCCTCGCTCATGTCTCCAGATGCCAAGTCTGGCTCTGAGTGGGGTCTCCTCACCCCTTGTTCAATCTGCTTCTGCCAGGGCTATAGGAAGAGGTAGTATTTTTATCAGACCAGCATAGTGTGAAAAAACAGGAACACAGGGAGATTTTTCTTCAGGTCTACTCCAGTAGCTTCACTTCCCCACTTCCAGTTTGCCATCCCCTCTCAGGAATTTCTAACCTTGCTCTTTACTAACAGCCCCAACACCAGCTACCCAACACCACTGAGCACACTCTGTCACATACATAGTTGTTGTAATCAGAAGGAGAAACAAAAAATAAGCTTTATTATTTGGGGGAAAAAAATAAAAATAGAGGGAGAAAAAGGTGTTCCCTTTATCATAGTTACATCTCACCCCACTGAGGTCTACGATAATGTTTATCCCTAGGCAGCAGGCATTTTTTAATTGAATTTTTAAATGTGGCCAGACTGCATCGCTTTTGTCTTTCAGTCTTCAGGTAGTAAAGACAAGGTCAGCAAAGTTTCTGATTAATGTGGTCTTCAGCTCCACCAAGAACAAAGACATAGCTGTAGACTCACTTGTCGTCAGAAAGTTTCTTCTTGGCCTTTTCACTCCAAGTTGATTTCACACAATTAAAAAGGGAAAAAAAAAAAAAAAAAAGTTAGGGTTTCCCAAGATGCAAGAGGGGAAAAAGAAGAAACAGGTAAAGGAAGCTGAACCCAAAGCAACACATGATACCCTCTGAAAGCCAAGAAACAATAAATTAGAGATGCCTTTGAATAAGGTGCTACATACCATCTATGCCAAGCAGTGCTCACTGGCACACAGTTGTGAGCAATGCTGTGGGAGCTGCTGGCGTGTCACCCCCTCGATGACCCCCATCACCATAGTCCTGTCACTGGATGTTCAAAAGGACACTTAGATTCCCTGCTCCACACAAAGGCCACTCCTAGGGGTACACGCAGCTCTCCTCCCTCTTGATTCCCACCAGCCCCAGTGAGGGCTGAGACCCATGGTGGGTTTCCCAATACCTACCAGAGTGAACTGGAACACACATTTGATGAATTCAGGACAGGGTTCACCAAAAACAATGGAGCAGGACACAACTGATATGAAGTGTCAGGAATTGTATCTCTGTCATTTAAGCACTGGTTTCTCTGACAACAGTTAAGAGCAGAAAAAATAGTAAGAAGCTTTACCTAGAAGTGAACGGGGCTGCACATGAAGCCTTGTGATAACAAAGCTTGCCACTTTCTTGTGGCTTCAAACTGGTTGAAAGCTAGTTAGTAACCCAGCTTCTGGCCCTGGTTTACTGAATCTGACAAATAATTTGGGTATGCGGACAATCCACCACTGGATATTTCTCTGTCACAACTTAGTGGGAGACTAGGATTTTGTCTAGGTTGGGGATCCTTCCCTAACTTTTCTTGCCATGACCAAAATGGGCTGGACGATACCAGCTGATAGTAGCTGCACCTGAGAGCACTTGCTAGAAATGTGCTTGTTTTGTTAGAATTTGGATATGCATCTCTGGAAGCGAGATCTTGTTTCACGGTTGGGCCTGCACAAATCCTAGAAAGAAATCACAAAAGTTTGGAAGGTTACATTCCTCTTCCAAGGTGACGAGGATGGTGGTGTAGTTGTACAAGCCTGAAAACAAGGCCCTACCCAGCAGACACTGTGGGCTGGTGGTGGCAATTCAAGATTTATCAGCTGCCTGTGGTTGATTGTCAAGATGTCCAGCAGGATTCCTCTGCTGTTTGTAAGCAATTTAATGCTGTGCCTGATTTTAATCTGCAATGTACTGTCTGTCCACATCTGTTGTATTAAAGCGTTCATTAGCATTTAAAGGAGGAGCAGACGGTATTGATCGCACCTATTAAAATTAAAGAATCATGCAATAGTGACTGGTTAGAAATCCTGTTGCTGCACCAGCATTGCTGGTTAAAGCAACAGTGAGTGAACTTGTGAAAAAAAAACCAAACTGAAAGTCTCAGCAAGATCTAGTTTTCCATCTCATTTTTATCACTCTTAATGTGGCTTCTCCCTATCTTGATAATAATTCATTATAAGTCAAAATGTGCTTACATTTTCACCCCACAGTACTTTATGAAGCCAAGCAATTTATTTCCATGTTTTACCAACACGCAGCTAGAAGACCGTGCACAGTAATGTGGAAAATCAGACTGTCGGGCAACTACACTTCAGCAAATGTCTGCTCTCTGGAAAGGAGCCATGCTGCGTTATCTTAGGGTCTTCTTACAAGTCCGTTAAAGCCAATCATATTTAAGTACCAGTAGGTCTAGATTTGCACACTAGGAGCTGGACACACTGCCCTCCATTCATACACATATCCTCAGCAGTGCTACACCCTCCCTCCACGGCTGACTTTGCAAGTGGCACAAAATATCACTGCTGTAGAACCGCCCCTCGTTTTCCTGGCTGTCCTTTCTGTTGGTCTTCATATCTCCATGCACTGATGTTCCTGTTTTCTTAATCCCCCAAAAGGTACCTGCATTTTCCTTTTCCATAGTTTAAAATGCTCTGAATTAGGAGAAGCTAGCTCTGGGATGCCTGCTGGAATGGATGATGAAAAATAGTGGAGAACTCATGAAGGCAAATTCAAAACTGGGCGTCCAAAGTGAGTGAGTATTTGCGTCCAATGGGGAGAATGTTTACAAAATNTTTTTTTTTTTTTTTTTTTTTTTAATTAAAGTGCGAGACTGTGACTGTCAGCAGAGCTTACACAGAATCCATTTGTTTGTTCGGCAACATTTTATTCTGGATCTTGAGTTGCCCTGCTCCCTCTGGATGACAGACATCAGCAGAAAGGTTTCAAGGTGAACAGCAGTGTCTTTCTCCAGCCATTAGTTCTTAACCCTGCTGGTGGGTTGGGAGGGAGGAAGTGATGCTCAGCTTGGACAGGAAGAGCAGGTTAACCTCAGCATTATGGTCCTTGGTTTTCCGAAACCTTATAGGCTTTCCCCCACAGCTGATGTCCTTATGGCATGCGCAAAAATGATGCTGAGACTTTTTTGGGGTTTCTGCCAACAAAATGTGTGGTTCAATTTTCTTTAAGCTTTTTTTTTTTTTTTCTTTCCCTTATACCTAAGGATGTCTTTAAAAAAAAAAAAGAAAAGAAAAGCAGGAGGTTGGAGAGCAGGCACTTCACACAGAGGTTAGCAATCATTCTTCTTTAGCTCGGCAAGGTATCCCAGAACTGGGTCTGACCCTGGTGGATATTGGCTTCCTAAGTACACAGATTTCCCCAGCAGTGCTTGGGTACCTGCAGCTACTGTCAGCAGGACTGCTCATAAGAGGCAAGTGTCTTGGGGACCAGCTCCACAGAGGGACTGACAGCTAGCCCAGCAGCGTGGCGTGGTGCTGCACGGAGAAGAGGCCAAGCGACTGCACTCTCTTGGGGTGCATTCCCCGTGTCCTGCAGGTCAAAGGCATGTATGCTGCTGTGCTGCAAACCAGCTGGCTGTTCCAGCACCTGTGAAACTCTGCTCCTAAGCATAGCAGGGAGCACGTGAATGTGAGACTCCCTGGAGCAAAACCATTGCCCAGTCCTGCAAACACAGACCGCTTTCGTTCACATGCAACCAGGGCTTGAGGGGGCTGCCCACGTGCAGCTTGCTCAACAGAGCCAAAGGTATTTCTGAAAGGGGGAAAGCTGTTCACAGGGCTTTTTTAGATGTTCATCTGCCTGGGTGGTGAGAAGATGAAACAGCAAAGTAACCCATCTCCCAGCTCAACCCCTCACACAAGCCTTTCTTTTTCCCACAGAGCCTTTGCAAATTCACAGAAGGATGATTGTCGCAGAGGTGACAGCCCACTGAACAGTCCAAGGGGCCCTGAAACCATAAACAACCCCAAGGCTGTTCCTCACCCTAACACCTTGTGACATGAGTAAACCAATCCATCCCAGGGCAGCGGAGCTGCAGTGGTCGCTTTTTATGGCCCAGGCAGGAATTTCACCCAGCTCAGTGTTTGATTTGGGCAGCGCTGTAATCTCTCTCTCTTGCAGCATTTCTAGTAGTTGCTTTGGCCTCATATTGATTTCAAAGCACATACTGAAATGTTATGCCTGCACTGTGCTCATCAGGAAAATAAAAAGAAGTAATTTTCAGAGAGGGGAGATGGGGTGGCTGTCGGATCCCTTTCCGCTGGGGAACGCAGCTGCCAGGTTTTGAGCCTGTCCGACTGCTGCCACAGTGTGCTGTACTTCTGTGCTGGGGGGATCTAGTCATACTGACTGGGTGGGATGGGACCTGATCATCCTGCACTGATGCTGCTGAGACCTGCCTGCAGCAGGGAGGATGCCAGTGGCCCCTCTGTCTCTCCATCTACACCTGGACCTCAGTGATGCCATGCCAGTTGACAAAACACTGCCATGCCCCCAGGAACAGTGGTTTTCAGGGCTCGGGTTCATGGGTGTCATTGCTGCTGGTTGATTATTTCCATGAAATGCTAGAGAAAGCAAACCCAGTTCCTCTTCAGCTGGAAGGGGAGAGCGCCCATTCACACCTCCCCCCGCAGTGCTGCCCCTGCTGAGCTAACACCTCCTGAGAACCTGCTTTCTCGCTGGCATCGGTGTGAAACAAGGATGTGTCATTTTGGACATTATTTACTTTTTAAATAAAACATTTGCTACTGCAGTTTTGCTCTTTCTAACCTGCTCCTACTGATCATTTTCTAGCAACTGGCCATGTGTGACGGCAACAGCACCCTCCCTGGGCACACACCAAAACCCCATACGCTGACCACAACCTGGCAGATGGCTGAGCTGATTTAAGGAGCAGAAGTTGCCCAAACCC
This sequence comes from Pandion haliaetus, assembly GCA_013401275.1. NCBI lineage: Eukaryota > Metazoa > Chordata > Aves > Accipitriformes > Pandionidae > Pandion > Pandion haliaetus. Next base: position 20,554 of record VYZV01005020.1, on the reverse strand, counting down.
TCTGTGTCACCTCTCCCCCCTCACTCAGAGCAACAGCCCCTGGCTGGGACACCCCTTACCACTGTCCTCTCCAGCTCAGCTGATGCTGTTTAGGATCAAACTCCAAGTATTTTAAGACTTTCTGTAAACCTGCTGCCAAGAATACTGGGCTGTGCATCAAAGAATAAGCACTTGATTTTTTTGATTGTGCTAGAGAGTGCACTTTGACCTAATTATTATTATTATTATTACTTTAGGCTGGGAAAGACGGGCAGTTGCTTTTGTAATTGTAGAAAAACCCCAAACCGAGAGACCTCCTGACATCTCACGTCACTAAAATGGAACCAAATAGCTGTGCTACCTCTGAAAATTACATTTGACAGAATTATTTTCTGTATATGTGTCCACCATAGAAGGGTTTTTACATAATTTTCTTATCTAATGAAGTGCCAAAGCTTAGCAGTTCAAGCCAGTTTGTTGCAAAAAGTTAGAGGTTATGCAGGAGAAGTCTATTACAGCAATAACACTAATAAGGGTCTGCCAAGATCACGTTTGAGTACATATAAATACAGGGCATTTGAGATTAACATCTCGGAGGACAGAGGAATGGCGCTGGAAGGCAGCGGCAGCCTGGGGTGGCCGAGAGCTGGGGGTGAAGCGTGCGGCCCCCTGCCTGCGGCTCCCACCCCAGCACCACCTACGCTCCCCCAGCTGCATCCCACCGCTCACGTCCCAGCTGCCCACCTGCCCCGAGGGTCAGTGCATCCTCCCAGAGACTTCAGGAGGTGGTTTTGCAGGTGGCGACGGACTACAGACACAAACACTGTGCTATGTAGAATGAAGTGGCTTAATATACCTGGGACTCAACATACACATTTATTTTCCTGCCTTAGCAAGAAAGGTGAGGGTTCCCTGCAGCAGAGAGAGGGCATTTCCCACATGCTGCGAAAAAATGCAAGAAAGGCCTGAAACCTTGAGGTGTGCCCTGGGGACCACCCAGCAGGCAGTAGTGAGCCCTGAAGGAGGCCTTCTACCTGTCCCCCCCTCCCTCCCTCCTGAGGGAGCTGCCAGGAGAGAGGTCCCTGGGGTTAAGCCACCGCCTGTCCCTCCACTCCCACCCTCGTCCAGCGACTGCATCTCACTGAAGGCTGGTGGAGGCAATGCAAATCAACATTCACAAAGAGGCAGCGGCAAAGCTTATATAAAAGAGCAAAAAACCAGACTGCAGTAAGCATTTTTTATTATTTTGATAGCCTCCTGTTTCCCACAGCTATGCATTTGCAGAACATTTGGTAAGCAATTTCTTTATGATGTGACTTAATCTATTTTGTGTTTTCAAAGGGAAATATAAATCAAAGCCCAAGAGTGAAAGGGCTGGGATCTTGAGCTTTTAAAAGTGGCTACTGCATATCAACAACAGCTACTTTTGATCAACATTTTTTGCTAGGCATTTTGTGGAATTGTTACAGGATACTCAAATGAGCATTATAATTACACTCCCATGATGTGCATCACAATGCTCTGGCTCCAAATGATCTGCTACGATGTATACTTGGAATAATCATTAAGATTTCTATCAAAACTGACCATGTGTCAGCCATTCTCTTAGTGGGCTGATGAATATAGGTTCCTAGAGGCATTTATCTACTGCACTTTTTCTCTCCTTGGGCTCTATTTATTCCTTTCGTTTTCTTTCTCTTATTCTTTCCATTTTTATGGTCTCGACAGTTTGCGTCAAGGAAACATGGTATCGAATAGGACCAGACATGACCACCTTCAATTCAACATGCAGGATGCATCTCCACCCAGCCTTTACTAATAAGGAACTTAGAGCAAAGCACAAGGAGATACAAACCTATTAAATTAAAAGGAGAAAATCTATTTTTCCTTGGACAGAGAAAAAAGGAAAAAGATACTAGTTGCTTTGTGGAGGTATTTTGTGGAGCTGGTACAGTTGGTCTTGGCTATAAACTGATTATACACGCTAAATATTTGAATTTACATTTATTTTACAAATTCTAGTTCTACCTACCAGAGCACAATGTCTAAGTATTTACTGTTAAAAAGTACTTCATAAAAATTCATGTGCAGCAAACATGTAGAGGTCTGACTATAATTAAATCTCCAAAAGTGGCCATCCTCCTGCTTCTGTATAAGAGCGAGTATCCTTTCTGGGTTGCAATCAATAGCAGGTTACCTGATTATACACCTTATTATGTCTTGTATAGTAGTGTTAGCCACCGGAGGGTGACATGTGAACAAATACATATGCTTGCATCAGATCTTTTACAGAAACACACCTTTCAAGACGGAGAAAAACAATTAGCGTGTGTTATAGGTTACCGATTTACAATTTACATCATAAATCAATGTCTGATTATTTTACTGTAAAATGGTTTTAGCTTCATTTTGTTGCACTAACCGTTTCAATAACACACTATAATTTGCTCAGATGAAGAGGTGATTGGACAGCTCTTACAGAAATTTTTAATTACTGTCATTAGTGGCTGCAATCTTATTCTTTTCTATGGAGCTAAGATACGTGTTATTGCATTGTGCTACAGGTACTCTGCGGTCATAAGAATCCAAACTCTCCCTTTCCACTGAAATACATGCATCTATAAATCTGTGTCACTGTGCAAGTTCCATCACAATAATTACTAGCATCACACAAACATTAATTAATGTATCCACATGCTATTTTAGGCAGGCAGAAATGTATTGCTCCAGTTTAAAAAAAAAAAAAAAAGGAAAATTAGAGCATAAAGTGTGTTGTCCATAATTAAGAAGATAGGAAGTGTGTAGGAGAGCCAGGGACAGGGCAGCAGGGGTCCTGCCTCCAGAGAGAAAAGCTGTGGTGCAATGCTGACAGCCAAAATCTGCGGGGTGACATGGAGGACAGCGCTTGTCCTTCGTCCCGGCAGAGCAAAGGTCACATTTACTGTTTCTGACAATGCAGCTATTGTTGTTGGAGGTCCATGTTCTGGCTACTGCTCGAAGCTCCTAATAAGTAAACAACTTTGATTCCCCCAGATGGATGCAGAAAACGTTGCACAGTCAATCTACTGCACATCCCTCTGTAATTTCAGCCAATTCCCTTAGCAGGTCTTTCAAAGGCCACTACCATGTACTGATGACTAATTTCAAGGGCAGATGAGAATTTAAAAGACTATTTTTTTGGAAACGCCTGATAAAATACTCCAGATAATCTTTGCTGACACATGAGCCCCGAGTGTGAGCTCGCCCCGTGGCTGGGCAGCAGGGGAGACGGAGGGGCTGATAGCACTGGACAAGCCATGCAGGACCCGCGCAGGGGAACCAAACGGGCAGGGTTGTTTTCTTCCACTCGCATTAGCCTAGTATGAGTTAGATGTGGCTGAAAATGCAGTGCTCACCCAGGTTCAGCTTTGCATGTCCTCAGCTATTGTAAATAGCTGGATGTAAGACAGCGGTGCTGCCTACGTCTCAACAAACATTAAGAAACTTCTTCCATCTCAGTAAAGCCAGTTGATTCAGTTTGTTCTGCCCATCCACCGAGGGCATCTGGGCCCTGTAGGGTAGAACAGGGGTGTGAAGGGCATGGAAATGAAAACAGGGAAATGACAGCGGCACAGGTCACAACAGCCATCTCCTGAGTTACAGACCTTCGTTTTTTGGCACCCTGCACTGTACCATAGGAAGGGAAGCCCCTGCCCTTCACATACTTCCCATTTCTCTTCTCCCTTTCCTGCTCCCTTCTACCTAATCCTCTGTAAAATATGTGAGTTGACATACACAATTTTCAACAAATTCATTCTTTTTCACGTTAACAAAAAAAAAAAGCTGAAAATACAGTTCACAAAATGTCCTGTCCAGTTTCCCCACAAAGTCCCTACTAATTTTAAAGCCATTTGACTACATATGTTGTTTAAAGAACGATGTTTCCATTAAGCATTAAATGGAAGCATGGATTCAGCAAGCCCCATCAGTACTCCATATGTGTACATCCATACGATGCTCTTAAAAGCTGTAAAGGTTGGCTACTTTTCTAGTAAAATCCTGATAACTATGATTCAAGATGTTAAGGGCTGTTACTGTTGAGAAACTGGATCTCTTAACTACACCAAAATGCAAGAAACATCCCCCCTTCCCAGCTGAGCTGTCTTGGTTAGAAACCATCTGGGTAGCAATCCTCCACTAACGTGGATTTAGAGGAATTGAGCGTGGTCTGGTCTCCAGAGAAGCAGGTTTAGTTCATCTGCTTTTGTGCGAGCACTGAGAAGCCAGCGGTGCAGGTAAGTATGTAATTATGGGCTTATTTAAAATGGAGATTCTTTTACACAACAGATTGCAGCGTGCTTAGGAAGAATAATGCCCACAGAAAACAGAAAACCTCCGCAAGGACTTTTGTACTCTATTGTGTTGTATTTACAGGCTTTGGCTTAGAGAAGATTCGTGGTTTGCTTTACACAGGCGCAAGTTTGTGTGCGGGTTGCACGTGCACGGGGCCTCCTTCCCTTGTGCCGATTGCAATGGGGACTCGCCTGCTCTCGGGAAGGCACCTGGAAACGCTGAGCAGCTACAGTTGCACCGGTATTGAGCCCTGCTCAAACCACAGGATAAACGGAGGATTATAGCAAACGCTGGGGCCACAAATTCCATACAGCTTCTTCAGGGCTTCTCCCATTACTACCGCTGCCAAATACTGGTCACGCAGCAGTTATTTGCTGTGTTTAACGGCTGTATTTGATTTAATGCGATATTACAAATGTCACATAAAATGGTTTACAATGACTGATCATCTATTTTCTTCTGGCCTGTCTTCAAGTAGTGTTTTGTTTGCAAAGAGCAACGCAGCCAACCTCTTTGTAACTGTACTCCCAGGGGAGCAGAGGCAACGGCCGTCACCCACAACCTCACTCCTAACGCTGAACTGTGCTCACGGTGCAGCGGCAAATAACCCTTCATTTACTGTGGCAACGCAGGAAAGCGTGCATGTTGCTGGGCGGGTTTTTACAATAAAGTGCCCTTTTACCATCCCACTTGGCAGGCTGGTGCTCTGCAGGGCCTCAAGGGGTGCAGGGTGCCCAGGGGGTACGCAGAAGCTGCCCCAGGCCTGGGGGCTGCCACGACACCGGCCCCTGCTCTTACTTTGTGGAGAACCCCGCTCTGCCCCCTCAAATCTAGCAGGTTTGGGGGTTTTATTTCAGAGTGCTGGCAACAAATCCAGGTTTGGCATATAAAATTAAAATAATTTTAAAAGAGAGAGAGAGAGTTAGAGACCACGTAGGCTCCCCCGGCCGGGGGTCCCCGGCCCCTCATAGCGCCCGGGCGGCTCAGCACAAGGCGAGCCTGGCCGCCGCGCACGCCCCTCCCCGCTGGCACGCGACTCCCGCAGCGTTCCGACAGGGAGCTTTTCGCGCCACAGGGCCAGGCCCTTGCAGCTCCACAAACTCCTCACCGCG
>VYZV01005019.1:27544-40954 GCA_013401275.1 Pandion haliaetus | reverse complement strand
ATTGCCTGTTTTGTCTGATTCTTGAATCAGTCAAGATCAACAAAATTCTATGCTTTTTGTTCACCTGCTTCCTGACAGTAAGTTTGAACATACTGGTTTTGTTGCAATCCAGACTTCACTGATGTCTAGACAGGTGAACAGCATAGCACATCCCATTACCATCCAGTAGGAAAGCATGAGGCTTTTGGAAGAAATCCTGGTGTGGCCTGAAGACTGGGGAGTGGTGTTGAGGGTGAAGACAAGCATGCAGCCACCGGAGAATGATTAATTCATCATGGAAACTGTTGAACTGGGTGCTAACATTTCAAATGTGTCAAACTCTGCATGTCATCTCTTTGATTAATTTACAGTTTTTCACATTGCAAAATTACCTTCATAGTGTTGAAAACTAGAAGATAGTTTTATAATTAAAACTGTAGTTTTGGAGTATGCTCTCTAGTGAATCTAAGAGTCCTGTCTAAGTGATTGATTTAGGTGTATAATGTCAAACAGCTGCAGCTGGTATAAAACACTAACTTACCATTTTGTCTGCATGCTCAGGTTGGTCAGTTCACAAAACATGCATTGTGGGGGTGGGGATATGTTTTTTAACCGCATTTTTGATCCATGGTGCTATTTGTATTCACTTAACACAGAGACATAATTGTTTTACGTATCTTCTCATTCAAAATAAGTACACCTTCTTCCATGTGTCTTACTCCATTTCATTAAAAGTTTTTTTTTTTTTTTTTTTTTTATTAATAGGATCATATTTACTTTTCTGGTACTGTACTGACTAAAGAGAGGTACTGGTAATCTTGACTGTTTCTCTGTTTCATTTTCTTCCATGCTGTTCTAGCATTTGGATAATTGAGCTATTCAGTTATCAGAGTTTCAGAAAACTGAGGTTCATTCTGAATGCAACATGATATGATTTAGTCAGAATGCTTTCAAAGCTGTTTTGCTGTTTGGTTCTGGTTTGTTAAAGCTGCTTTATGATAGCTTAGACTCTGCTAGTAAAAGACTAATATAAGGAAGTAAACAAAGCAAGAGAATTGTCCCTAATGTGTTGGATTTCATGAATTTAGTTGGTTAAATAATTTAATCAATTTTAAAACCTATTGAGCTAAATCTGGTTAAAAGCCAGAGTCAAAGCAGAGCACAGTGATAGTCTAGATAAAATTAAGTTGCGTAGAACAATTCCTTGATTTTCATTTATGCTGTTTTGATGAAAAAGATCACTGAACTTGTCAACATACTTGAGGCTTCATCACTGCATATCTTACTAAGTGATCTACTATTCAGCAATGAGCTTATTTATTCCTCTTGCCAATTTGCTTTTAAATTGGAAATATAAGTTTTACAGATTTGCTATCCGTGTCTTATGTCCATCTGGGGCTATTTGAATTTAAATGGCAAGGTGCTTGGGAATTGATTTATCAGTCATAGGCATTAACCAGAGCATATTTTGTTAGGAAATATCTGTCAGGACTCAAATGTTCCAGTCAACAGTTCAGTCCTAGAAATCTAAGAATAATCTACTTTGTGTTGTACACTGCCATTTCTTTACTATTGGATCTCAGTGGATCAGAGACATCAGTGTATTTCCTCTTCTGACATGTCTGAGACAGAGAAATACAGCGCGCTCTGTTTCAGAGATGGGAAGGTTGAGACTCAGGCATGCAAACTGGCATACTGAAGATCATGAAAAGGAATGTGGGAGAGCAGGGTGCTGCATTTAAATATCCCAACTCTTAGGCAAGGATCTTCACTGCACGGACCAGGACTCTCCTGAGAGTTTGGGCTTTCCAGCATAGAAGCTACATAGAATGAAACATATTGTCTACTAGATACATTTAGAATTCCTTCTTTACCCTTAAGTCACTGATGCATATAACATTTATGTAAACCATTAAATGGTTTATGGAGATAGATGGTCATTGTTGTGTATGTTTTTACAGTCTAGAGCTGAAGGGACTCCCTTCTGATGTTAGTTCAGAATTCGACCCTCTAATAAGATGAATATAATCTCTTTTGTATCACCCATTAGAGGCTTGAATTCTAAACTTGCTAAAAAGTGATGAGAAAAGCAAGTGGGTTAGTACACCAGTTGCATTCTAAATAAATTGGTTAAAATAATGTAAATCTTTATTAATGATTTAGGTATTTATTTTTTATCATGTTGCAGAGTGCACTCCTTCTGTTATGATTTTGCAGTTGTCTAAATCAGCAAATCCACTGAAACAGCATAATAAGCCACCACACCTTGTCCTACAATGAAGTCAGTAAGCAGCCAAAATACAGTTTCCATGGACTAGAACTTCCAGGATTAGCTGCAGTTTGGCTACATTCTTAGTATATTTGGGTCTGTGTAATACACATGTTCATAATTAAATGTCAGCAGCTAACATAATTAATGAAATTTTTGAAATTTGTCTTTGTCCATGATCACAACATAAACTGATTTAGCTCTTCCTATATTATCAGCTTGTCTTCAGTAATACTATTAGAGTTGACCTATTAACATCTTCATTAACTGAATTTTAAGAAATAAGTTTCACATGCTTTGTCACTGTAGGGAAACTTTTAATGTAGTAGCTTTTCTTGAAGGCCAGATAAGTGATTTATCAGTGTGATCTAGTCAGAGACACTTGCTCAAAAGCATTTAAAATTGTATGTAGGTAAGAAAGAGCAAAACAATTATTATTACTTTTTAAANCTAGGTGTGTGTGTAGTATTTCTAACAGGTGCTAGGCTTAGAGATAAGGGTTGGTGTATCAGCGTATTCTCAAATGAAATATCTCTCCACTAACCTGTTATATTTTTGTGCACTTGGTGTTTAAGGTTTCAGGGCGTTTAAAGACTTCTTTTGAGCTTTTATGCCATAAACTGTTTAGGGGTGCTTTTGCTTTCTTTGTGCTGCTTCTGTAGTTATATCATTTAGATACTATGAGGATAGTAGTGATGGGCATTTTAGCTAGGAAATATTAAGTTCTATGTTTGGGTTTTTTTTGTTTTGTTTTGTTTTTTGGTTGGTTTTTTTTTTACTTTGCTTGAAAACATCTAGATCCCAGTCCTGATTATTTCTTTAGGCTGAACTGGAATACCACTATACCNGGAACGAGTGTTTTTAAGAGTAAGACAGAACACACTTCTGGAAACAGCAGTGCTTACTAAACTGCATGTCTAGATACTACTCTATTGTAGAAACTTTATAGGAAGTATTCTTAAGTTGTATGGTTACTATATAGTAATATACTACCTACCTAGTTTTCTGCACTGTAATGAACGTGTAAGACATATCAATGAATTGGTACCCTACCTCATTTTTATCCCTAACCATCTTTTTTTGTCAGGCTACTAGATGAAGTGCTACTAAAGCTAGATATTTTGTGTGTGTGTATGTGTGGGGGTGTCTCTTTTCTGCCACCCTGTGGGCCAACTTAGTTTATTTCTAGCATGGATTCTTCTTCTGTTTCCTGGAAGAGAATAGTTATGTTTTTTTCTTACATGGATTTTTCTGCAGTTGTTTTCTACTAATTTCTGTTTTCAGACCTGAAGTTTAACAAAACTCCTCCTAGTATTTTAAGTCTTGCATTAACTGTCTTGAGAAGCTAATCAGTTCAATTTCTTTTAATGGCCTCATATCTATCCTTTTTCTTCTGAATTTTTGAAAGCAGATAAGAAAGAGGAAAAGACATAATTTGTAACTACTGTTCTTACAATATACATTTCAAGACAGCAGAATGTATGTAGTTCAATTAGTTTACAATAATAATGTTTCTTTAACTTCTCATGAAGCAAACCAAGCAGAAATCTTGAATAAGGTATACAAGTTTTAACAGAAGAATATGTAGACATAATAGAGGAATGAATTTTGACATCTGACTGGAAATATTCTGCAGTCATAAAATACTTGGCTAGGAAAAAAACCCTTAGTTTGCTTATACCACTTGCCTCCTTTTCATCCCCTGTAGAATTAAACATTTTAGTATGTGTTCCTCTTGATTCGCATGAAGACTGAGGGTTCCAGCAGGAATTAATCCAGTCGGTTTAAAGTATGTACATAATTTTAGAAGGTGAAAAAGCATGGGTGTTTATTTTCAGTAGTTTGTTCTGGAATCAAGTTTCTGTCCTGCAAAAGCATTGAAATTGTATTGCAGTATATGTTCCAGCAGGACTACCGACTGTATTACATTTGCATTTGATGCAAGTTAACCTGCTCTCTATCTACTGACGTGAACTAATCTACAATATATTTAATAATCATCTAGTTGTTCATTTTAGATCCTCCTCATAATTTTTTTTTCCCTCTGGATACATCAAGATTTTAATTAACTTTCTCCATTTATAGAGTTCAGAAGTTTAAGAATTCTTCACATACTTGGTGTTTAAAATAGCTTTGAATTTGATGTCTAGATGCATACACCATTGGAAGGACAGCTCACTGTAATCTAACTGTGAGGTTTCTGGACTGTGTTGCTGCTGAAGTGGCTGAAAAAAATGTGTAGAAGTAAATGTTGAGTATTCTAGTACAAAAGTGTCAGTCAAAAGACCTCAGTCAACATTCCTTTACTGTGGTAAGATGCGTGATTGCCAGAAGAAGTAATTTTAAAGATGGAATTGAGGAAGTTTGCTGTATTTTTTGTTCATGCCATGTTTGCCTACATCTGAAATAATGTGAAAGTATCAATGGCTAGAATTTCAATGGATTCTAGACACATGTTTTTTCTTCAGCTCACTTAGTAGCAAATGGTGTCAAATTAAGAAGGGAGGTTTAAAAGCGGCCAAGTGTTTGAACTTTCAGGAGATTTTCTGACAAAATGGTCTGTTAATTTGTTGTCCTGTACTTGGACAATTTCCTCTATGGATAGTTGACTGACTGTGACAGAGGTTTAAAAAGGGAAGATTTTGTTGGAAGATCAAGTTTTGTACAGGGGAGTCAATGAGTTTGTGGAAGCAGACACGAGGGGAGGCAAGGCCAATTGGTCAGACTTTGAATACAGCATGGAGAATTGAGAAAGCATGTTTTGATAAGTATGTGCTATAGATGAAAGTGGGAAAGGATCAAGAAATTCAGTAAAAGAGTAGGGAAGTAGAAGTCTGAGAACTGTTGTAGCATAGATGAATTCTTACAAAATACAGTAATTTTTTGTTTTTGACAAATAATGTAGGAAAGGTTTCCTGAAAACTCTAGATGCAGCAACTTCTGTAGTTTAACCAGTTAGAAAAGTGACGACAGAAAGTATACTTTTTGTCCTTTTCTCTTCACCCTTTTCCTTCCTCCCCGCTTCCTTTCTCCCCTTTCCTGCTTTTGCCCCTTTCTTATACTTTGCTGGATGAGATATTGTGATACAAGATGACAATAAAAGAAGAGAGTTTTAAACGCTCACACCTTGGGGGTGAGTGTCCTTAAAACTTTGTAAAGGAAGTACTCTACATGCATTTCATAGTTTAACAAGACGTCAGGTTTCTCTTTGAAGTTTGAATTGAAATATAAATTGTAATATTTTCCATTTTTGTGAGATGCCCAACATTTCTAGTCTAAAAATTGAAAAGTGCCAGATAAAGCTTAAATTTGCAACCGCAACTCTTTCTGTGATTTTTAGATCAATATTTTGTACATAGAGATTCTTTATAACCGTGAAAATTCTAGATGTGATAATGAAAAAATTATATTCTCATTTTATATGGCATATGCATCTTTAATATAGGGAATTGTTTATGAAAAATGAAATCCTTATAGTTTTTATGCATGATGTGTCTTTTTTCACTCTTGTGTAGATACTTAATGTTTTATAATAAAATCCTGTTTTCCAGAAAGGGGGTAAAAAATGGAGTCTAAATGTGAAAACTATTTTAGCTTGTCCAAGGCATATGTTGACTGAAGTAGGTCTAGGCCTTCATGGTTGACAGCTGCAGATAATTAGCTTTTTCTTCCTCAACAAAGAAAGCAAATGGAGCTGCAAGACATACATTGCTTTTTCTGTCACCATAATAATAATTTATGTATTTAACTTTGGCAGTTTCTTAAATTGTTTTAGAGCTAAGCTGCCTACATTACATGTAATGGGAGTGACAAGTAAAAGCTGCAAAGCATTTTTGTGTTGCAATAGAAAGAATGACTGACAGTCACATTCCTCTCTACAAGAAAAACCTGTGTTGCAGAGCCTAAAAAATAATCTAAATGTATAATCCCTAACACTTCAGAAGTTAATTTTGAAAAGTGATCGCCGCTTTCGGTGCTTTTAGTATGGAAACAACAATGGCTAAAGTATTACTTTGAAAATGAGTTCTTCGTAGAAGTTTGTCAGCGCTACAAGTAATGGAAATTATGGATAAAAGAATATGTATTTTATACTCTTATCATTTTTACTTCATTTGAAAGAAACCAAATAACAATGTCAAAGCTCATCTGAGTATGTACTCTGGAAGGCACAGGGACATAAACTGATATATTAAAAACATACTGTTTTGATATGAAATAATTTAGGACTTGTGGCTTTATTTTGTGACAGATGGTTATGATTTACATTAATGTAATTTTGTAAATTGTAAGCTTAGCTCTGGTATGCATCATGTCTAGCTGAAGTCAAAAGATCCAGAAATAAGGGTGTTAGTCTAGAAACTTGCAGTCTGTTTCCTGTGTAGCTGATTCTCTATGTGTTTTCCAGAACAAATTGTTTAGGCCTACATACCCAAATGTATTAAGGAATCTAATTCCTCTTAGCTAGTCCTTAGAGTTTTTAAGTATTAGTTTATTTTTTTCTTTTAAAAAGTGTGGGTTTTTTAAGTTTGTCAATACACTTGACATAATTTTATATCGTGATTTAGCATCTCACATATGTTGCTGAATTTAGAAGGAAATGGCTAGGATTTAAGAGATACGAGTCTTGGCTCACCATCTTTTCTTTCTTCAATACTTAATGTTTTGTTAATCGAGAATCTTTTTTTTAATTTTATACATTTATTTCACAAAGATTGATCCTTATAATTGCTTGTCAATGGAATAATGTAAATTTTAAAAGTCATTCAAAAGCAGTGTTATGGGTTTGTGTGGTGCGGTTTCTTTGGTAGCGGGGGAGGGGGCTGCAGTGGTGGCTCCTGTGAGAAGCTGCTAGAAGCTCCCCCGGCTCCAAGTCGGACCTGCCTCTGGCCCAGGCCGAGCCCATCAGTGACGGTGGTAGTGCCTCTGGAGAACAGATTTAAGAAGGGGAACCGGCAGTGGGTAGGGGGATTGGAACGTGAGAGGAACCCCTCTGCAGATACCGAGGTCAGTGAAGAAGGAGGGGGAGGAGGGGCGCCTGAGGAGGCTGATGGCCCTGCAGCCCGTGGTGAGACGGCAGGCTGTCCCCCTGCAGCCCATGGGGGTGAATGGGGGAGTGGAGGCTCCCGAAGATGGCCGTAACTCCATGGTGAAATCCGCGCTGGAGCAGTGTGTGACTGTAGAGCAGCCCGCGGAAAGGACCCGCGCCAGGGAAGTTCAGGAAGAACTGAAGCCCATGGAAAGGACTCACGTTGGAGAAGTTGGTGAAGGAATGTCTCCCGTGGGAGGGACCCCACGGTGGAGCAGGGGACGAGTGAGGAGTCCTCCCCCTGAGGGGGAAGGAGCGGCAGAGACAATGTGTGGCAAGCTGACCCCTATCCCATCCCCTGTTCCCCTGTGCCGCCAGGTGGAGGAGGTAGAAGGAACAGGGAATGGAGCTGAACTGGGAAGGCGGGAGGGTTAGGGGGGGAAGGTGTGCTGATGTTTGGTTTTCCTTCCTAATATCCTTGGTTTTGATTTGATTTGTAGTCAATTAAATTTATTTTGTTTCTTGCCCAAGTTGAGCCTGTCTTTTGCCCGTGACCATAACTGGTGAGTGATCCCTCCCAGTCCTTGTCTCGACCCATGAGCCTGCCATTATATTTTCTCCTCATCCCACCGTGGCCAGGGGAGGGGGTGGAGAGTGAGCGAGCGGCTGCGTGGGGCTTTGTTACCTGCTGGGCTGAAACCGAAACCATGACAGTTGGATTGATTGTATCATGGCTTTTAGTCACTATCAACCACTATCTATAAACCAGTCCTTGCAGTTTTGTATCACCTGCAAGCTTGCTGAGGTGTGCTCTGTTCCACCATCTGCTCCTTAGTGAAGATGTTAAACAGTACTGTGCCCAGTATCAATCCTTGCAGGTACTCAACTAATGATTGGCCTTCAGGTGGACTTTGTGCCACTGATGACAACCCTCTCATTAAAATCCATTCAGAGCTCTTATTTTGAAATATTTGTGCCACTAAATACATCTTCCAGAACTTTGCAGACTTGAAGACACACACTTTCTAGTTGTAAGAGGTCATTAGTGGTACAGGATTCTCTCTTGGGCCTTACTGTTGCACTTGTATGCTTATACAAAATGCCTGTCACTCAGAGGAGATACTTGAAGGTGTGTATATCCTGGTTCAGTGACTGGTTCGTAAGGATTGCATGACAGGCAACTCTATCAAATTCATACAACGTGTTAGGCTGATTCTGCTAACAAACTCCTTTTATCTCCAGTGGTGTAAACCAGTATCCTGCACAACCATTAGAGATTGTAGCTTGAGATGCTTCAGGAAGATTTAGGACTACTTAGTAAAGAAACATCGCAGTTAATGATATCCATGAAAATCTTGAACCTTACGTGTAATTTGTAACAAAAGTTTCTGAGCTACAACTCAAAAATTAGCCTCCTCTTATAATAAACTTCTCCAGTCTCTCTTAAATGCCACAGTCCTTAACCTGTCATGCTTTTGATCCAAATACATTTTCTTTTATCTATGCAACATAATTGTTGAAACAGCTTTATAATCTTCATTGCTCTTTTCACAAATCTCATATTTTAGCACTTTTTTTTTTCTTTTCCTGTAATGATGGCTGTGCTACTGTGTTTCTGATAACATGGTATACCAAGTTTCAGGTGTTTCACCAAAGTTACTCTATTTCCTTTTTGGGCAGGAAAGGAGGGGAGGGTCCTAAATATTTGACTTTTTTTTGATGCACAAGATTGTAATCACCCAAATCCATTTCCTAATCAGATTAGATGCAGTCCTTTCATTAACTTTCACTTTCCTTGCTTATGCTCTCATCAGTGGTAGTATTTTTCCCTTTGCTTTTTATTATACTGTTAACTTGTTAGCTGATTTTCTAATTTCCTTAAAAATCATGAAAGCAATTACTTAAATCTTTCTCAAACTTCTTTCCTTATTTCTTATTTTGAAGCTCTTGCAACATCATGTTGCAGTGAATCGCAAATTGAGATGGGATCTAACCTTTGAGAAGAGGCCAGTCTCAAACTTGAAGATAGAATCAGCTATTAAGCTATTATATTTCATTGTGCTTATGTTCTTCCCATACAAGCTCGAAGAATCTGAGTAAAGTTCACTTCGTGTTCTCCAGTACATGAGACACACTGCAGAGGATACAGTTGCTCCTTGCCAGTTTCAGAGTCTGTGCTTGTTGTTAGTTATTTACCTTTTCCTTCCATTCTCTCAGTCTGCTTTCTGGCTCTAATACAGTAATGCTTCAAATAATGTACTGCTTATCACAAACTAAGACACACAAGAAGTTTTTAATCATTTGATTATCGTAAAGATTCACTGATTTTCACACAAAAGTTAGACAATAACTCTCAAAAATTGAAATTATAAAATGGTAATATATTGTGACTTTGATGTAATATATTAACTGCTGAATGTATTTTTATCTGACATTTATTGCAGAGCGTGATAACAGTAAACATTTAATTTATGATAGCTTGCTACAGGAAGTACACCCCTATTTGCTTGAGGTTAGATTCTACTTTCGCATTTTGTATACTACTTGTGTACTTCCTGTCAAAATCATCCACTTCCTCACTGATTTCTCTNTTTTTTTTTTTTCTCCTTGCTTAGGTATACCTAGAAACTTGTTAGCATTTGTTGGAAACTTGCTAAAACAGAAAACAACAAAATCTGTCTGACTGCTTTTTAAACTGTGCAATTTATCTGCATACAGTAATCCAATAAAAGGCAAGGAACATTTGTGTTAAAAAAAAAAAAAAAATTGTCATTTAAGTGCAATTTGTTTCAGTATCTGGAGTCCATAGGAAGTTCTTTTCAGAAGAGTCTGAAATGCTATCAAAGATTAATATGCCCTCTAAAAATTGTCATACTGTTTTACCCCAACCCTCCATGTTGTCCCTGGGAGCCACCATTTTGTCACCACTGTCTCCCCGCATGTGTACAGAGCAACTTGGGACTGTCTAGAGCAGCCGCTGCCAATGATTCGCCCCAAGCAGGGTGGAACTGGAGGTCCCCTCCTGCTACAGAGTCAGGGCCACCACTTTGCTTTGGCCATCATCTCATGGCAGCAAGCCATCATATCTGGCTATCTCGTAACCCACATGCTTACATACTGCCCTGCAACTGGCTGCCAGTGCTGACGGCATAAAAGGCATGTGACCACAGCACACACTCCGGTTGGCTGCTTATTTCCTTCGGACCAGAAAGTTCCCAGATATAAATATCTGCCCATTTATATGTATGTATATTTGTAGTAAATCTAGATATAAAATGCTTTAAAAAGATATAAAACCACATATTTTACTTATACTTTGTACTTATATATAGCTTTATGGAAGTATTATATACAATATAGATAGATATACTTTATATACTGTAAAAAGTGTATCCATAAAATGTGTAAAAACATTTGTTAGAACTAATGAAAATGGATTAATTAAAGTTTAAATGTGAATGGGAAGTAATTAAATGACAGCATAAAGTAGGTCGGGGCCTCCCACTTCACAAGTCCAATGAACAAATCCTGGCATGTTTGGGGTGGAGGGAGCTGCAAGAGGGTATGAGGAGAGCAGGGTGGGGAGAGGGGCTCAATCAAGTGAGAACATTGTCCTCAGACATGGCCCACCAAGGGGCCCCTGTGCATCCCTTGGCATGTGCAAAGAGGAGCCTAATCCAGGAGCCTCACATCTAGCACCAAACTGCCTGGCAGGATGGCCATGCACTGTTTATTACTGGGGCAGCTTTGAGGCTTTGTGGTGTGTCGCAAGACAGAGCATCGCTGTCTGCAAAAGTGGAAATCCAGAGCAAAAGGCCAACTTCAGAAGAACGTGGGTGTGGAGACAGTAAGGACAAGCCCCAGCAGGACTTCTGAGAAAAGACCACATGAAACAGGAGCCATCTGACAGGCCTGTGAATCAGGAAGCAATTTCCAGGTATGTTTCACAGAGAAAGGGTGAGTGCTGATGGGAGCTGCCTTTGCCAATTGCTTTGGGGAGACCTTGCAGTTCCTTTTAACATCACTGTGAGGTACACGCTTGTGCTATATCTGTTTGTTTATCCTTAGGTCGATGTCCTTATAGAACATTTTCAAAAGCTCCAGCTGACTAGCTGAGGAGGCAGAAGACAGAAGTATTCATATCTGGGCCTGCAGCATTTAAAGAATGAGCAGAGAAAGGACAGTGGCTTTTATGGAAGAGCAGAAAAAAATGCAACAAAATCTTGGAAAAGCCTGACCTATGACTGACACCCATCATAACCACTTAATAAAGTATCTCTGTGCATGAATTAAACCCTGGTGAAGTGTTTTGTTTCTTATGCGTGTATAGTAATGGCATGCCTATTAAAGGCACTTGCTGTGCTCCTGGGGAGGTGGGAAGCTTGGGTGATATAAAATACCTGTTTAGAAGCTGCTAAAAGCCTGACTGTTGATATGAACTGGAACCAAGTGGCAACCTGGCTTGCAGACCAGGATACCTGGACCTTATGCAAACCACCAAGAAAGCACTTTGAGAAACAAGGTGGTTGTGGTAGAGGTGGATGCTCAATATCAGTAGACTTGGTGGATGTGCAGTGGTTTTCCAAATATGACACTGCTGTTAAATACAGCTTAAGTTTGGCGCTACACATATTACCCAAGCATGTCTCTGCTATTGGTCTAAAAGGCAAAATAGGTTCTGATACAGCTGGGGCTTTTAAAGCCATTTTTAGCAGGTAGTGCACATGTCAGAAATTACAGACTGATGGGGGAAAGATTTTTTTTAACCAGGCTTTATACTGCTTTAACAGCTTGTTTGGTGTTCACCATCTTGTTACTAGCAATGAAGCAAAAGCCTCCACTGTTTTTAACAGGTTACTTACAGCTAAGAGTGGAGATAGTTTCATGTGCAATGCTTTTTGCTACATTGATGTCTTACCAGTTTCTATAAAGGATTGTAACCATAGCTTCCACAGAACTATCAGAGCCAGGCCTGTGAATGTGATCCCTTTTAACTCTGTGAGGGTTTGAAAAATCAAATCCAAGGATTGATTTAAAATAAAAGAATATGTGCCTTTGCTCAAAAAGGCAGACCATATCACAGTGTTTATAATAAAAGAGATTTGAGAAAGGTTATCATCAGATGATCATGACTTAAATCTTAATAGCTGAAACACAGGGAAGGGAGCAGGTACCCACCCATGCTGTTTAATAGACTATGGTCATGAAGCAATGGAGAGGACATTTTACCCTGAAGAGTTTCAAAAAGTGAATCCCAGTGAGGACAGAATCTACAAAATGACAAAATCATAGCTGTGAAAATGAAAATTAATAAACAGCAGCCCAAGTCCAGGTCATGCAGTGACTGGAGTTTGAGTCAAGGTAAAATAAGAATGGCAGGTGGCAGTTTCTACCTTATGCTAGCCAGCAATCTCGGCACCAGAATTTTTCTCACAAAACATCTCTAACTTCACCATAGACTTGAGGTGGCCCTGGAGCTCTCCAGCAAGTAGGAGGTGAGGTTGGCAAAAAACAATATCTGCACAGAAGGAATAACCTCAGTGAAGACAGCACCTTTGAAATAGCAAGGTAAGAACATGGCTGGGTAACACATGATGGTGTACTTTGCAGAAATCCTGTTATTACTCTTCCTTGCAGTCTTGGTGGAATGTGCAAACCATCTTACTAACACCCACAACAGAGCTTCAACCATTGACTTTCCAGCTGTTGCCCTGGCCTGTACCCTGTCATAAAAGAAAACAGCATAAAATGGATGGAAATCGTTACCTTATCTCTTGTAGTACTATTCATAAATGTGTAGTGTAAATAAAACTTAGAACCCAACTGAAATTTTGTGTATGTTATTCAACTATTCCCCCAATTATTTTTTTTTAAATGGGTAATATAGACATCAAAGTTGAAAGCTTTTATGATTATTTACTTACTACACTAAATACTACAGGGTGAGGCATTGAGCTGTTTGGGTAGCTTTCTTCTCTAACATGGTGTGTGTGGTGCTTTTCAGTTCTTCTCATTCACCTTT
Organism: Pandion haliaetus; assembly: GCA_013401275.1. Taxonomy (NCBI): domain Eukaryota; kingdom Metazoa; phylum Chordata; class Aves; order Accipitriformes; family Pandionidae; genus Pandion; species Pandion haliaetus. Next base: position 27,658 of record VYZV01005019.1, on the reverse strand, counting down.
AATTGTTCCAAGAGCTCCTGGTTTGCTGTGTTACCTGTGACAGAAGAGGGGACATTCACCACAGCCATGGTGTTAATAAAAATACTCCAATCTTGAGGCATTCTCAAGCTTAAA
>VYZV01005019.1:16232-27496 GCA_013401275.1 Pandion haliaetus | reverse complement strand
GGGGGGGGCTACTCTGGCCAGTCCCAGGGCGCTCTCCGCATATGCGGGGAGACAGCAACAACAAAATGGTGGCTCTCAGGGGCCAGAAAGGAGGGGATCAAGGAGGCAAAACTGGTGACATGGATGGAGGGTGAGGGAGTTCAGAGCAAGTGGTGGTGAGAGGTGGAGGGGCCAGATCTCCCTTTGGGTGCTGAGGAGCAGTGTGTCTGGTCCAGGATGAGCACCGTCCTTGTACCCCTTGTGTATGGCTCTCCAACATACCTGCATCCCCCTTTGCTTTCCTGAGCTTTCAGAACACTCCATGGTGCTGGCTTGTGCTTGTCCTTTGTGTACCCTGTTCTGGAGTTGTGCTTTGGCACTTCGCTGATCCCCTGAAGGGGAGTTTCTTGTCTTGCCTTTCCTGTCTACATGGCTGCTGTGTGCAGGAGGCAAGTTGAAGGTGTGGGATGTCTATTGATTCAAAGGTAGTTCATTGCACACTGCCACTCTGAGCCAAGTGGCTTTCATGGGTCATTAAAGTAACTCATTTCACTGATAAAATGGTTATATTTGTAAGCCTGGTTTAATTTACATCTGCTTTGTTGTAAGCTTCCCATCAGCATAGACAAATAAAAGCAATAGAGTGTATGGAGTTTGCAGAGTGTACTGGATCTCAGCAGGTTGCTGTGTCACAAGCATAAGGACTGTTACATGTGTTGATACTGCTCTTTATGACTCATTTTGAAAGGTGCAGAGTTACACTGCCTAAGGTGATTTTTTGACAGTCTATCTCTTGGCATAGTAAATGGCAGCTTTTATTTATGTAGGGTAAATCCTGCTGTGCAGGAACCACAGCACCCGTATCAGCCAAGTCTCTGCACAAAGGCAGCACTCCAAGTGGAGGTCCACAGTCCTGCTGGAGGTTGCATGCTGTGCGTGTGCACTTGCAGGAGGCTTGTACAAATGCACCAGGACAGAGCCTGCAGCTACTGAAGAACAGTGAGGTTGGGGCCTACACAAATGCCCCCTGGCAATGTCACAGGAGTCTCTGGGGCTGTGCCCCAGCTGCTGCCCAGTGAGGACAGCAAACACCCCAAAGGGGGAAAGCCCTTGCTTCACAGGATGTTGGTCATGTTTTGGTGGCCTTTTGGGCAGGGGTTAACCTCAGGCTCATCAGATCCCATCATGAGAGGCTGTGGCCCCTGAGCACAAGGGCCCAACAATGGGCAGTACAGCAATGTAGGTGGGGAACTCTGGTGACCTCCCCAGTGCCAATGGAGCACCCTGACTTGCGTCCTCCGAGAGCTGTCAGAGCAGAAGAACTTGCCCCTTGTCTGTGGTGGGAGAGCCCCAGCGGTGGGAGGGAGAGACCTCTGGAGGCCATCTCTTCCACCCCCCCTGCTCAAACAGGGCCACCTAGAGTCAGTTGCCCAGGCCCATGTCCAGATGGCTTTTGAAGATCTCCAAGGATGGAGATGCCACAAGCTTTGCTAGTGCTTTTTCACCCTCACAGTAAAAAAACTGTTTCCTGATGTTCAGTGAGAACCTCCTGTGTTTCAGTCACAGCCTGCAGAATGGATATCTGCTCCACTGTGGACCTCTGTGGACTGCAGGGGGACAACATGCATCACCATGGTCTTCACCATGGACTGCAGGGTAATCTGCTCCAGTGCCTGGAGCACCTCCTCCCCCTCCTTCTTCACTGACCTTGGTGCCTGCATAGCTGTTCCTCTCACATTTTCTCACTCCTCTCTCTCAGCTAGTGTTGCATAGCTTGTTTTACCCTTTCTTGAATATGATATCACAGAAGTGCTACCACTATTGCTGATTAGCTCAGCTTTGGCCAGTGGTGGGTCTGTCTTGGAGCCAAGTGGAAGCGGCTCTGTCTGACCTGGGGGCAGCTTCTGGCATAGTCTCACAGAAGCCACTCCTGAACCCCTCTACTACCAAAATTTTGCCATGTAGACCCAATACAGGAGCCCAGAACTGGCCACAGCATTCCAAGTGTGGCCTCACCAGTGCTGAGTAGAGGACAAGGATCACATCCCTCAACCTGTCTTCGGTACTTTGTATAATGCAGCTGAGGATTTTTGTTACAAGATAAAAGCAAGTTTCTTTCCAGAGAGCTTGTACTGGGGGTGTTTTGTAAATTCAGGGTGGAATCTGTGGCACCTACGCACATGCATGTCAGTAGTTTAAACATGGAAGTGTTTCCTTTGCACACCAAGAACCCAGGTTATGTGGCATCCAACTCTACCAATGTTAAGTTTAAATATTCAGTGTTCTGTTGATGGAGATGGCTCTATTGGGAATATCTGGATTATCTTAGAATTTGTTTTAACTTAGTCGAAGGAGGCAACTTTAAAAATAACTTAATAATGTTATGGTTTTTTTAGATTATATGGTAACATATATATATAAAGTTCCTGTTTATTTTTTCTGTCCTATAGTTTAAGAACGTTTTTATTGTTTCCGCATAGAACTTCCTGTTGTTTTTTAATATTTTAGCATTCTGTGTAACAACTTATTATATTTATTATATGTAAAATAGATGCCATTTATTTATATTTTAAAGCAAATTTCTGGTCCTACAGCAAAGCCTGAGAGAAAGATTTTAACTTTGTCACATAACAGCTTGCACTGAGTACTTCAGACACCTTCTTTCACCTTAATGTGCTCTATCTGGTTAGGTGATAATTGTGTAATAGTTTCTTTGTTTGCACCATCTGTAAATGGAGACCATACAAATGCTAAATTATCTGTGTTGACATAAGGTGTGGCACGTTTCAGACGCATTTCAGATACCAAGAGGGAAAATATACAATGCATTTTTTTTTCAAAGTGCAAAAACTACTGTTTTTAAGGTTTGAGTTAGATAGGAGTAACATACAGGTAGTCTACCGCAAGGTGGAGAACTTTTGTCCAAGACTTCAGAATCTTGGGAAGGTGTGAGGAGAGATGGAAAGGGAAAGGAGAAAAACATCGATTCTTGTAAATGTCACAAAACTCGGATAAGGATATTATTGTGGCTTCCTCTTACTCTAGGAGATGTACCATGTCTCTCCTAGTAAGTAAATTAAGAGGAAGTTAGAAAATTTCATTAGTATTTTGTTAGTATATTTTCTTGCAGTGTATCATAATGTGCAGTTCATCCTCATGTTCTAGATTTGCGTAATTTGCACTTCATAAGGAAATTTCTGCTTTGCCTGAAGTACTTAAATACAGTAATTGAAAAAATAACAAATATAACTGGTTGCTTCTTTGATTAATAAGCAGCCCTGACATTTCAAATGTGAATAAAACATTTAGATTTGGCTTATTTGCAAACATATTCATTATGAAAATATAATTGATACAACAGGAACCAGAGCATGAATCCATCCATTTTTAAACTCCTGTAAGTATTGTCACTGAGCTTATTTTATATTTGGTGTCAGTTGTACTACATTTCTTTCTCGTGCCTTCTTAAAGCAATTGAGGTAGTTGTGTCATTATCTTGATTCACCAAAAATGGAGAATCACTTGGGAACATACTAGTTTCTGACATTTTAACTGACTATAAGTATTTTAATTATGGTTGCAGAGTTCTGTGGGGGTTTGTTTTTCTTGGAATAGAAAAGGGAATTCTGTTTGTTTGGCATTATCATCATACAGGGAACTATTTAGTTTTTCACTTGGAAAATTAGAACAAAGACTAAGTATTTGCTATGGGGGTAGCAATGTTTACTTCGGAATAGCACAATACAACATAGCAAATAAATGTTGACTCGCTTAAGGTGAGAATAAATCTTGCAGTAACTGGCACTTTACTTTGTAGTACAAACTTGAATCACAATCCACAGAATTAAAGGAAAGCTGCTTTTCACCAGAAATAGAAAATCAGCACTTCTGTAGGCATGATGTAGTCAGTGTGGTACCTGTCAATTGATCTCAGATACTAAAATGTAAATACAGTAGCTGCTTTGGCATATATGCTGTGAACAGTGACACTTCAGCAAACCTGCTTAAAACACATAGCTAATTATATGGGGTCTGACAGTTAGGCAAGTTTTCTTTTTCAGTCAAGGAACACCCTATATAATGATTGATAGTTTTTGCATGCTTTGTTGAACCTTAGTAGAACTGTTTCTCTCTATATGCTAAATGAGTGAACAGTTGAGAGCAGTTGGGGCTTTCAGCTCTTCATGTTACAGTTGTCCTCGTAAAGTTACAAAAAAAATTCCGTATTGATTTGTGTTGCAGGTCAAGAAAGTACTATTTGCTATCTCTAGGAAAGGAAAGTAGTTTGCTCTCTGAAATTGGGTGACACTGGAGACTTGGAATATTAGCTCTATAACAATAAAACTAATTTTTGTACTGAAAGTCCCTGCACATTTTTTATACAATGCAAGTTCCAAATGTTGGCATCAGGCTGTTTGCTCTCTTTCTGTGTGAAAGGAAGTCAGTGTAGTAGCATCAGTGTCATTTTTGGAAAGTAAGGAAGACTCAAAGTGAGGGATGAAGCCTTCTTATGGAACAAAAGCTGTAAGAAAAATTGCAGTAGAAATCAAACAGTTGTTTTCAGCAAGGATATCAGGCCTGCTGCTGTAATGCTGCAAGGTTTTGAGCAGCAAAAGAACAAATAATTCTTGGGTATCTTTTAGCTGGAGACAGGAAGGTATCATGCTATAATCCAAGCAACGTGAATGAAAATGTAGTGTATGGTGAACTTCATTATTAATAAAGCAAAGTTACATGAACTGGAAAGTATGCTAAGTTATTTCTTGCAGCTTACCAACTGTTTTTGAATTAGCTCTTACGATTTCCACCTATCAGATGATGGAGAAATTTGAGACATCCTTCTGTTTTTATCTAAGAGCTTTCTTTTCATCTTTTATTTGTGAAGATTATGTACAGATCCAAACTCACTTTTTATTGGAAATTTTCTTACCTTAAAAAACTTAGAACTTTTTCTTCTTATGTGTGGTGTTTCAAACTTAATCTTCCAGTCTATTTGCATCATTTTTGTGTCACACTATTCTTTTGTGTACAACCACAGTGCATCAGATGCAGACAAACTGTTTTCACTCTTAAAGCCCAGTAGAATCTGGAACCAAACTGCCAGTAATTTCTTTTAGTTTGATTTTGAGTGCATTCTCTCCTTAACCAATCTCGTCAGCTGCTGCAGCCACTCTATGTTTTTTCACTTTCTGCTTTCCGTGTACGGACTTCTTAAATGTAAGTGAAGCTATCTATAAGAAATGAAAACATTCCAGATTTTCTGATAAAATCTCCACTCTTTTGATGCCTAGAAAATAGCAATGACTAAGCATCAGAGTGGCTAGTTAACCTGAATATAGGTTAATGTATTATTCAGTAGCTACTAATTTACTTTTTTTACCCCAAGATGTTAGATGAGTTAAGAAGAGATAAATGAATTATGGAAAGAATGTTGTTAGCATTTTCTAGGTTGGATTAAGAAATCTAGGCACTCTGCTTAAGTGTCTCTGCCTTTTTTCAATCAAGGTCTAGGTTGTTTTAGCAAAACTACTGGATTACTGATGTATTTGAAAATTAGAGTCACTGGGCTACAGCATAAGCATCATCTTTAGCATTTAGAATACATGTCATCTGGAAATTGGTACCTTTTGAGACTTAGTATGTGGGGAGTCTATCTCAGAGAAACTCTGGTAACCAGAAGATAATCGTATTTACTACTAAAAGCACTTTGGTGCACCTTTTCTGAAGTTATAAAGGTATGTAATGAAATTTAGGAGGCAAGCAATTTACCTGTGCATATTTTCTTCGGGAAATTTTATATATGTAGACTTCTTTTCTTAAGGCTGAACAAATCCAGTTTGGTCAGCCTTTCCTCCCACATCAAATATTCTTGGCCCCTGACCATCTTGGTGACCTCAGCTACACTTAATTGCATTTTTTTTTTTTTTTTTTTACTGGGAAGTCCAAAACTGTACAGAGCATTCCAGATGTGATCTCAAGTGTGGAACTGAGGCACTTGCTCTCTACAGCCTTCCTAATACAGTCAAGGCTTCTATTGGTCTTCTTTCTGCAAGGATATATCTATCTTTTAACTTCCCATTTTCTTTATGGAGTGCCAGTTGTGTCTAAATACTTAATAGTTTTTAAAATGTCAACACTTCATACATGTTACAATGAGGTTGTTTAGGGAGATCAGAAAGACTTCCAATGTGTATGTGTTTCAGTGAAGCAAGTTAATGTAATGCATAATTGCATATACTAGCACAAATAAAGCATATGAAAATCTTTTTCTATAATTTTCATTAGAATAGACAGCACATAATATACTGAGATTTGTACCTTTTAAATTTCACAGAAATAAATTAATAGATACTCCACTGTCAATCCGTTACACAGTTCAGTCCTTGCAAATTCTCTTTGCAATATAAAATAAAGCTTTCAAAGTATCTTGAGAGACAGATATTCTACTATAGTAAATGCTCTCAAGGCAGAGAGAAATATTCTATTATAGCAAAAGCTGTCAAGCCAGGGACAGTCTTAAGTAATCTTAAGAAGAGAGAGGGATGCTGTCCATTGATACATAAAGAATATCAGATTATAGCTTAAAAACATACAAGCCTCCTGATAAGTAAGAAGTCCTAAGCCACTGTTATGTGTTTGTGTGGCGCTGGGTTTTTTTGGTAGCGGGGGAGGGGGCTGCAGTGGTGGCTCCTGTGAGAAGCTGCTAGAAGCTCCCCCAGCTCCAAGTCGGCCCTGCCTCTGGCCCAGGCCGAGCCCATCAGTGACGGTGGTAGTGCCTCTGGAGAACAGATTTAAGAAGGGGAACCGGCAGTGGGTAGGGGGATTGGAACGTGAGAGGAACCCCTCTGCAGATACCGAGGTCAGTGAAGAAGGAGGGGGAGGAGGGGCGCCTGAGGAGGCTGATGGCCCTGCAGCCCGTGGTGAGACGGCAGGCTGTCCCCCTGCAGCCCATGGGGGTGAATGGGGGAGTGGAGGCTCCCGAAGATGGCCGTAACTCCATGGTGAAATCCGTGCTGGAGCAGTGTGTGACTGTAGAGCAGCCCGCGGAAAGGACCCACGCCAGGGAAGTTCAGGAAGAACTGAAGCCCGCAGAAAGGACCCGCACCAGGGAAGCTTGTGAGGAACTGCAGCCCGCGGAAAGGACCCACGTTGGAGAAGTTGGTGAAGGACTGTCTCCCGTGGTAGGGTCCCCACGGTGGAGCAGGGGACGAGTGAGGAGTCCTCCCCCTGAGGAGGAAGGAGCGGCAGAGACAATGTGTGGTGAGCTCACCCCAATCCCATCCCCTGTTCCCCTGTGCCGCCGGGGGGAGGAGGTGGAGAGAACAGGGCATGGAGTGGAGCCGGGAAGGCGGGAGGGTTGGGGGGAAGGTGTTCTGAGGTTTGATTTTACTTCCCAATATCCTTGTTTTGATTTGATTTGTAGTAAATTAAATTGATCTTGTTTCTTCCCCAAATTGAGCCTGTCTTTTGCCCATGAGCACAAGTGGTGAGTGATCCCTCCCAGTTGTTATATCGACCCACGAGCCTGCCATTATATTTTCTCCTCATCCCACTGTGGCCAGGGTTGGGGGCGGGGAGTGAGCGAGCGGCTGCATAGTGCTTTGTTACCGGCTGGGCTTAAACCACGACAGCCACCAGTTTGTGGTTGGTTTAGGACCTGTAGTTATTAAAAATACTAATTGTTTGAAATTATTCCATTGTAAGTTCCATAATTTTGGGTTCTAGACCTTCATGTGAATTATTTGACCAGCTCTTTAGACTGGAAAGTTTTTGTTTCCTTGAAATAGTTCAAAAAATGCTTTTCAGTTATGGTAATTCAGAGGATACATCTACATGATACAGCACAGACAGAGGTAAACAAGCTATGCCGGTGTTCAGGGCTGACTGAAGCTCCAAGGCTGAGTTATTTACTCTGGTGCCAAGGAGGAGTTCACATGCCCTGCCCAGAGCATTCCAGATAGTTCATAGAATCAGAATCATTTAAGTTGGAAAAGACCTTTAAGATCATCGAGTCCAACCATCAACCCTGCCCACTAAACCATGTCCTGAAGTGTCTTGTCTACATGCTTTTTGAATACCTCCAGGGGTGGTGACTAACCACTTCCCTGGGCAGCCTGTTCTAATGCCTAACAACCCATTCAGTAAAGACATTTTTCCTAATATCCAATCTAACCCTCCCCTGCCGCAACTTGAGGCCATTTCCTCTCGTCCTATCACCAGCCACCTGACAGAAGAGACCAGTGCCCACCTCACTACAACCTCCTTTCAGGTAGATGTAGAGAGCGATAAGGTCTCCCCTCAGCGTCCTTTTCTCCAGGCTAAACAACCCCAGCTCCCTCAGCCGCTCCTCATAAAACTTGTGCTCCAGGCCCCTCACCAGCTTCGTTGCCCTTCTCTGGACATGCTCCAACATCTCAATGTCTTTCCTGTAGTGAGGGGCCTAAAACTGGACATGGTATTTGAGGTGCGGCCTCACCAGTGCCAAGTACAGGGGGACGATCACTTCCCTTCTCCTGCTGGCCATGCTGTTTCTGATACAGGCCAGGATGCTGTTGGCCTTCTTGGCCACCTGGGCACACTGCTGGCTCATTCAGCTGGCTGTCAAACAGCACCCCCAGGTCCTTTTCCGCTGGGCAGCTTTCCAGCCACTCTTCCCCAAGCCTGTAGTGTTGCATGGACTTGTGGTGACGGAATTGCAGGACCTGGCACTTGGCCTTCTTGCATGTCATACGATTGGCCTCAGCCCATTGATCCAGCCTGTCCAGATCCCTCTGTAGAGCCTTCCTACCCTCAAGCAGATCAACACTCCCTCATAGCTTGGTATCATTCACAAACTTGCTGAGGGTGCACTCAATCCCCTCGTCCAGATCATTGATGAAGATATTATAGAGAACTGGTCCCAGTACTGAGCCGTGGAGAACACCACTTGTGACTGGCCACCAACTGGATTTAACTCCATTCACCACAACCCTCTGGACTCGTCCAGCCAACCAGTTTTTTACCCAGTGAAGAGTACACCTGTGCAAGCCATGTGTCACCAGCTTCTCGAGGAGTATGCCATGAGAGACAGTGTCAAAGGCCTTACTGAAGTCCAGGTAGACAACATCCACAGCCTTCCCCTCATCCACTAGGCGGGTCACCTGGTCATAGAAGGAGATGAGTTTGGTGAAGCAGGGCCTGCCTTTTATGAACCCGTGCTGGCTGGGCCTGATCCCCTGGTTGTCCTGCACCTGCCATGTGAGCATACTCAGGATGAACTGCTCCATAATCTTCCCTGGTATCGAGGTCAGACTGACAGGCCCGTCATTCCCTGGATCCTCCCTCGGACCCTTGTAAATGGATGTCACGCTGGCAAGCCTCCAGTCATCTGGGACCTCCCCTGCTGACCAGATTGCTGATATATGATGGAGAGTGACTTGGCAAGCTCCTCCGCCAGCTCCCTCAGTACTCTTGGATGGATCCCATCTGGTCCCATAGACTTGTGAATGTCCAGACGGTGTAGCAGGTCACTAACTCTTTCCTCCTAGATTATGGGGGGTATATTCTGCTCTCCGTCCTTGCCTTGCAGTTCAGGGGGCAGAGTACCCTGAGGATAACTGGTCTCACTATTAAAGACAGATCATCTGCTGACCTTCATGACGTACATCCTTGTCTCGCAAAATAACATTGCAGATTAAGGAAGATAGAAATGGGAGAAACTGGTGAGATTTTATCCAGTCCGTTCATTGTTTAAGGAGATTACAAACACTTATCTGTGCAGTAAGCCTACAGTTATCCCAGTTGTAAGCCTATTTGCATGTCTCCCAGTTCAACAGGGAAAGGGTTTACTTTAGCTCGCTAGTTTGTTTTAAGCCAATATTTTTATTTACTGGTGTCAGTGTTATTACATTCTTGTTGAAATTTCCTTCCTTGGTATTTCCATAGATAAAAGACAACTGTAACTTCTGTATTTAGTAACTGAATGAATTTTGCATAATTCTTCATCTTTTCTATTATATGTTTTTCAGACCCTAACCCTGATATGTTTAGAACATTATTCTCCAAATAATTTCCAGTGTGTCAACAGTGTTTTTAACTAAAATTCTCAAATCTCAGAGCAGTATTCTATGTCTTAGTAAGTCAGGAAAAGAATATCATGTAGTAGAAATATGAGCAATGGAGAGTAAGTGTCCAAAAGGTGGTATAAAACTTTCAGAAGATGTGATACTTCTTTTCTTTTAACACTCTTATTTGACATAGACATATTAGTAAAATTTTCTAGTATAGACTTAGTTTTGTTGGTTGCTACTAACTACCAAAACAGTAATTTTTTTATTAATATAAAATTTCTATTGTACTGTAATGCAATTCTTCCAGAAAAGACGGCAAAAATGAAATATAGAATTTCACTTACTTTGAAGGTATTGCATACATAGGGTGTCATCACGTAGTTATCCAGTTACTGTAGTACATACACTAGGTACTTCAATTAAATGTATGGATTAGGATTATAATATCAATATCAATGCTGTCTGCATGAAAATCATGTGAACTATGTGCAAGCCTGTAACTCAAATTCCAATGTTTTGAACTGTTTCAACTTCTGAGAAAGTTAAGAAGTATTGATATTTATACATACTTAATTAAAACAAACCAAAGCTTTAGCCATTTGGAATCTGGTCATTTTATGGTGGATGGACTTTGAAGTAATGTTTATGTAGTTCAGAACAAAGGGAAAGGTGTCTGTTCCTTTTCTTTTTCCCACAGATGCAGAATTTCATTTTAGAACTGTTGTTCTCTAATTTGTTGTAGAATAGCAGGAACATGATGTTTTTTACTTTTAGCTGTTTAGGCTTTCATTCTGTAGATGTTCCTCAATTTAGATGAAATGTTTTAATATTGGACCACTTTTAGTCTCCTGAAAGCTCTAAACAGCTGTGCTTAGAGCCCTTTAAGAGCTTTCATCAGTTTTCATCCTTCTAAGCCCTCTTTACTATCCAGTGATTATAAACTCTAGGTTAGCAAATGGTATTGATGGGAACCTGAATCTGGTGTGGTGAGGTCGTTAGTGGCTGAAACCTGTGTTTCTCTCTTTACTTGTACAATTCTGATTTCTTAATTTTTACTCCCCCCATCTCTACCCATTGGGGAACCCTGGATTGTCACCTGTCCCATTGTCTGTTTTTTTACTACTGCTGAGGTAATGGGTTGTCATGGGTTTGTGTGGCGCGGTTTTCTTTTTGGTAGCTGGGGAGGGGGGCTGCAGAGGTGGCTCCTTTAAGAAGCTGCTAGCAGGTACCCGGCGC
>VYZV01005019.1:3945-16158 GCA_013401275.1 Pandion haliaetus | reverse complement strand
AAGATGGCCGTGCCTCCATGGTAAAAACTGCGCTGAAGCAGTGTGAGACTGGAGAGCAGCCCGCGGAAAGGACCCACGCCAGGGAAGTTCAGGAAGAACTGAAGCCCGCAGAAAGGACCCGCACCAGGGAAGCTTGTGAGGAACTGCAGCCCGCGGAAAGGACCCACGTTGGAGAAGTTGGTGAAGGACTGTCTCCCGTGGGAGGGACCCCACGGTGGAGCAGGGGACGAGTGAGGAATCTTCCCCCTGAGGAAAGGAGCGGCAGAGACAATGTGTGGCAAGCTGACCTCAACCCCCATCCCCTGTTCCCCTGTGCCGCCAGGGTGAGGAGGTAGAAGGCACCGGGAATGGACCTGAGCCCTTTCCCTTCCCAATACCCTTGTGTGTTTTATTTGATTTGATTTGTAGTAAATTAAATTGATTTTGTTTCTTCCCCAAGTTGAGCCTGCCTTTTGTCCATGACCATAAGTGGAGAGTGATCCCTCCCAGTCCTTGTCTTGACCCACGAGCCTGCCTTTGGATTTTCTCCTCATCCCAACATGGGCAGGCGCGGGGGTCGGGGGTGAGTGAGCGGCTTCATGGTGCTTTGTTACCGGCTGAGCTGAAACCACGACATGGGTAAAGGAAGAAAGTTAACAACATAGTCAGTGGGGTAATAATCCAGGCGTGAAGTGTTTCCTTCTCTTCGCACCTGGTGAGGTAATGGCTAAGTGAAGCATTTGGAAGATGTCATAGTGTATTACTGCTTTCATAAATTTTAAGCATGAAGTGTTCAGTGGCATTTAGGGGTAATGACAGTATAAGTAATCAATAATAATGATGGCAGTTTATTTAATAACTGTCATAGTATATCCGGAGGTTAGTTATGACATGGGTTAAAGCTGAGGTGACGCTTTTCAGTAGTGTCCAGTGACAGGACAAGAGGCAACAAGCTCAAACTGAAATACAGGAGGTTCCCACTGCACATGAGCAAAAACTTTTTTACTGAGAGAATGACAGAAGAGGGGCACAGGTTGTCCAGAGAGGTTGTGGACTTCCAATTCATGGCTATATTCAAAAGCTATGTGGACGTCTGGTCCTGGGCAGAAGGCTGTAGGTAGCCCTGCTTGAGCAGGTCCCTTCTAACCTGTGGGGCCATACTGTCATTCAGTGAAAGTAACACAGGAAGCATCAGAAACAGAAATTTGGTAACACAGAGGTAACACAAAGAGAACAGAAACTTATTTCCTATAAATATTGCTCATTCTGTTAATAAAGTAGATGTTTCCAGATATAATGTTTTGACTTTTTCATTTTATGTTTTGATCTGTTGAGTGATGAAAACAAATACCACCTCCATTTTCACATCAATTTTTCTCCCTTTGTTTCATTAGTATCACGTTTACACTCACTCATTTGATGAAAGGACTGCAGCACATTATCATATTAGGGGAAAAAAAACCCCAGAACTTACTTCTGAAGCAAAATCTAAATCTACTTTCAGAACCATATAAATGATGTAGAAGTGACAGAAACTGTTTTGTACAGGTAGTGCTCCTGTTTTCACATTCTTCCTCAGAAAGCACTGGGTATTAGGCAAAGTGCCTTGAGTGGTGATAGTCAGTGCTTGAAGTATTACATAATGTCTTGTTCCCATGCTGCCCTTGACCAATAGGCGAAAATAAGGGTGAAATTTCATAAAACTAATTTGTTGTCAAGTATTTTGAAAGGTGTGAAGAAGTAGCATTGTGCATGTTAGACTTTGTAATTAATTCTGCTAATTCCAGTGTTGCAGCAGAGTAAGATCTTGGCTCAAGCTAGAAATTCCAGTTGATATTGTAACTATCATTCTGCATAGAGCTACTTTGGGGAGATCATGAACATGCTTATCCCAGCCCATGAAAGTTATGTTAATATCTTAAAGACAGGTGCTGCCTCAGTATAGGAAAAGTACCCAAATACTATTTAAGGTAGATAACACTTGACTGACTTAAAAGCCATAGTATACTCGACTTAGCAGTGTAAACATTAACTTAGAAAGCATACTAAACTTACAGAAATGTTCTGTAATTTATTTAATTTTCTTATCAAAACTTGTTTCTGGTTAAACACAACAAAATACCCATCCCAACAAGGAAGTTCCCATGAACTTCACTGTAGTGAAAATTGTTTCCTAGAGACATTTTCATTTCTAAAAGAAACAAACTATAAAGTCAGGTAGCTTGTATACCTCCATTGCTGCAGTCCAGTCATGGGAGCCATCCCACCACATCTCTGAGATCCCAACAAGATTATAGCCCCTCTGTAATTCCTTGTGTTTATTCACCGTGCTCTGTGTGAGCCCTTTGTACACCCCTTTGTGTATGAGTGCTTCGGAAAGACACCTCAGCCTACTGATTTCCCACAGAGAGTTTCGATGATTTCCTCATAAAGATGCTTTGTAACCACTTGCTTGCTCACATGCAAATTCGTGAGGTGACCCTGCCTAAGCTTCGTTTTGGTGATTATGTGTTCCCTTTCATTTGCATCACCCCAGGCCCTTTGCTTGTCAATCCTGTCCAACACTCCTTCACAGGGCTGCTGGTAACTCTTTCCCTCCTCACATTGTTCCTTGTTTAAGTCCGTTCTTACCAGGTCAGCCATCCTGCTGGCAAAGATACCTCTTCCCCACTTAGTGAGTTGGATCCCATCTCTCCTAAGCAGACATTATCCTCAAAGAGAGTCCTGTGGTCATAGAAGCCAAAGCCCTGTTGCCAGCATCAATTCCACAAACATGATGAGGGAGAACATCACCTAGGCTTTTGCCAAACTAATAGGACAAACTAATGTCTTACAATAGCATAAATATAATTGATGATTTGCTAGGTTTTTTTATTGTAACAGTTGTACTTCCTAGTCTTGTCACAACAAAAACTCTTCAGAAGTTTTGTTTTGTCCTGTTGTTTGTGAATGTAATCTTGTTGCTGATGTATACTGATGTGTAGGGCTAATGTGTAATACTGATATATTGTCCACCAAGAGTAAATACAATTTTGAAGTGTTTGCAGCTAAAATTAGTAGGTAGATCAAGGTGAGAGAGTCATGAAGTAGTCATTCAGCCTAAGCATCCATGTGCTGTCTGTGATCTGCTGGAAATACGGCATTTCATTATGACAGTTGTTGAGTAATACTGTTCTTAGGTACCTAATAATCTAATTGTCAAGACATTGCTTTTTGATCTTATGAACTTTCTTTGAAGGAGTTACCAGAAGTTACCACTTGCATTGGTCCCTTCCAGTGTCTATCTCTCTGTGCTTCCCCCTTCTGTTATTCTGCTATTGTAGGGTTTTGCTGCTGGAAATTATATGTGAATCCAGAGAATCAGCTTATATATTTCATTCTGTGCCATTCAGTTAACTATTATTCCTCCCATAAAAAGCTGAAAAGCTGAAAAAAGACTCATGAATTCATATTGCTAACTGAAATATTCAGCAACTAGTCCTCATATCAGCAGAGTCCAGCTGACCACTTTAGTATCCCTAAGAACCTTGGGAGAGGACGATCAAATAGTGTTTAGTAAGAAACTGCTGTTCCAACATGAAAATACATTAGTTTCTAAAAATTATTTATAGTATTCTTTTTCTTCCATGTGAATAGCATGTACAAACAGCCCTCTGCTTTACTGCTAACACATATAAATGGTTTCTTTGAATTCATAACATCACTTGTTTGAAGGCAATTATTCATAAATTTTTTGTTTACACAAAAATTGAAAAGGAATGCTTATCTAAAATGCTAGCGTATTATTGAAACTTGTTTCCATTTATACTATTGTTCAGGAAGGAAGCATTCTGTATTAGTTGTTGAAACTTGATGTTCTGAAAAGTTTTCCTTTATTGTGAAACACATTATGTTGCCAGAAATTCTTAATGAGTGTATTGGTGATTCATCATTATAAATAGATAAGGTCTTAAGATTAGCCTTTTATTCTGACCATTAAAAGCCTGCCATTACTACATGTGATTATGAGATCTAGTTCACTTTACCTTCTGTGATGTTTTATTTAGCCTTCTAGAGGACAAAAAAGAAAATTTCTGCTGCACTTGAAAGTAAATTACAGGCTTCATTTTCTGCTTTGAATTAAAGCCTGCTACATCATTTGATCTAGACAATAAAGCATATGTAGCTGAACAAAACTTTACAAACTCTGGTAGTTTAAAAAAAGTAAATTAGTTCAGGGTGAAGTAGTCCAGGAACAAAACAAACAGTATTCATTAATCTGACACATTTTAACAATCTTATTTTGTAAGTAATTGATCAAGTTAGTCTCTGAAACCAATCAGTCTTGGTAGTTGAAGTCTAGAAAACAGAAGGATTCCAACTAAGAATTTGGGTATATTAAAAAATCTTTAGGGAACTTAAGAGACAACATGAAATTGCACAGAATATACAGGAAAGGGGTAATTTGCAGCATAGTAGCTTTGCCTGAGTTCTCCTCATTAGACTGAAGAAATACTAATCTTGTCACATTCAGCAGCTGGGCTTGGGCAGTATCTTTTTTTCCCACTTGGAGGGGTTAATTAGCCTTCTTTCAGAATGTGGCCTGTTTAGCTTACATTCACATGATGCAACAAGCACTGGCTATACAAAGAAAAACCATTAACGGATGGGTGTGTCCAATTGCTTAATTAACCAGAATAAAAAGGATCTTTGTCAAACATTCATCTGTTGCTTGTGATACACCTGACAGTCCCATTAGGCAAGGATGATGTCTTTTCTGCTGTAATATGCAGTCCCTTTACTTATATGCAGTATCAGTGAAAAATGGAGAGACTTAATTTAGGTTATAAAAACGTGTTCATGTAGCTGCTCAGCATTGATGCAATGTAAAAGAATTACACTGACTACCTCACTAACATGATGCTAGAAAAAATTCCAGTGAATAGGAAGATGATAAAGATTGACTGTCAAACATATTGTATGGCATCTACAAGGAAATATCTATACTGTGTAGTGAGCTATAGCAAAGAATTCCATTTAGAACAGAGACTTGGAACAGAGCAATGGAAGCAACCTAAACACTTTTGAATAAATTGATATTAAGTCATTAGGTTTATTTCTGCTTAGGCAAAACTGATGACAAAGTTTATATTCCACAGTCATGCTTTTGCTGTCCTAGTTTACTTACTGATAAATCAGTCTATATAACAACCAGTTAACCTGTCTATCAGATTATTACTAAAACTGTATTACAGTCCTGAGGTAGAGAAGCACATCAGATTGTATGCTTAAATATAGGACTGTCACCAAATTGACAGTGTAAAGATAAAATGGACACAGTCACCAAAACATTTTAATCAAAAATATACGTGCAGTTTACAAATTCCATGGCTTCCCTGTCCTGTGGATGGGAGGACACAGTGTGAAGTTTGGTAGGTCAGTGTAGCAGTGCCAGCTATATGTTGTGTAGTCCTAGGTTGGGCCATGGGGCTCTCAGGGGTCTCTCCAGTTCTCTCTTGAGGGTTCTCTCCCACGAAACCCTGGATTCTCTGCAATAAGTCCCGGTATCTCTCTGGACATCATCACTTCCAGGACTGGACAGAGAATACCTGATTCTTGACTATGCCTGTTCAGCATCCTCAGCACCTAACAGCAGACTGTCAGCTGTCACTGGCACTTGCAGTCTGCCCATCTCAAAGCTTCTCCGCAGTTACTGACAGCTGGTTTACAACCAAAGTATCCTCTGTTCTTATAATGAATCTGCTCCCTTTTCCTAAAGGCCTAACACTGATGTCAGCCAGGCACAATCCATGACAACTGCTGCAAGGAGATGACCACATTATGTTCCTCACTTACATCAGAGTACCTGGCTCAGGTTTTCTGAGCATCTTGAATTGCAGCTGTAATGATCAGTTTATTTAAGCTCATACATTTACATTGTGGATGAGTTTCGTCTAGTGCACTTAAGGATGTCTTATATGGCACAATGTCTTGTTAATTTATCTGCGGAAACTTTAAGATGGTTGCATACTGGAAAGGAAACAAATTTTCTTTCTGGATATTATTACTGGAAGTTGAATGTTCCATTAATATTGGATTAAGGGAAAAACTATTGGTTTTCTTTTAGGGTGGACTGATATTGAAACTGTGGCACTGATTTTAGTGTTAAATACCTTTACTATGGACTTTATACAGCATTTTCTGTAGGCAAAAAAAGGTATGAAATTTACTATTTTACAGTAAACATAGAATCACAGAATCATAGAATAGTTTGGGTTGGAAGGGACCCTTAAAGGTCATTTACTCCAACCCCCCTGCAGTGAGCAGGGACATATTCAACTACATTATGTTGCTGACAGCCCCGTCCAACCAAGCCTTGAATGTCTCCAGGGATGGGGCATCTAGCACCTCTCTGGGCAACCTGTTCCACTGTTTCACCACCCTCATTGTAAAAAATGTCTTGCTTATATCTAGTCTGAATCTACCCTTTTTTAGTTTAAAACCATTACCCTTTGTCCTATGGCTACAGGCGCTACTAAAATGTCTGTCCCCATCTTTCTTATAAGCCCCCTTTAAGTATTGAAAGGCTGCAGTCTCTGTGGAGCCTTCTGTTCTCCAGGCTGAAAAACCTCAACTCTCTCAGCCTTTCATCACAGGACAGGTGTTCCAGCCCTCTGATCATTTTTGTGGCCCTCCTCTGGACCCACTCCAGCTGGGCCATGTCTTTCCTGTCTTGAGGACTCCAGAGCTCGAGTACCCCACAATACTCCAGGTGGGGTCTCACCAGAGCGGAGTACAGAGGCAGAATCCTCTCCCTCGACCTGCTGGCCACACTTCCTTTGATGCAGCCCAGGATACAGTTGGCCTTCTGGACTGCAAGTGTGCATTGCCAGCTCATGTCCGGCTTTTCATCTACCAGTACCTCCAAGTCCTTCTCCACAGGGCTGCTCTCAATCCCTTCATCCCCCAGCCTGTATTGGTACTGGGGGTTGCCCTGACCCTGGTGCAGGACCTTGCACTTGTCCTTGTTGAACCTCATGAGATTCACATGGGTCCACTTCTCCAGTTTGTCCAGCTCCCTCTGGGTGGCATCCTGTCCCTCAGGCATGTCAACCGTACCACTCAGCTTGGTGTTGTCTGCAAACTTGCAGAGGGTGCACTCGATCCCACTGTCTATGTCATTGATGAAGACATTAAACAGTACTGGTCCCAATATGGCCACCACTTGTCTCTGATCTCCATCTGGACATTGAGCCATTGACCACTACTCTCTGGATACGACCATCCAACCAATTCCTCATCCACCAAACAGTCCATCCATCAAATCCATATCTCTCCAGGTTAGAAAGAGGATGTTGTGGGGGACCATATCAAAGGCCTTACAGAAGTCCAGATAGACGACATCAGTAGCTCTTCCCTTGTCCACTGATGTAGTCACTCCATCCCAGAAGGCCACTAGGTTGGTCAGGCAAGACTTGCCCCTGGTGAAGCCATGCTGCCTGTCTCAAATCACCTCCCTGTCTTCCATGTGCCTTAGCATAGCTTCTAGGAGGATCTGTTCCATGAGTTTCCCAGGCACAGAGGTGAGGCTGACAGGTTGGTAGTTCCCAGGATCCTCTTTTCTACCCTTTTTAAAAATGGGTGCAATGTTCACCTTTTTCCAGTCACTGGGACTTCATTTGACTGCCATGACTTTTCAGATATGATGGAGAGTGGCTTGGCAACTACATCAGCCAATTCTCTCAGGACTCTAGAATGCATCTCATTGGGTCCCATAGACTTATGTATGTTCAGGTTCCTCAGGCGGTCTCAAACCTGACCTTCTCTTACAGTGGGAGGGACTTTGCTCCCCCAATCCCTGTCTTGCGGTCCATGCACTCAAGAGGTGTGGGAAGAGAGGTTGCCAGTGAAGACTGATGCAAAAAAAGTGTTGAGTACCTCAGCCTTCTCCTCATCCATTGTTAACAGTTTGCCAGTGTTGCGTTAAAGCTTAAAGAAGTTTGGCAGAAGTAAACCCCCTTGCATTCCAGCTTGTCCTTCAGGTATCAGAGGGGCAGGGGGTGGCTGGGCTTAGATTCTGAGTGATGGCCAATTCAGCACTTTTAAGTCTGGTCGTCTTCAATATGTTGACCTATCACAATTACGGATGCACAATAGCGCACTGTTGTTTCAGTTTAGTTGCGTTCAGCAAACTAGAATGGCCAGTCTTAAGGAGTTTGGTTGTGTTCAATGAACTATCGTGGCTAGATTAATGAACAGTACAGTTTATTAAAGCAACAGGGGTACAGGTTCTTTTGGATTGCTGGTGATAAATACACTGTCTGCAAAGCACACGTAAATAATAGTACAGTAGACTACAAGCACATTAAATTATGAAAAAACTCTATAGAAATTTCTAAGTTTCCTGGGGAACCACTCGGTATAACCAAGGTTTTGAATGTTACCCAATAGGTGTGCTTATAGGGGGGGAAGAGAGATTCAGCCCATCAACTGATCCCAGAAGTCACCATGTCCTTCCGACTTGTCTATGATGGTATCTTCCCTAGCATTCATCTTCTCGTAAGGCCTTTTATACTATTTTCTTACTTTTAGGTGGAGCTTGAGTGACTCTGGTCATACATACCTTTATTATGATTGGTGTAAAGTCTCCTCTCTTTTAAAGGTATATGCTAGAGAAAATTCAGAGCGCATGTTCAGTGAGGGGTGGTTGCACTTTGAAGGCGGGTAGGTTTTGGGATGGAGGTGTGTTTTGGGATTATAATGAGATTATAATAAGCAAAGTTCACCTAGAGAACATGATTAGCGTGTCACTACTCTGGAACTGAGCACTTATGATATAAATCAGAAGCAAGGCCATAGCATTGACATAACCCCATTGTTGCACTTCCTTGCTTCAGTGGATTCAATGCAGGGAATTTCCATTCTCATTCCAGTAGTTTCAGTTCCCCATGCCTGCAGTGATAGCACAGAGCCTGGCTGTGGTGTCTCTATGCTGCTCCACCCTCCATGTTGTTCCTCAGAGTCAACATACCAGGCTCCCCTGGTGTTGCTAACATCTAAGGTTGTGGGTTATGTTGTTTATGGGATTATTATGGAACAGATTTCATGTATATCCACTGCATTCCATCCTGGAGGTTCACCTCCTCTTAGGAGGGGGACATATCAATAAGTCAGCTCCAGCAATCATTCCACAGCCAGTTGTGTTCATCGGGGAGGGAGGGATACGCTTTCTTTGATGTTCCTTTTCTGACTGACATACCTATAGAAGCCCTTTTTATTATTCTTTGCATCCCTTGCCAAGTTCAGCTCCAGACACACCTTGGCCTTGCTGACCCCATCTCTACACAACTGGGCAGCATCCCTATGCGCTTCCCAGAATACCTGTCCCTGCTTCCACTGCCTGTGCATTTCCTTCTTGCTCTTTAGTTTGACCAGCAGGTCTTGACTCACCCATGCCAGTCTCTTGCCTTCCTTTCTTGATTTCTTTTACCTGGGGATTGAGAGCTCTTGTACTCTATCGAAAGCATCCTTGAAGATCTGCCAGCTCTCTTCTGCTCCCTTGTCCCCGAGAGCAGTTTCCCAGGGGGTCCTACTGACTAACTCCTTGAACAGCTGGAAGTTTGCTTTCCTAAAATTCAGGGTCCTGGCTTTACTCTTCGCCTGACCCATATCCCTCAGGACTGCGACTTCCACCAGTGCATGATCACTGCAGCCCAGGCTGCCTCCAATCTTGACGTCACCCATTAGCTCACTTGTGTTGGTGACTAACAGGTCCAGTGTCACACCCCCTCTGGTAGGGCTGTCTATTACCTGGCTTGAGAACTTATCCTTAATGCACTGCAGGAGTCACCTGGATTGCCTACAGCTCACCGTGCTACCTTCCCAGCAGATGTCGGAGTGATTGATGTCCCCCAGCAGGGTGAGAGCCTGTGAGTGTCCTGCAGCTGGAGTAAGAAGGCTTTGTCATTAGGCTCCCCTTGATCAGGTGGCCTGTGGTAAACACCAACCACAAGGTTCCCTTTGTTGCCTCAGTCTCTACTTCTTACCCATAAGCTTTCAACCTGCTCATGGCTATTCTTCAGAGATTTTAGCTCTTCACAATCTATCTGTTTCTTGATGTAGAGGGCAACCCCTCCGCCCCTCCTTCCTCACCTGTCCCTTCTGAACAGGTTGTAGTCATCAATAGCCACACTCCAGTCATGGGATTCATCCCACCAACTTTCATAACTTTCTAGAAACACAGTACCTTTCAACTCCTGCATATTTATCCTTTGGACATCCATTTTCATTGTTAGGATTTTTAACATTTCAATAGTCATCTGTGAAGTTCTGCTCCTTTTTTCTATTCATTTTGATTTTGTCAGGCATGCTGGAAAGAAGTAGAGGGTTCAGCCGACATGGTAACTTTGAGTCTATTGATTAATCTCGAATAGGTTTGAACGACAATTTCAGTCTTCCTGAATATTTCAGAAGAAGCAATTAAATCTGTCAGGTACCATAGGCATGGTTCCATGGAGTTTAAGCCAGTGATGACCCCTGTTGGCAAGGTCCTGCCCCTATTCTCCGCCCCCATCCCAAATTTATATACCTGTTTCCTGCTTTGCAGGGACTACATTTGAATGCAAAGTGAGTCAGAGGTAGTTGGAGGGAGAGACTGCAGAAACACAGCTTTAAATCAGCTTAAACTACTGTGGAAGCCAGCCTTGAAAGGAAGGTCTGTTGTTGCAGCTGGTTCCATTGTCAAACAAGGAGAACACTGAATTTTCTGATTGCCTCTGAGGTTTTTTTGGTACAGTACTGAATTTCTCATACTGTATATTGGTATGCCCCTGAATAGACACTTTTTTTATTATGGTTTGTCTCAAAAAATATTGTAAGTTTTTTTGGGGGGGAGTTTGTTATTTGTTGGGAGGCAGGGGCAGTTGAAGTCCAGCTTCTTCCCTCTCAGCCATCTGGGTCTATTCAGTTAAACTAAAAAATCGCCTGGTTAGGGCATTCTAAGTATTTTTTCATATAAACCTCTTTCATTATGCATGATAATGCTACTCATTTTTAGTGACATTGGTCCTCAGGTTGCCAAAGTATTCCGTAGCTAATATAGATTAATAGAGATTAAGAGCAGTAAAATTTTTACATCACAGAACATTTGGTTTACAGACTAGTAATTTGTATTTGTTTACTGTAATTCTTCACAGAAGCATAGTCTTCTGTTTTGAAGGTACTGAGTGAAGAAGAATCTGCTTCATCTAGTGATTATTTTCACCAGTTAATCATCCACTGCTTAAAACAAATAATTCAAAATCAGGAATTACTTTTTTAATTTTTTTTTTTTTTTACTTTGTCACTCAGTCAATTGTATTGTCACTTATTTTGTGCAAAATTGAGGAATCCCATAGTTCCCAGTCTATATTTCCTATGAAGGCATAAGTCATTCTTGGTTGTCTTCCTGATAAGTTTTCTTTGTAAGGCATTTTCCTTGATTCCTGAACCATTTCTGTATTCTATGCAAATTTCCATTGTTCCCTTTAAATGTTAGGGCCACGATCTTACGCACTTTTCTACTGTGTATGTATTTCTGTATGGTTTTGGTGTTGAGAAGTTTCTTCTTAGATTTTAACTACAGTGGCTGCTTTAACGCTTTCTGCTAAAGAAGGTTAGTTGAGTTCCTTTTTCACTGTGACTCATTAAATGCTTTTCAGAGTTTGCTTTCCAGATTACAGCCCTTCAGTCTGTGGCCTGCTAGAAGTTTGACTTTGATTTTGAATGTATAGAGTTTTTAGTGTAATTCAGTAAGCCAGAAAAAAAACAGTTTTGAATGATGACCAGTTACTTACAAGCCAAGAGGAGATTTGCTGCTGATTTTTCCGAGTTATTCCTAAAGTGACAAAACTCAGAGAAGTGATATGTTTCTGCACATGTAAATAAAAGATATTTTGACTATAAGTAAGATAAAAGCCCATTTGTACTAATATGGTAGTAGTGAGAAAAACTTTTGACTCATAACCAAGATTGGTATTAGCTAATTTTAAGATCTGAATAGAGATAAGCAACAAATTAGTGTGCTAATATAAATTAAAAAATAAAAAAAATTAATGCAGTAACCTTTTTTTTTGTCTTAATTTTATTCAGAGATCACGATGCAGACATCAGAGACTGGGTCGGATACAGGTTCAACTGTGACTTTACAGACATCTGTGGCTGGACAGGCAGCAGTGCCCACACAGGTAGTACAGCAAGTACCAGTTCCGCAGCTGG
>VYZV01005018.1:38159-55126 GCA_013401275.1 Pandion haliaetus | reverse complement strand
CACTTATTTTACAGCTGAAGCACTGAACCTTCTGTAATAGTCCATCATTAAGTAAACTGAATAGCATGGGATGTTCACTGAATGCAGTTGGCATTCTGCCACAGTTACTCACTCCGACAATAACATGATGGCCTGCGAAACCTGAGCTTTCATCAAGCACTGTTACGCTAGCTAACTAAAAAGGCACAGCAGCTGGAAGAGTGGGTAAGAATCAGTTCTGAATGTTCTATTCTGCCTTTCCAACAGAGCACAGGCTTTTCAGTGGCTTGTCAGAAACACTATTTCAGGTTGGAAAACGTATCCGTACCTTTGCTGACTCAGTGATGTTATCCCAGTAGGGAGAAGGAAATTCCAGCTTCCCAACAAGTATCTGATCAAAGAGGTCTTCCTGAAGGTTGTTTTCACTGTAGAACAGCAGTAACGAAAAAGATCATGAGAAAGAAGTCAATTTGTCATGTGAATCTTTAACTTGAGTTAGGGATGGAACAGAAACGATGTTCTATCAACTACTATAAATGCATAATTCGCAAGTTTATACAGTGGCAGCACTTCTCAGGTGTTTGCCCTAGCACGCTGTCGGGAGCGATGAGAACAGAAAAACTAACATACTGAGGTGAAAAATACGTATTGAGGTGAAAGGACTTCCACTGGAAGAGAGACTGCACAGCTAACCTACAGGAAGAGGAAAGGTGGTTAAAAAGTCTGTCGGTCACCTGCAGCCTAGTTCCAAAGGACCTGCTGCAGAAAGCACATGATGGGGGAAGACATGTAGTGAAATGAGCCTCTTCTGTTAAACTATCACAACAGGAGAATTTTCAAAATCCAAAGAGGAAATATGGAAAACACAATACATTTAGTTTACTGAATATTGTCAGGCTACTGATACTGAAAGAGTAAGTACTTTTGCATCAAACCCATGGTATCGTGAATATTCAGGGACCAATGACAGCGGGTTTTTTGGTTTTTAACTTCTCTTTGTTGCCCCTAGCCACTGTGAACATCCACCCAACCTATCTCTGTAGTGAAAGTTTACCTCTTGGGTTGGTTTTGCAAAAAGTATTTATTAACCTTGCTTAAGACCTGATTCTAATAGCATGGTGTGGACGTTCTCCGTGCCCAACCGCCAAACTCTATTTGAAGCGCTTGCCATTTGTTTGTAGAATATATCTTTTAAAGCACGTTTTCAGTTTTAAACATGAACTAACCGCATGCAGAAAACAAACGCCTAAACTAAACGGTAATTTTTCCAGCGGCTATTGTTGATATTGTATTCTTCGCAAATTATTCGGTCTGGCGATTTTTAGTTACAAACGAAGTATTTTGGTGTAAAAATTGACAAACAGGCTGCGCACAAATAACGTACAAGTTAAGAGGAGAATTCCCAATTAAAATGTGCCCGTTCCCTGGCAAAAAAATTGCTGGGGCACAAAGCAACATTGGATTTTTAGTAGAGCTCATACATATTGTGACATTGAGTAGCAAGTATCACGTCTGCAAACTCCATCGCTCATACGACACTTACCAAAAAGAATAACAAGGCTAAAAATGCAACACCAGCAAATTCTTCCCTTCACCTCAGTTTTACCATTAACCTTTACCCTTGCCACTACGAACCAGTAAGCTGCTGTGTCCCAACAGGAACACTAGAGGGCAAAGCATACACGTTCATTGAACTGCGATACACAGCAGACAAAAGGAAAAGAAACTGTGCCCTCACGCCACCGTATCACTGCACACACCAGTAATCCAGTTGCTCCCTTAGAAAAATAAGTAATAAAATTGATCCCAAAACCTGACAAGAGGGACATGTGAAAACAATTTTCAAAAAGAACAGAATAGTAAAGAAAACGTGTCAATCTGATCAATTTTCTCTCCCCCCCTCCGGATGCCTTCTTCAGGGAGATAGGTAAGACTCGCTTAGAAAGAACTTGGTTCTTTACTATTTTTCCCTTTGACATACAGGGACACTCACCTGCGAAACGGTGGAAATCCACACAACAGTATGTATGTGATCACACCTGCAGCCCAAATATCCACCTTTAAGCCGTATCTGAGAAAACAAGACTCTGTTACTTGTGCTGGATTAGAAAAACAGTCATTCCAATCAAATGATTACGTTTACATGAATATATATTGTTACACACACACACACATATATATATATATATAGAGAGAGAGAGAGAGAATATATATCTATGTTCTAAGTTACTTGCTGATGAGGTGGAAATGTATTTTATACCTAAGCATCATTTTACTTAGCGTCCTCCACAGTCTTTAGGAAACCATGATAACATCATTTTTCATTGATTTCTGTCTGGCCCCCGTCCCCAACCCGATAAGCCTCAAGGCTCTCCAGGGTCTTCTGAATATACCCAGATTCAATTCAGCATCCAGGTTTCCCAATCCAGAATCGCTAATGCTGAAAGACAAGGATGTGCTCTCTCAGTCCCCATATTGGAGTAACTATCTCTAAGGTTCTCGTGTGTTGCTAAGCAACAAGATAGATACCAATTCTCCACTTTTCTTTTAAGGCACAGAAATTAAAACACTAGAGGTCAAAAAGAGGTCTTTCCTATTCTTTTCTATCCAGCAGATTCAGTTTGTCAAGATCTAAAACATGCAGATGAAGCGCCCTTTGATGTTTGAGCTCACCGCAGCTGTGAAATATTTCTCCGTATGACAAACGCACTGAACAGTGCTTGAAACAATACCCCCACCCCCACCCCCCCCCGTTATGCAGACCAAAGTCAGAATGGTCACAGCTATGGCAAGAGTCAGCTAGCACGGACTGCATGTCTAATAGGTCCAAAAGGAAAGATGACTTGTGAAATTCTGCCATTTTACCAAATTATTTTGTATTTATACAACCACCCGTTCAAATACAGGAAAATGGGGTTGTTTAATTAAACCAACAGTTATCAAATAGCATGCCTCACCCAAACAAGGTCACCTGAATCGACGTGATCTAATTAGACCTGCTCTGAGAACAGGTTTAGACTAGGTGACCTCTAGAGTCTCCTCCAATATAAATTACTCTGTTCCTAACATGAACACTGTGTTTCGCCTGTGTTTCTCCCCAGGCAGCTGCCACAGCTGGTACAACGGGCTCCGAACCGTGAGGTGAGGCAGGGAACACAAACCAATAAACTCCACTGCACCAGCACTGATCCTAGGGAGATGGGAAGCGGGCAAAGGTGAATTCTGGGAGCAGGCTGAGCGAGGAAGCTGGCCTCTTCAAGGAACTGAATGATGCCTGTTTTCTCACAGGGGGTCGGGTTACAAAAATATGGAGGACCATCCTATTAGAGCATTCTAGTTCTTACAACAGTTAGGAGCTACCTGCCAAAAATAACTGGTTACAAGACCCATGTCTTGGTCATCCTTACCCTGTCTCTGCAATGATTTCTGGAGCCACGTATGTGGGCGTACCACAGACGGTATATAAAGGTCCTTCAACCACAGTTGCCAGTCCAAAGTCTCCTAACTTCAAAGACTTGGTTCCATCTGGATATTCACATACCTAGAATCAGCAACATAACAACAGAATGAGGAGGAGAACATCTGCATTTTTTAAATGCTTTCATTTGTTTGGAAAATAATAATCACCACACCAAGAAGATGGGAAAAAGAGGTAGCTTCCAGAGCCCTGTAGGGAAAGAAGAGACAAATGGTATGACCGTTGATTGCCACAGTGTGGCTGGAGCTGGTGTTCAACAGAGCTGTCTGCTAGCTGTGTAGGTCAGACCATGATATAGCCTCAAGCAACTATAGGGGGAAAAGAAAACCCAACCCTAGAATGCTGAGAAGTTTCAAAAATATTAAGAAAAATATAAAACTATGCTTCCATTTGATTAGTTTAAAATGGGACTGGCAGCTGCAATCAGATTGTTTAACATCTCTCACTAGCTTAGCACAAATTTAGTCAGTGTACTGGGTATTTCATAGGCAAATGTCTTCCCTAAGCTTAGTCTAGGCAAGTTCAGTACAAGAGCGAGAAATCTGACTGAGAAGTGTTTAGGCTTCTGTGCAGACCCACGTGGATCTTACCAAAAGACCCATAAAGAATCTAGCACATCTTGTTCTGAGTCATTTTGTTGATGAAAGCAGCTAAATTTTAACAGAAACAAAAGTGTTAGTGATAGCAAGGGTAAATCAAACCAGACCAACCCCAAAGGAAACATCCCTAATAAATTAACCTGTTTTGTTCTTACAAGTAAAACGTTTATGCCAACACGATTTCAACAGGATCTAGTTTATAGAACGTAGGACTCCAGAATGGCTGAATTTATTTGGTTTCCTCAAACAACTGAATACTGCTAAGGCAGCAATACTATCCTTCATTCCCCTGGGTAATTCGTATCATTAATGGAAACACTTGTTCTCCTTGATGTAACGCCTTCCTATCTGCTATTACTCCTAGAGTTTGTATTTTTAAATGGATGACTAGTAAAGAGAATGTAATTCAGACAGCTGGGTGACCCTGTGCAAAAGAACTAACTCCTTGCAATTATAGGTAGCAACTGACAGGAATTATTTGCATTTACATTCAATACCAGTATGTTATCTTAACATTCTGCCACTGTCAATCACAGTGAATAAGATTTGCATCTCTTTAGGCTTTCTAGGCAGAAAGGACATTTGTGCCTATTTATAATTGATTCAATCACTAATGAGAGCTTAAAATTTCTTTGGACTGGCTGTGTTGGAAGATTCACTAGTAATAAGTAAGACTTCCACCTTCATTTTCTTTCTCTTAAGTGCCATGTTGCTGTGACTACATTTTCCAGGAGAAGGGCCCCCCCCCCCGCTTCCTTTTGCTAAAAAATCCAATTTATTTGAGGCCTTATTTAAATTGCTAAACACTGCCAGTAGAATTAGCTGGGAAAGAATTGACTGTTAGTTAGAAAATATTTTCAGCTTATAGCCCAATCCTTGTAATAGTTCAAAATCTGGTCTGGGATAAGCCATGACTCCTACTCTAGATGCAAGCTCGTTAAACGAGATTGAGAAACACCACAGATCACTTGAAGAAATGCCTACCAAGTGTTGATGAAAGCTACTAGCATTCCTGACTACAGTGGCTCAGGCAGGGGAGATTATGGCCCTGTTTGTTCAGTGCACAACACGTAGTAGCTAATACCCAATACGTAATACGTAAGTATAACCTCTGTGTATAAGCAAGACAGCACGCTGGGCCCATTCTGTGAACTGTAGTCTAAGCAGTTCCCAAAGCGGACTTCGTGGTAATTCTCAACACAGTTAGTTCACGTCTCTGCTGAAAACAAAAGTAGTCAGTCCCCTAGGACAAAATAAACGTATGTACAGAGTTAATTCATGGCTAGAATAGTGGTAAATCATCAGAGAGATGCTCCTACTATGACTGTGAAAGAAAAAGAAAAAAAAATTTGCTTGAGATAACCATATGATCGTTCAAAGAAGTGGCATTCGGCCCACCTTTTCTCCCACTTGCAAACAATAATAAATAATTCATTGACATAGCTTTAAAATTCATTGTTTTGTGAGACAATACTCCTGCTTACCCAAATGGCAGCCAATCAAAATGTAAATAAAGATAGGTCTAAGGACAGGTTTGAGCACAGCTCACTGGGGTCATGGTGATTGCTATCTCATGGCAGAAGACTTATTTCATACATACTTACTATTCCAAATTAATATTCCTGCTGTTCTCTGCTCAGCTCCTTGACATTTATATACAAGCATTTGCATTAATGAGAACAAAGTAAGAGAAAATATTAGAAAAATAAATGGAACATACCAGGAGATTTTCTGGCTTGATGTCTCTGTGCACAATGTTGAGACCATGAAGGTATTTCAGTGCACTGGCTAGATTGTAAACCATCGCACTGCCATCTCGCTCTGTGTATTTTGTCGAAGAAGTGATAGCATCGAATAGATCTCCTCCCTAAAGTAATGGAAAGATAATAGATCACTACATGGAAAATAATTAAGATGATGGTATTTCATGAAAAAGCTGTGTAAAGCCTTCCTGTGCAAAAGGCATGCTCAAATGCTTGTTAAACAGTAAAAATACTATTTGGCTGAAAGATGATCTTGTCACACCAGGATACTAGACCGGGACTTGCGTCATCTACGTTAAACTCTCAACCGTACTCCAGGTTTCCGGTGTCCGAGTTTGGGAAAACACAGGTCTTCTCTGTCTTGATTTGATTCTATTGATCTTCGTACCCTTGATCACTCATTTATATTACCTACAGGTACAGGCATACAGTTTCCCTTTTCTTCATCTAATCAATGTAATACCTTTACAAAGCAAAAAACAGCCCTGATTTTGAGAAAAGCATGAAGTAAATTACCCCAATAATAAAAAGCTTAATGTAACAAATATGTAGCAATTGTAATGAACTGCAAATTGGAATTTCCGTAGATAGTGCAGAAATATATCAACTAAATATAGCTGAAGAGGACAACAACGTAAGCATGACCTTTTCCAACCTAGAGAACCTCCAGGTGATTTCCGAATATGCCATTTGTGCAGTCTGATTACAGATGCCCTGTTCCTCTTGGAATACATAACCACATGTGAGTTACTGATGCAGCATTTCCAGTCACTGACACAAATTTTATGTGGGTGTCTCTGTGATGGTTACCCTGGATACATCTGTAGGAGTGATCTGTCTGAGCTGTGGGTGGCATTCCAAGCATTTCAGTACACGTGGAAGAGAAGCAGCGATTCAGGAAATACAGGCCAAGATGGTGGTGTATTAAAATATAAAAAAAAATACTGTCTTAAAACCAAAAAAGCCTCTACTATATAAAAATAACTTCTAGAAAGGAAGAGACATGGGTAGGCTACAGAAATTACAAATTCAACAACTACAGACTTTCTTCAGAGGTTTCCCAGGCTGGCAACCGTTCCAGAGGGGACTCTTGAATCTAACAATGTTTCAGACAGAAATCAAAAGTCACGATGATGATATGTATTATTTGTATCTGACATGCCAATCAAGCTGATGTACAGTGTTGCTGTGTATGTACAGAACACAGACGAGAGAGTGCGTGACTAAAACTTGATGCAACTTGTGTATTTGGCTCACAAGA
Source organism: Pandion haliaetus (assembly GCA_013401275.1). Lineage (NCBI taxonomy): Eukaryota > Metazoa > Chordata > Aves > Accipitriformes > Pandionidae > Pandion > Pandion haliaetus. The sequence goes on along the minus strand of VYZV01005018.1, from coordinate 48,046 downwards.
TGACAGGAAAATGAGGATTTTTTGTTTTCTCTGTACAAGTATGAAAGCAGCATCTATTCTCTGGTGTAATGGAAATAAGGTGAGTGAATGGTTGATATAAGCAAAACAGGTGAGATTTTTTGAGTTTTAGTTTTGCTGGACCATAATCACTTGAGTTTAAACTATTTGTTATATCTATTGTCTACTAAGGTAAATTAATTAAAGGGAACTTGTTTCTTTAAAGCAAATTATTAAATAAAGACATTAGTGAAATAAATGCAGGTGTTCTGTCAGTAAATGCATATCGCTCTTACACCCACATATTGTAAACACGATATAAAATCCACTATCCACTTCCCTCTAGACTGCGCACATTGCAGCATTACCTCAGATCTGTGTAAATAGTCTAATTACAATCGAGGAGACGTAAATTCCATTAATATAACTGACGGACAAGAGTATTGGCGTGATTAAAAATGCAGGTTGCCACTGAAATCTTATCTCAGTTATCACAGATTATGTCTCCCAAGATCTTAATGTTCCTGAATACTTCTCAATTTCACACCAACACAGAGAATTAAAAAAAAAAAAAAAAAAAGAAAAAAGAGGTCTCCTTAGTCCCACCTTGACCAGCTCCATCACCAGATAGAGTTCTGTTGGGGTGTCCATTTCCTCTATAAGCATAATGATATTTGGATGCTTCACTCGACGCAGAATAGACACTTCGTTTTCAATCAGGTGTTCCTGTTCAGAAAAGAGGACAGAAGTTTGTCTGAATAGACGTGAAATTGCCAATTCACTTTTCCTTTGATCAGCTGACCACTGTACTGTATCACTGACCGTGTTTAATTTAAAATACTGTATTTCACACACATAACCGATGAGATAGCTCTGAAAAAAAGACCCCGGAACTTGACAGCAAATCAGGAAGTGCAGATTATGTTCTTATGTGGGTATTATGAGGTAAAATTAAGTTCAGAACACCCCCGAGCTGGATCATTGTAACCTGCCACCCCCAATCAACAGTGAACATGTCCTTGATCCTCTCCAGCCTTCACCTCTCATTTAGCGTAGGTTACTCAAGGACAGATTACCTAGGATTTATTTTCAAGGACTTCATTTTTTAAAAAAGTTGTGGATTATATAGAGGAAAAAATATTATACCTGCTTTGGTTATGGATTTCAGTTCACTTTATATGTATGTTCATATTTGCAATCTCCAAAACAGCTCAGTTAAGTCGTCGTGGCTCCAAAAGCTTAACGGCACGCAGATTGAGTTTAAATTTCCCCTTCCCCATACTTCTGAGGAACTAATGGCTTTCAAGGACAAATTAGTTTCAGAACGTTTTGTTTTCTAGAACATCTTAGCACTTGGTTAACACTGGAGGGTGAAGAACATTACATGCCCCTTTCATGCGAAGAAGGATTTGCATTTTCCTTTCTAGATACTGGAATGGAGATACCGTATTTAGGTTCACTGCAAAATAAGTAACAATGCTTGCATAAAATACTAGTTTCCTTACGCTCTGGCAGATAACAAATCACGTCACCGGACTTGGAACTTATTCATGTTTAATGCACTGATTAGTAGCATGCACTTCATGCATTTGTGAGCAGAGCACTAGAGGTAGCTGTGATCCACTGTGCATAGGCAGCGATTGACGATCTTACACTACTTCACCTTCTATTTCCAGGGTTATTTACGGGTGCGTTGTGTTTTTGCCAAAGCTTTATGTGGCTGTGTAACTCAGAAACCACATGCCTTGCGTGCATCTCATTTTGTGGGAGTATGGTGCGGCATATATGGGTTACACAGTCACACCTTTGAAATTCAGTTTGAAAGAGCATCAATTGTCATTCTGAACAAACATATGTCTGCTCCAAGCAAAGTGCTCTGGAGAAAAAAAAAAACAAACATGAAGCAATTTTGTTAAACACAATGCTGAATCTCATCGACAGACAAAAGTGAACAGCCACAGCATACTAAGACTTACGGATGGAAGCCTGTAAATTCAAAACTAGCATTAAGAGTCCAAGTGAAAACTAGAATTTTATTACAGCTTTTTCCACCTAAAGGACAGATAACATACTAAATTTATTACATCCATTAATTAAGACTAAGGCACAATAGCTTTACCTGTGCTTTCTTTATCTCACTTGACTAAATTGTTAATTGATTTAAATAAAGCTCAGGTAAAAGTAATGTTTATTTAAAATAAACAGTAAAACTATTTTTTTTTAAAAGGCTCCAAAATGTTGTTGAGCTACTGTTTTAATACCTGTCCTTACAATGCTGACTAATATGTAGCTAGTTATTTTCAACCGCCCCGCTGTTTTTGCTATATTTTGTCATGTACAAAAATAGTAATTCTCAAACTTGTTGTAACATTCCCCTAGATAGTGCAATATAGATTTCAGTCTGCATTAATGTGGTTTATTTACAGAGAAATTATGGTATAATTAACATTTAAGCTGCTTGTGGAAAATACACTAGTCAATTGGATTCAAGTTTTAGGACATCCAAGATAAACGGCTAGAGAGCAGTGAGCAACATAGAAGTCATGCGTATGGCTTGATGGGCCAGATGGGTGATTTTTAAGGCAGGGCTTAAAAACATGTGAAATGGAGTGAGGAAGGGGTAAGATGTAGCAAAATTTAATTATTTTCTTTGTTGGAATTCTTCCTGGACAGTTCTGCCACTGCCCTAACAGGTATAAACATCTTCCTAAAAACAGTCCTCCGCTTGTACACACGCATACATCTTTATGTAGCTGTACAGCCACAGGTCCTTTCAAAACAGACAAGTATGCATCCACAGGGTTGTTTTTGGGTTTTTTTAAATTATTTGTCTGTTTTAAAGCAGCAAGAAAGATAAATAGAAAATATGTTTAAACTCTGCTGTATAAAATGGATTGTCTATCTCTAGACCATTCTAATTTATGATACTGTTCTGAGTTTGTGTGGTGGGTTTTCGTTGGTAGCGGGGGAGGGGCTGCAGGTGCGGCTCCCGGGAGAAGCTGCTGGAAGCTCCCCCGGCTCTGAAGAGCCGGACCCGCCTCTGGGAGAAGAGACCCAAGAAGGGGAACCGGCGGCGAGTGGTGGGATGGGGACGTGAGAGGAACCCCTCTGCAGATCGCGAGGTCAGCGAAGGAGGAGGCTGATGGCCCCGCAGCCCCTGGGGAGACGGCAGGCTGTCCGTCCCCCCCCGGCCCAGGGAGGGCGGCGGAGGCCCCCCAAGATGGCCGCCGCTCCACAGGAAAGCCCGCGCCGGAGCAGTCTGTGACCGGAGGGCTGCAGCCCGCGAAAAGGACCCGCGCCGGGGAAGTCCGTGAGGAACTGCAGCCCGCCGAAAGGAGTCCCGTTGGAGAAGTCGGCGGAGGACTGTCTCCCGTGGGAGGGACCCCCCGGCGGAGCCGGGGACGAGTGAGGAGTCCTCCTCCCGCCGAGGAGGAAGGAGCGGCAGAGAGAAGGTATGGCGGCCTGACCCCAGCCCCATCCGCTGTTCCCCTGTGCCGCCGGGGGGAGGAGGGAGAGAGAACCGGGAGTGGAGCCGAGGCGGGAAGGAGGGAGGGGCGGGGGGGAAGGGGTTCTGAGCTTGGGTTTCCCTTCCCAATGCCCTCGGGTTTGATTTGATTTGCAGTAAATGAAATAGATTTGGTTTCTTCCCCGCGTTGAGCCTGTCTTTTGCCCGTGGCCGTAAGCGTGGAGGGAGCGATCCCTCCCTGCCCTTGTCTCGACCCACGAGCTTTTCTTTGGATTTTCTCCTCCTCATCCCACCGAGGGGCCGGGGGCGGGTGGGGGAGCGAGCGAGCGGCTGCGTGGTGCTTTGTTACCGACTGGGCTGAAACCGAAACCACGACAGATACCTAAGCAGCTGACTTAGACAAGTCACAAAACACATCTAAAGTTGCAACCTGTACACATCACCCAAAAGTTTTCTTTTGCAGTGAAACACGCTGGGTCGCCCTTCCCGCAGCCAAAGAAATGGCAATACTTTACCTTTTGGAGATTAATTGTAACACTTTTCCTTGGGGTTATACATTTTTAAGATTCCTTTCTAAATCTTCCCTTAAATAAACATAGAGAATATGAGATAAAGTGATGGGGAGGCAGGAACCCTCACCTCCTAGCACCTAATACACAGTTTAAAATCTACATAGATAAAACATTTCTGTTTCAGGACCTCTACTTAAAGCAAGTCATCACAGCAGGTAATGCATTAGTGTACAGTAATACGCAGCTCCGCATTTGGAGCTCTGAATTACACTTCAGAGCAGTTACTTACTGTAATTGACAAAAAGGGTACCTTTGAATTAAAATCCTGAGTTGGTTGCAAAGTCACCTCCGGAATCATTTCAGTGCAATCATTTACATTAAAAAAAAAAAACCAAAAAACCCCCCCCCAAAAAAACCCCGTGTTTGCATCAAAAAGTCCATCTTTTCAGTCATCCCTGAGAGAATGGCATATTTCCTAGTCTCAAAGAGACTTTAATCCAGAATTTGATTGCTAATTAATACTGTGCCCTCAGTGTTCTCTTAGCTAACACTAAACTATAACCCATTTGATTCGTAAGTTCCTCAAGAGCTCCTTATTTTTAAGGTATTGCAAAGCAGTGAAAATAGAAGTATTTTATTTGTTGTTATCTGTTCCAACACTTAGTTTACGTTCTTGGCTGTAGGTTGGAGGGTTTTTTCTTCCTTTTTAAAACTCTCTGTACTTGGGAGGAAGGTGAGGAAGAGGTCCAACACTCTGAGATACTTGCTTTGATTATGTAACGTGACATGAACATCCAGCTGTTCTGCCGGAGAGACAATTTTGGACCTTTCTTTTTTCTGAGCTTGAATTAAAAAGAAAGTTTAAGGGACTCTTTTGCAAAGAGACCTTTGTTATACAGGATGGTGAAACTACATAAACAGAAAGAAACGGTTGCGAAATTTTTTTTCAAACCCATGTTCTGTATATAAAAGATGCATGTACAGCCATGAAAAGATAAGAGGCAGAGAGGGATGGCAATTATATGAATACACATAGCTGCAAATTCCCTCTCTCAATATTTTACGGATCAAAATCTTTCTAATATATTTTGGACACATATTGGCATTTTTTTTTGTTAGTCCAATAAAACAGAAGGCAATTTGTTTGTTTTTTACTCTATTATCTAGTAGACTAACACTCAACTGCTTTTATTGTTTGCTTCTTGCATGCGTTATCATCCTGTTATTCCAGATATTCTGCAAATAGTCAGAAAACCCAAACACACCCACCACTTATGACTAATGAGCAGCTGCTAGTGCTGTTTCTGCTATTTTTCTTACACGTGCAAATTGTTGTACGCTACCTTTCCACAGCATTTAGCCTTGTCTATGATCTTCAGTGCAAACTCCTTTCCTGTGGATCTAGCAAGAAAAATACGAGAACCATTAATTAGAAACTGGTCAACAAATTGTGGCACTATCTGTAAGAACACACACCATCATAACAGAAAGCCTTGACCCATGGAGGTTGCTGACAGAAAATTCAGAGAACCGACTTGATTTTGTTGGTTTTTCTTTTTGTTTGTTTTCTCAGCAGCATTCGCGCCTTCTGTTTCCCTGACTACCACAACCTAGCTCACTTAGTGTATTAATCCCAGGCTCCAGCTGCAATTCATTCTTCTGTGACCTGGCACAACTCTCTGTCGCTTCTCTAATGCAACATGCAAAATTTGTCTTGAGCCTTCCACTTAGCTTTGTTCAACTGGTAGGCTTTCAAGATACAATCATACACGTTTACGTGTAAGTGAGCAGAAGAAAGATTGATACCCTCGTGGAAAAATTCAATAGGATTCAGCAGAGCTAAAAACCTATAGTTAATTACAGACTAGTCTAAAATCCCAAAGAATTTATTAGGCACTAATTTTAACCTTTTGTATTTCATTCGTTCCGTATTTTTTCAAGTATTCTGTAGAATTCTATAGCAGTCACCTGAAGTCCCATGACATTTAAGAGGGTGGTTATATACAAAGTAAAAAGGACTACTGTTTACAGTAAATACTCTCACAGAAAGGAGCTCTTATGTGCCTTTCATCTCCCAGAAGGGGAGAAAATGAGAGAAAAAAGCAACACAAATGAATTATCTTTTTTTTTTTACAAATAAGACATTACTACTTGTATTAATGATTTATTAAAAGTCACAAGAAAATGCCATAAGACCCTGTTGCTACTATTTTGTGTTGTGTCAGTACCTACAGCCTCCATGTGCATCAGAACACTACCGGCACGCATGGTAAAAAACACTGGAGGCAGTTAAAAAAAGCAAAAGTCAGGCATGTTTTTAAACTTCCAGGTTAATTTTCACTATACCTTTGGCATTGGATACAACTAGTCAAAATTAGTACCTTACAATTAAAAAAAAAAAAAGGAACTGAAGTAATGCCTTGCATTCAATTTATCCATTAGTGAAAAAATGCAGTAGAGAATCTCTGCTCTGAAAGTGCAGCTGTATCCGTGAGGTTGTCATAGTTACAACCCGATCTGGTCTTTAGATAGAAGCGTTATCTAAACGGTATCTGTGAAATGCCATCCTCTTATATTATAGACCCGATGCAAAATCTACTACGAATACAGTGTGTAACGCAGAATCACTATTTCTGCGTCATACTAAATTAAGTGCTTTATCTGAAAGCCTGCGAACAACTGATCTGCAAAACCCACTTGGTAAACCTTGCGCACTTAGGCTGTGTAGAAAGAGGAGTTAACATTCACAAAGCCAATTCATCCACCAACTTCAAATCCCTCTTGCAAATGTGCCTTACTATAGCACCCTAGAAAAAACCCTGGATATCATCCACATAATTTGTGTGCTAATACCACTGCTTATCGTAGACGAGTATTGTCTGACAGGTTTCTGGTATTCTTCTGTCTAGCTGTCAGTGTCCATCTGTTGACTCATGTCTTCATATGAAGACATATAGGCACCCTTTACCAAAGAGACCATCTTACTCTTTTTGTAGAACAGCTGGTATAATAGGATCCTGGCTCCACAACTAAGGCTTCTAAGCACAACACTATTAGAAATAAAGTATAATAATTAATAGGAATTCAAAGACAAGCATTTGTACTAGGCATCTCCTCTCCCATTGCTATTATTAGTAACTATTGCTGTATGTTTATTTTATACAAAATTCATTTAGTATTGCTTCACTAAATATAAAGATTGGATCACATACAAAAACAGATTTTTATGTTTTAGGTCTTTTTTTAAGATTTTAATTTTTTTTTTTTTTTTTAAGAACTGGAAGGTTGTTTTTCCAGTCCAGTTGCCTCATTCCAAAAAGCACAGATGGTGTTTTGAAATCCAAGTTGCTTAGCAGCCCTTGTCCCATTTTCAGTGGAACTTAAGTGATTTCCAAAGTGCACGGTCAATATTCCTGAAAATAATAAATTATGTTATCTTATGCTTTCAACCTGTTATTTTTCATGACTGTTGTTCACTCTCTAGATAACAAAGGATGTGTGGCCAGTTTGAGGAAGTGTGGCAAAACACTGAAGCATCATTCATTTGGTGCCTGTGCCAAAACTCTGCGTTTTTAAACCATGGAAGAGCCTTTGACAGACAAGGTACGCTGAGGCCTGACGGGATCCAGCTGTGCTGATGGGGAAAACGCATCTCTGGGCCAAAGCTGGCGGGGCTGACGAGAGCTTTAAACTAGAATCAGTGGGGGAAGGGGATACCAAGAGGACTGCAGTAGGTAAGCTAAGGGTTGGCATGGCATCGCCCGAGGACGGCAATGCTAGTGGGAACATTGACCCTGCTCCTGGGAGCACGGAGAGCTCAGGAGCGTAACTGAAATGCTTGTACACCAATGTACGCAGCATGAGAAACAAACAGGAAGCGTTGGTCAGCCCTCGGAGCTACAGTATCATTGGTATTAGTGAGACTTGGTGGAACGAGTCCCACAGCTGGGTGCTGGGATGGAGGGCTACAGGCTGCCCAGGAGGGATAGGCAGTGCAGGCGAGGTGGAGGTGTCGTAGTACGTGTAAGGGAGGGGTTTGATTGCACAGCCCTCGCAGTTAGCGATGGTGTGGTTGAGAGCCTCTGGGTGAGGATTAGGGGGACAGAAAAGAAAGATGTCTGTTGTGGTTGTCTACTACCGGTCACCCACCTGCCCGCCACTCATGAGTTATTCTATAGGCAATTAGGAGAAATTTCTGGATCAGTAGCCCTTGTCCTGATGGGAGATTTCAACTTCACAGACACCAACTGGGAATATCATACTGCTAGACAAGCAGGTCTTGGAAATTCTTGAAGTTTGTAGGAGATAACTTCTTGTCACAGGTACTCAGTGAGCCAACTAGGACAGATGCCCTCCTAGACTTGCTATTTGCGAATACAGGACTCGTGGGGGTTGTGATGGTAGGTGCCTGTCTTGGCTACAGCGATCACGAAACGGCTGAGTTTCGATTTTTTTGGTGTAATGAGAGAAAAAGACAGCAGAGTTGCTCGCCTGGACTTCAAGAAAACGAACTTTACGCTGTTCAGGGAGCTATTTAGCAGAGTACCCTAGGAATCTGCTTTTGAGGTCTTACCACGATTGCCGGTCGCTCTTCAAGAACCACCTTTTAGAAGCACAGGAGCAGGCAATCCCACTGTGTCATAAGGCAAGCAAGCGGGGCAGAAGACCAGCTTGGCTGAACAGGGACCTCCTTGTGGTGCTCAAGAGGAAAAAGAAGTTGTACAATCTCTGGAAGCAAGGTCAGGCTTTGCAGCAAGATTACAGAGCTGTGGTTCATATATTCAGGGAGAAGACACGAAAGGCCAAAGCTCAGTTAGAGCTGAAACTGGCCAGTGTTGGTTCAGGTAACAAGAAGGACTTTTTTCAAGTATGTTAATAGCAAGAGGAGGTCTAAAGAAAACATAGGACCACTACTTGTTGAAGACTTGTCACCTGACTAATAGGGATGAAGAACAAGTGGAGGCATTCAATGTGGTTTTTGCCTCAGTCTTTTTAATAATACTGATAGACTTTGGGCTGCCTGGTCCCCTGAGTTATAGGACTACAAGTGTGGGAACACCAACTTTCCATTTGCGGACACTGAAATTGTATTGGACCAGCTGTACCAGCTGAATGTTCACAAGGGCACAGGGCCTGATGAGATTCACCCCCAAGTACCGAAGGAGCTAGCGGATGTTACGGCAGGACCGCTCTTGATCATCTACCAAAGGTCTTGGGAGTCTGGGGAGGTCCCCACTGACTGGAAGGTAGCCAATGTTATTCCGGTGTAAGGGAAGACCCAAGGAACTACAGACCTGTTAATCTAACCTCAGTTCCTGGAAAAAATACAGAGATTATACCGAGTACTACTGAAAGGCATTTAAAGAGTAATGCAATCATCAGGTGTAGTCAACATGTTCACAAAGGGAAAGTCCTGTTTAACTAATTTGATATCCTTCTATGAGAAGGTCACCAGCCTAGTGAACGAAGGGAAGGTGGTGGATGTAGTTTTTCCGGATTTTAGTAAGGCTTTTGATACTGTCCCTCACAGCATTCTTCTGGACCATTTGTCCACCTGTGGGTTCACGGTGTGCTGCTTGAAGAACTGGCTGAAGGGCAGAGCTCAAAGGGTTGTAGTGAATAGGGCTACCTCTGGCTGGCAACCGGTCACAAGCAGTGCTCCTCAGGATTCAACTCTAGAGCCAGTCCTGTTCAATGTATTTATCAACAATCTGGATGCAAGACTTGAACGCATCATTAGCAAGTTCGCTGATGATACCAAACTGGCAGGTGCTGTTGATTCTCTTGAGGGACAAGAGGCTTTGCAGAGGGATCTAGACAGGGTGGAGTATTGGGCTATGATTAATGGGGTGAAATTTAACAAGTCCAAATGCTGGATTCTGCACCTAGGACGGAGTACTGCCAGGCACAAG
>VYZV01005018.1:26931-38140 GCA_013401275.1 Pandion haliaetus | reverse complement strand
TTCACAATTTTGCATAGCTGCAAAACCTTTCAGTATATTTCTCACTCCCTGATATTATCGTATTTATAATGTATATCTTCTCAGTAGTAAATATCAGGTAACATGTTTCCCTCCTTAAGGAACAGACCTGTAAATGGAGTACTATGTCCTTGACAAGCTGTATAGGCCAAATTGCTGGCGACAGGGCTGGAAGGCACGTCCTAGGAGGAGCGGCTAAAGACGCTGGGTTCACCCAGTTTGGAGAAAAGGAGGCTGAGGGGCGACCTCATTGCTCTCTACAGCTTCCTGAGGAGGGGAAGTGGGGCAGGAGGGGCTGATCAATTCTCCCTGGTACGCAGTGATGGGACGCATCGGAATGGTTCAAAGCTGCGTCAGGGCAGGTTTAGACTGGACATTAGGAAGCATTTCTTTACCGAGAGGGTGGTCAAACCCTGGAACAGGCTGGTCCGCTGCTGGAGAGGTGGTCAATGCCCAAAGCCTGTCAGTGTTTAAGAGGCGTTTGGACAATGCCCTTAATAACACGCTTTAACTTTTGGTCAGCCCTGAAGTGGTCAGGCAGTTGGACTAGGTGATTGTTGTAGGTGCCTTCCATCTGAAATATTCTATTCTATGCAGTTTCGCTCAAGCCTCTTAACGTGTAGCTTCTTGCCAAATGAAATGGACAGAAATCCAGTGGCAACTCAGCTGGCATATATTGCCTTCTCACAGTTTTTGTAACAGACCTGCGGTCTTTAAAGCAATAGGGACATGATTACACACTGATGTAATGCTTGTCAGGCACCAGAGTTTGTTGATAGAAACTGTTCAAAAAGAAATTAAAAAATCAAGACCTTGGAGTCTAGATGTTAACACCGATGAGAAGCATTATCTTAAAACTGCACATGCAACAGGAACTTTTTTCGGAGCAGTAATTGTAGCCTATTCAGATCACATTTAGCCGGTTTTTTTTCTTTATCAGCAAGCACTGTACTTGGCTAATATCTCTAAGAGCTGCCACCTCAATCTTTATCCCTTGCTCTATAAAACTTGCATGCTTGTACATCACTTTCTCAAAAAAGTATTAAAAATAACAATTGTCATGTGCTGCGATAAACCACAGGGGCATATTGGACACTGTGTTACATACCACTTGCCAGTATTATTCTCAGTAATGGAGGGAAATACTGCAGATACCACATGAAGAAACGATTCTCTTGAGAAAAAGCAATAATGGCTGCAGAAAGTTATGGATCGTAAGATCCATTCACCTATATTTCAGTAGAGGCCGCCCCCGGTTCAGCCTCAGTACCCAACCCTTTTGGCCCATTTGGCTGACTCAGCAAAAGTATCTATGCATCTATGATCTGCTAAGACTGGAACGAGACGTTTCCATGCATAATTATCTTTCTTTTCACTTAAATAAAACCAGCAGATGAGGATCAAATAATAGAAACTGTTTCTGTAACTTTTACGGTTTTTACCGGCATTTGCTGAACTTGCCCAGTAGTTGCGTACAAGTTGGAGATTCCTCATAACATTTAGGAAGCTGACATAACTCTGAGATTGATGAAGACAACAGACGGTGGTTCTAAAACACACACTAAGAAAGTGACAGCCAAATCATCTGTTATGTTTGCACTAGCAGCAAAGTGTGACACAAAGCTTGCAGAGGAAGGGCAGTAACCCAGCACAGGTCTGTAAAGGTATCCTGTCTACCCCACGGGAAATCAGGCACAAGAATATTTCAGAGTCTGGAATACCGAAGGGTTGTTTTGAAAAGTCTCTGGCTACTCGCCACACTACCTGACAGAAGCAGCAAGCACAAGGGAGTCAGCAGCACAGGCTAGCAGCCACCAACCGCATGCCTTTAAGAATACTTTGCCCACAGTATACTGAAAGCTGTGAAAAATCATTTAAGCAGCAGGCAGTAGGGATACCACAGCGGCAGAATCGCTGAGGCAGNTCAAAGACTGTTTAGATGCCACATACAATTTCCTGCCATCTACAACAGTCTGTTGTGCGAGGGGATTTCTGAAGATCTGTGGGATTTCCTTAAGAGCCTCCATCAGAAGGTGATACCTCCTTTAGTTTCTGGGATAAAAAGACATGTTCCTCTGCTGCTCTCACATCTCTTTGCTGGAATAATACATAGGAAGCTCTCTGTCTTTTGCTATGCCTAGTTCTCCTGAAGCATAGGCATATCTTCGCAACTACTCTTTGCTTTCATCTCATCACATTTTCTATGGAATTATCCTAATGCACAGGGCTTTATCCAGTAAAACAAACAGCAGTACTGAACAGTTTCCTTGCTCACCGTTCTACGCACTCCTTTACAACAGCAAAATTGCCATCACCAATCACCTTCCCCACTTTATACTTCTCAAGAATGGTAGATGACCCTGAGCACTTGCTTCCATTCACACCTGCAAAAAAAGCAAGGTCGATAATGCAAGCTGAAGAGAAGTGTCAGCAGGATGTAACATATCCCCAATGGGTTCCACAGATACGGAAGAGTCACAAATGCGAAACAGCACTTACAAGTAAGCTGTTTTCTTCACAGCTTATTCCTTTGTTTTTATCTCAAACTAAGAAAGAACAAGATAAGGCTAATCAGAGTTGTTTGACCTTTTAACACAGAAATCAAATATCACTATGTTTTTGTGCGGACATATTCTAAAAGTAATGAATACAGTTAGAAGTCCTTAGCCTAAATATTTTCTTAACTCAAAATACCTTTTCTGAAGCATCTTTTTGCACACTCAAAGCAAAAATGCAAATAAGATTCATCTACAATCCATGTAAAACAGTTTTATCTGCTGAATTCCTTCAAGCTCCCTTAGCTGTGGCTGAAACATCCAAAATGCAAATAAGTTTGATAGCTGCTTCTTTCAGTATTTTTAAATGTAAAAATTTTTTCTAAAATGAAATTTTAAAACCATAAAAAACCCAACATTGTTTAAAGAGATAAGGAATGAAAGGTTAAGTTTAGCTACGGTCATTTGACGGGCTAGCGGTTCTACCTGAAGCACAATGTGCTGTTTTGAGGAGGGCTCCACTTTCAATCCAGCCACAAACACATTTCTGGTGATACTCTGCAGGTTGTGTTCAAAATCACTCAAATTCCTAATAGTGACTATTGAAGANAAAAAAAAAAAAAAAAAAAAAGGATAAAATTTATTTCCTAGCTTTACTGCCTCGATGTAGAAAACGCAATAAAAATTTTTCCAAAATAAGGTTGTTGACAAGATATCAAACATCTCAGAACAAAAAAATGATTTGAAGTTATCAGAAACCATCCAGAAGTGCTAAACCAACTGTTACCTACAACAAAATTGTTGCAAGGATTGTTAGCAATTATTGGTGTCCTACCTTCGGGACTCTGGCAACGGAGCGATTCAGGTACACCGTTCACGTTGGAAGAAGATCCACCACGTGGAGGAATCTATGGAAGTACATAAGAACTTAGTATTTCTGATGGTAAGCAATCACAAGAAGGAGCCAGACGAAAAAAAACCACCCTAAAAGCACCTACACAGAGTCAGTTTATTTTTCTACTCCCATCTTATTTTTATTCTTGCTTTCTCACAGTTCATCATTGTAATACATCATTGTCACTTGCACCAGTTTAAGATTCAGCCGTGATATTCCTCTTTGGATAAGTAGTTGAACAGATTTCAGTAACCAGCAAAGCAAATTCCCTCCAGCCGCACCAAGTTCCGTCTAAACACGATGGAGCCAGCGTGCGCGGAGGCAACGTTCCCTCCTCGTTCTACAGAAGACCATTACAATACACTCTGCGTACATTTTCACATAAACCAGAGACAGCCATCTCCAGACAACCATCCAGTGGCCAGTGCAGCTAGCACATGCTCTCATGCTGTCGTCCAACACATCTCATAGCTGGCACTGCTTGAGGTTTCCCTAACCAAACTCTGTCAATATATGCTCTCTTTAGATTAGCACTGAAGCATGCTAGGAAGGTAATGTAGAAATGCTTGCATGGCCCTACTCGTTTTCCTTTAAAGGAGAGAATTTTGGCATAGGTGGCTGGGTACATCTACAATAGCCAGATTTGCTAGGTAATCTACAGGTCTCTATTTTAGGTTACTATGGATGTGATGATTTATGACATCTACAAGCATTTCAAGTTAGATGTCCGATACGCATCCAGACATAGATCCTGGTTTAGTAACTGTGACACTGTGTAAAAAACGAGTATGTAAATGATGGTGAGGGCTGAAGAAAACTACTGTTGCTGCACTAACAAATTGTTACTCAGCCTGAGTCTTCACAATTCTACCTAAAGTCATCCTGTCATACTGCTCAGGGACATACACAACAGTCAGTTATTCTTTTTTAAAGGGGTAGAGGCACAGGAATGAATGCCATGAATAGTAAAACGTACTGGATGTGTTCTATGCACCACTCTTTTATAAGCTCTCCCGTTACAGTTAAGTGTAAGGATGCTCTGTGAAATTAAAATATATTTCAGATCATTCCCCTTCCTCTACATAACGTTTCTTGCTGTTCTGTGAAGTTCCATATCTTGTTTTCTTCATGGGCTATTGTAGTAGTTCTCACCACTCACCACATAAAGGATTAAAATGCTTCTCTGCCTTAAGCTCAGCGTCTGTTGAAATGGCTTTGCATGACACCAGGAATGCAAATGCAGCGTTTTCCATTTTAGCTGACATTGTCTGGTTACGCTGCTGAATATTTTAAGTCATTAACACTATTGTCAGTGAAAGAACTGAACTGACAGATAGGGATATTGTCTAAAGGCTCATGAAATGCTAATGAATGCTTATGCTTCTAGTGGCAGCTGAGCTGCCAAATCAGCTAAAGGTACAGTAACTAGAAGCTGTACAACTTAATTTTGCAGAGCCTCTAAAACAATGATGTTGACTAGCATTTGGCACAGAAGTAGCATCAAACAGCAGCCAGTCAGCTACTACTCTGTTCCTTGCTAGTAACTTAAAACCAAGCTATGTTAATGCTGCTGTCTTTCTGCGTTACCCATTTATTTCACAAGGATCAGGAACAAGGACTTTTGGGTTAAGTGACATTTGTGCAAAATCATGAGTCAGTCTCTTAACCAGCCAGTCACATTTTCGTCAAGCATGAAGCACAGATAACAGAACAGATCACTGCAAAGTATTAGTCATCAGCCAAAAATATTACTCATCTATTTTGGGTTTTCAGTGAGTGACAATACATGGGAATATCTAGCCCACATTTCCAGCTTCCTTCATCCTTGTAATCAGGTCAGGGCATGACTGGGCACATTCCTTCTTACCACAGTATTTACAGGAAGGAAGCAAACGGCAACATGAAAAAAAGCTAAAAGGACTGAAAGGGGAAAAAAACCCAAATCTAATGCTGCTGTCGTGGCTGAAGTGCTAGATCAGAATCTGAAATGGCAGGTTTAACCTTAGCTCTGCCACTAATTTGCCTCACGGTTCTAGATATGAGGGCAAACTCACACTACAACGCACGTTGCCTTTAATTTGGATGCTGTAGGTCTGTGTCTCGCTTCGTCAGCAGCAAAATCAGTCTAGTCTTTCCCTACCGTGTCAGAGCACAGTAGAAATAAACTCTTTAAGGTGTCTGTGAGGTGCTTGACTAGCCAGAAGAGGTGGGGAGGAGGTCGGAATTGACAATAAGTGGCACAGAATAAAGTGATTTTTAGTATTCAAGTAATTTTCCAATCATTTAACTACCCAGTAACATGTAATATTTAGAATATCTTGTACTGCTGGTATCCTAACAGCTTCAGGTATTTTGAAGGTGAAGTAAAGATTTTGGATGTGCAAGGAGACTTCACCGGTTCCCTAGCCATTCCTGAAGTAGCAAGGAGAAAAGGATGCATGTTGCTTTGATACTACAGTAGTGAATATGGATGGCATCTACAATCACACCGCAGATTAGGTTTTGCAACAACTCCTCCTCCTGTATTCTAGTCCACACAGCCCTGCTGCTCTCTTCCAATACTGTTCCCCTTAGACATGATAAATTCAGAGTGCACAGGTCTTAAATCCACCCTCTCACACACACATGCAAGTCTTAGAAAACTCAGACCTGAGGCAGAATTTAATTCTTTGTTTTTAAAAGCTTGCAGAATAATTTAGAGGAGCAACGGCTATCCAGCCTTTCGAATAAAACCGTCGCCTCAGAATGTGGATGCTACTGGCCAAGAACATCCTACACCAACAGTTACTCCTGTTGTATTCAAACATTATGCCATACAGAATATGACAATTATTGCTTTTACTTCCCTCAAGTTGTCTCTCTGCAGGTAATTTGTGTTTCAACAGCTCATCCAGAGCCAAATGCACAATACAACATAGTCGCTAGAGATACCGAGAATGTCTTGGTGAACACACAGTTCTCAAAACTAGTTGCGTATCGTTTTACAAATTAAAGCTACTGTAAAAAGTTGCAAAAGGTACTGAGCTGAAAAAAACCCTGCCCCGACTGTTTTGTTTTCTTCACGTGCTGAACTATTTTCTGTGGTATAACCGTTTTTCCAGGTTCACAAAAATAACCTGAACACATTTCTCTATATTTTATATTATTTTATACAGGCTGACTGTGACTTAAGTCACCAGGTTTATCAACATGACACGTGGTTTTGTGAGAAACACTCACATTACATCTGTCACATCCATACGCTTAACACACCTACTTTAGTACCCAAAGGGCTAATAACTAGACTAACAGGTATTTACCATACTGTCACCCCTACTAATATCCAACCATTAAAATCTCCATTTTATACTTTGCACTGTAGGATTTTTTTTTTTTTCTCTCCGAAGGATCCAATGTACAATGTGCCAGACAGCCGCATCCTGCCAGATACTGCGCGTATCAGGTTTTCTACTTTTAAGTTCACGCTAAGACATTGAAAGCACAAAAAACCCCCAACAAAGCAAACCCACCCACCAAACAAAAAACCATAAAAGCCTTTAAACCGTCACAGAGTCCAAGAGCATGAACTGAAATGGGTATGCAAATGTAAGGTGATGTATAAGTAGCGGGGAGAGACTGGCCCGAGACTCCCTTAAAATCTGGATCAGAGCCTAAGTCAGTGATTTGGGGATGAAAAAGCAGCAGCTTGACAGTCATATTAATCAAGCTACATCTACTGGTCCAGTAGCAAAGGAATTTAATAAATCTTTTGAGTCAAAATGCTACCCTATACCTGAAAAAATGTAAACACAGTGCTTGTAGGTAAAATAGAAATGTGCAGGGATATAAGAAAGTAATCCCAGATAACAAGACACCTGGTGGGATTTTTTTTTTTTTTTTTTGTCTCAGGAGCGCGTGAGGAAGGATCAACAGATATAAACCCATATTCTCCTGAAGTGGAATGGTACCTTAGTTGACAAACCTTTGCACTCAAGATTACATTAATTGCCCATGACACAAATGTTTGTGGAAACATTTGGGGCTTTTTTTCATATTGAAGGAAACAACCTAACTTCTTGGCAGGTATATATGGGATGGTGCCTTCCAGAGCACCCATCTAAAGGTTTCCCGTGTCTGTCCTTCTTGCCTGTCTGGATAGAAATGAGCGACCTTTGCCATCAGGTTGCTAGGCGTACAAAGATCCTGTGTCCGTCGTCCTGTACACATATAAGCAAGTGCTTCTTTGACTTCAGATCTCCTGTGGTTGCTCAACATCTTCATAGTATGTCTAAGACGCACTAAATGTGCTGCCCTTGGCCTTCAGCACATTCATAATGCGCTCAAGAGACTCTGAACTGCATGGTGCACGTGTACGTACGCATGCCCACACCCCTGTGGCTGGAAAATTCCAGACAGAAATATGGGACCCCTACACAAACAGTATTGTTACTATTTTGATCCTGTAATATCCTCAAAGTGCATCTAGCCAAACTTAAAGGAAGTATGTCTAACTTTGTTAACTTTTCCTCGAGTTGTGATCTGGCATTGCTGTGGCAATCTTTCATCTGAAGGCTAAGAAGAGAACGTGAACTCTCATACCTTTAGAAAAACTCCATGAAATTCCCAAAGAAGCTTTCTCTGTCTTTATGAAAACATTCAAATTGGTGATGAATCTAACTGTAGACTCTGAATATTTTAGTGAAATTGTGAATTAACTGTTTGCAGAAGTATTCTCTGAAATCTGGGGACGCTTTTATAGTGTCACTCTAATTCATCCTGAAAGGCCGCAGCAAGAAAGGGCTAAAAGATATTCCAAACATAAATGGAATGTTATTTACATAATCAGTATTTCCAGTGAGATGTTGTTAGCATTTATTATTATAATGCTTAATAGCAACGTAATCTGTAAAACAGAAACACTGCTACTAACCCAACTATACCGAGAAGCTACTTGTAACAATACAACAGCCGATTAGAACACAGTGACTTTGCTACTGTTAATTTGAGCATACACGGTCATGCATTTTGTTGCACTGCTCTGCAAAAACATTGAAGAACCACATAAAGATTTACCCCTTTTCTAAAGAGATTTTGAGTTGCATCACATCATGTAAAGCATTTAGCAAACCGATGACAATTGCGAATGGACTCCACACTAAGTGCAATACCTCAGTTTCCCTACTAGCACAAATCAGCCAACTCTTTATCCACCGTATGAGCAAGAAAGATGCTGAATTGTAAATTCAACAAAGGCAGCAGTTAAAGAATTTCTCTAAGAACTGCTATTGCACCTGTGTCACTAGGTTGGATAATTGCACGTAAATATTCATATCGCGTAACTGCTAACAGAAGCACGTGTACAAAACTGAAGAGGTTAAAACCTTGATTAAGATAGGCACTGATCCCTCAAATCACCTAAGCACATGTTTAACTTTAAGTACATTAACATCTTCATTGAAGTAAAAGGGACTACTCAAAAGCTTAAAGTTAAGCAAGTACTTAAATTACTTGTTGGATCACGTTTTAATGCCCTTTCACTTTGGTCATTTGCTCAATCAATTGAAAAAGTAATACTGAGACAAATTCAAACACAACGCTATTTAGCATAATTGGGATTCCGAGATAGGCCTCAGCAGTAAAGCCTCTTTACTCGTACAATTTTATTTTCTTTTTAAAAAGATGACAAGTCGTTGTGGTACTTACTTTCAAGAGGGGACAATAAAGCACATCCGAGTAAGCATAAGGAAGTTATGACACCGCTTTCCAAAATCTCATATTTAATCTAGACTCTGGATGATTTTTATGGTACAAAGTGAGCATAGTAACAGATGTACTGGAAGAGCTAAGAGTCAAAGTACCCCTAACAGCATTGCGTATCTGGGTATCTGTAAATGCACACTTAGAACCGAAAGAAAAAGGTTAAACCTTTCAATTGTCACCTGCCTACAGAACAGCAAAAGGACTCCTCTCGGTCAGCTGTCCTGTGCCACCTAATGCACTATTACCATTATTTCTTAATCCATGCACTGGTTTTAATCTCTGCGGAAAAGTTAATAGAAAAACAAGAAACACAGCACATTTGCGCAAAAAAGAATCTCATACAGAGTAGTCATTTACTTCATGCCCATACTTGTTAACTTTTATATCTAAATCTTTTACCCTGAAACAAACCCTCTGCAAAGTGAAATGCTTAGTTACGGGCTAAAACTGTGACGTTAAAAATAAACAACTTCAATAAGAATACATAGTAGCATACAGCCGGGTGCATGGTATCCGTATTTGTCTCTTACTGGAATAAAGGCATTTATTTGAGGTTGTGGGAATATTCCGTAGTGTTTACTATCATTAAGCCATAGCATAAATTCCTTACTTCAATATAATCTCGGACTCCAGTACAGTTTTTCTGAAAATCTGCAAGATTGGGATGTTGGACAGCAACAAGAGCACTCTGGTTGGAAGAGCTAAAAAGGACAGAAGGAAAGCCCTTCTCTTTAAAGATAAGCTGTTCAGGTAAGTAGTTTTCTGTGCCTGAGCATACCGCTTCTGCTTATAAAGTGTTGTAAAGCAGAAGGAATCCGTGGGGACTGAAGAGACTTAACTTTAAAGGAAAAGTGGCATTCGGAGAATATGATGTAAGACTCCATGTCTGACACGGAGAAAAAAAAAAAAAAAAATTCGGTGTTGCAATCAGTATCTTTTGCAAGTTTACTGCCTTGATGACTAGCATTATCACTTAAGCTCTACGTTGATTGTCAAACTTCAAAAAGCTTAGCCAGGTTCTAACCTATAGTCAAATATTTTATTTTGCTCTGGCTTTCCAACCAACACAGTTTTTAAAGTACAGTTCACGTGCAGCTGCTCTGATGGCCTGCTCTTTAAGGGAAATAGAAATATCAACCCTGACTTTTTCCCTTTCCCTGCTGCCCCAAGCTCATATAAAATAATTATTAAGTGTTGCTGTTTCATGCTCTACAAAAATAAACATATATGATTTCCACACAACAAATCAGCCAAAAGGTTGCATTTCCAAAGCCAGAAAACTCAGAAATATACTTTATTCTTTCACTGTCTGCCATGGTATTTATATCTACATTTTCATTCAGCTGTAGTCATGGCACCTTCTTTATACAAGTGCAGGAAGCCAGACCGCTGATCTGCTCAGCGATGCAGTCTTAGCAACAAGGAATTATTTAACAACAGGGGAAAGCAGTAATCTCAAAATAATAAAATTGGTCCCTGCTTTCCTCCATTTTCCTCATTAGACTGGCCAAGATCAATCCTATAAAAATAACAACGGGTGCCTTAAAGGAATCTGGTTTTTTACATAAAACCATGCCTCCCTGTTACTGGTTTGATGTTGATGCTTCACCAAAACAGTCATTACTGTTAGAACATAATCAAGAAAAAAGGGTCACTGCACAGTGCACTTTATCCTTTTGCATTTTATCCCGAGATTCACCAGATAACTTTCCCTATCTTTAGTCTCAGGAGCACAGCTGGGATCCTCCTACTGAACAGATGCATCCTAATAGGATAAAACAAGAGGTACTCACTACTTCAGTAACACATCAGGTTTGAGATGATTAATTGGTTTTTGCCGTTTTCTTTGGGTCATATAGGGATGAATTATCTGACACGAAAACCCATTAGTATCCAGCATCAATTAAATTCCAAAATGAAAAAACACAACAGCCTACTTCAGTGAAATTGACAGTTAGGGGAAAGAGGACACGTCCACTTCACTTAAAATTGCTTGTTACTATCAGAATTATCTCTACCTTAATGGAGCTTTAATCGGCTAAAAGCAGACAGGACAGCGGGG
>VYZV01005018.1:14384-26908 GCA_013401275.1 Pandion haliaetus | reverse complement strand
GGGGGGGAGAACCAAATTATCTAGTTTCTAAACTTGTAATTTCATTAAAGAAACACAAAAGAGCATTTGTTAAATATAGTGCAGACCAGCTGAGAACCTCAAGTCCAATGATTTTGGTGTCCTCTACTGCAAGTTCTATAGCAGAGCTGTCCAGACAAATTTTAAGACACACGGTTCTAATCTTCAACGTCAGAACTATTACTGCTCTTGAAAATGCTTTACAGGGGAAAGGCCAACGTGTGTTGCTTTGGACAAAGAGAAGTTAAGGGATAGTACAGCTCAACAACATAAAGGCAAAGATCAACACTAAATTGTCTCAATGAACCAAGCAACTACAAATATATTAGAATTAAACAGATAAATCAACATCTTTTCTCAGAATTATCACAGAAGCCTGGCAGAAACCGGTGCCATACTCCTTGCAACACGGACAAAGACTCGGTAACAATTAGCATGTCAAAACCCAAATCTGAATACTATTCAAATCACGTCCTTTAGCCAGTCTCTTAATTGAGAAAACAGTTTTCCACAGAATTATGCAGCCTCTTCACAACTATTGTGTTCACCAATGGGAGCTGTTACTTGATGAGCATCATCAGGGTGAACTACCCGGTGCGTTTCCAGAAAGGCTGCAATTGGTGATTTCATAAGAAAATTCTACTTGAAAGGACAGCTGCACAAATGCAGCAGTAAGATGCTCAACTGTGCTCCAGACTGTTCCTTTTATTTTACCGAGCAAAAGGCACAGAGCAGCTCTAAGAACTGTAAATGCTACTAATTTTTAAGTGGGAGAGGAAAAGAATTCTCTTGGTGCAACACAGAGAAAAATCTGCCAGGCATCCCAAAGGAACCCCTCACAAGCTTTCAGGCAGGAGACTGCATTAAGGGGTGAAATTGCGTGCCGTGGATGAAGAAGTGAGCTTCAGATGAAATTCTGGGCAATGCTACAAGACTATAAGGTATCGAAAAGAGGATACTACACTTATATAGGCTGAGGGAATATGAATTACTTGGGGGGTTTCTGCAGTCCACAAAACAATGGAAAATTCGGAAATATTCAAGCCACCGCCACCTTCCACCTTTCCTAAGCTGAGAGTTCCATCCTGCCAACCAAAGACAAAATACAAAAATCTTACTTCAGATCTCTTCTCCACTTCAACTCAAAAATCCTACTAGCAAGGCTACCCTATAGAATTATAACTTTTTTTTGTTCCCCTTTTTCTTTTTTTCTTCGTCAGCATCACTGTAATACATCAGTCAACAAATAAGGGAATTTAAAGTTTTTGATGGTTCTTGCACTTACCTTGAGTCCACGAAAGCTGCCTGGGCTTGTCGGTGAAGAACTGGAGGACTTTGTAGATTTTGGGGTGGATAATTGACTGCTTGGGGTTCCGTTAACTGGCCAAAGCAATAAAAGCAAACAAATGAAAGAAAAGATGAATAAAAGTCAAAACCCCTAACTTGCTTTTAAACATAACATACCTTTCTGACAAGTTATCACTTGACTTTGCATACAAAGACCAAAACAGATGCCTCAGCATTTATTCCTAAATTATACACTTGCATGCCACACAACTGCGCCCTCAAAACTCCAGTGCCTGGATATGGGATCAAGAAGACGGACAGATATTGCATTGTCATTCTAGAGATTAAAAAGGCCTATTCTGTCCTTTGCCAGTGCAAGAGCTTTGAGCAAGTAATAGCCACAGCCTTTTTAAATTATATCATTTATTGTGATTTGACACAATAAAATTTGGAGACAGAAAGTGTTCATAAAGACATTCGACCCTTCATCTCTCCTTTTTGGATCAACGCCTAACTTTCTAGGTAGAATGCTTCACAGAACACAAGTTGGTTGGTTTGGTTTTTTTTCCCCAAGAACAACAAACAAACAAGAAACATGAGCAGTTTGGATGATAAAGAACTTGCGCAGTAGTTCAGAAAAATACCGATTGGGGGGGAACCCCAAAAAAACCAACAAGGGGTAAAAGCTAGTAGGTTGTTTCTGAACTTCCAAGAAGTTCAAGCATCTGCGAAAACATACAATATCCTCCCTCTTGACTTCAAGAGTTCATTCATTTTAAGTCCAGTTTTCCAGAGAGTCCTGATACAACATCTGTTATATCTCTAGTGACTTGACTATGACTTAGGTCAGTCCTTGTATTTTTCTGCAAGAAAACCACCCTGATTAATTTCATTATGCAGACAGAATAGCACACTGTTCATCATACACGAATATAATGCAACATTATATGATATGGCATTATTTCCTCTCTACATGAACCTCGTTTTTCCTGGGAGAGGAAAATACCAGGCAGAAATTTAAGAGCTAAAAAGGTTTCATAGCTGATTCATGGCAAAGAATCATTTTTTTCAGAAAGAAAAAAAGCAACCCTGGCAAATAGAAACTTAGCTTCAAAGTAAATAAGTTACACCTGCACATACCCTTTACACATTCAGAGGTCTCTCATGGGTTATGAATCACTTCTTAACAAGTGCTATTGGGTTTATTTTACAAGTGTCTATTAACCTAGTACCCTAACAGTTGCTGAGCGCTGAAGATGCCTTCCAAGCACTGTTTTTACAACCTGGGCAATCCATCTGCCGGTAGGCCAGGCTGACCGCACTGCAACTTCCACAAATCCCTGTTTTTTCACAAAAACCTCTTTCTCTGATGTGTGATGTTAAGATACAACTAATTAGCATTTAGCTACAGAGTAAGTCTATCTTGAAGTCTGATCACTTGGATTTACATTCCCAGATCTGTTCCAGGACTCAGAGCTTAGTCTTTTCTACTACAATTATTCAGTATGTTTAGGATATTTTTGTCTTAGCAATGGTTACCTGTAAGAACAATAGGTGAATTATTTATGTGGTTTTTTAAGCTAAAAGTATTTAGGTGTATACGTCCCTCCCGCAGACTTCTTTTCATCACTTCGTTTCAGATAATCTTCTTGAAACCTGGCACATCAATGCACCTTTGGTTTATTGAGAATTTGCAAGTATGACGATGAAAAGGGCTAGCGAATGCTATCTTACTACTTTCTGCTTCTCGCATAAACAATGTGCTCTAGCCATTAGAAAAAATACTGAGCTGTAAAGTTCATGACCAAAAATGAGATACTCCAGTAGAATTTGCTTCCAAATGACCAACTATTGCTATAGGAGGAAAAAATTTATTCACAATTTCTTTTTATACAGCTCACAGAAAGGTCACTATTTCCTGAACGTGACCGTTGAGGCCTACACTATAAGACATCCTTATCTGTCTCTAAGTCACTACCATCCTTTTACGCATCGACAGAACCACTAAACTGTACCTGTGAAATTGGCTGGTTGACAATCTTCTTCCCTCTCATAACTAAGGAAGAACAGCCCAGCCCGCACAGACAGTAGTTTAGCTCTTTGCTATCATCTTAGATATGCTTGGAGGACAAGGGTGGTGGTCTGAGCCAGGGGTGTGACTAGATGATGTCCAGAGGCCCCTTCCAACTTTTGTCCTTCCATGATTCTACAACACATGGTACGTTCTGCTGAGGATCCTATTTAAAAGAGCTGTCTGTAGATAAAGCTTTGCCAACGTCTTCTGAGATCCACTGCATGTGAGTTGGTACACAACTGCAACAACAGTAAAAGCTGGAATCGGCCCTGTGTAGATGTAAAAAATTTGCATCTATAGGGAATCAGCCAACTGCTTGTGCTGGTTTTGGCTGGGACAGAGTTACTCTTCTTCACAGGAGCTAGTACAGGGCTGTGTTTTGGATCTGTGCTGGAAACAGGGTTGGTAACACCGGGATGGTTTAGTTATCACTGAGCGGTGCTTACATGGAGTCGAGACCTTTGCTGCTCCTCACCCCACCCCAGCAGCGAGAAGGCTGGGGGGGCACAAGGAGTTGGAGTTGGGAGGGGACACAGGTGGGAGAGCTGACCCCAACCGACCCAAGGGATGTTCCGCACCATACGACGTCATGCTCAGCATAGAAAACCAGGGGGAAGGTTGGCAGAAGGGCCACTGCTCGGGGACCGGCTGGGCATCAGTCTGTTGGTGACGAGCAATTGTTTTCATTTGCATCACTTGCCTTTCTTGGGTTTTATTTCTCTCTCTCTCTTACTTTCCTTTTCATTACATGATTTTTATTATTTCAATTATTAAACCGCTCTTACTTCAAAACCCAGAAGTTTTCTCACTTTTACCCTTCCATTTCTCTTCCCCCATCCTGCTGTGGGGGGAGGGAGGGAGCGAGCAGCTGTGTGGTGCTTAGTTGCCAGCTGAGGTCAAACCGCAACACTGGTATTTTAGACAGCGGTTTGGGGTTTTTTTTAACTCAAAAAACCCACACAAGCTACCTGTATTCATTTTGGCACAAACTTGTCTGCTGCTATTGATTTGCTGATTTTATGTATATGCAAAACTTACCTTTCTTATCTATTTTCTAAATATAAGTGCTTTTAAGGTTTCTTTTGACATGTATAGCAGCCTGAATATACAGAAGAAAAAAAAAAAATCTTCTCTGTTGTTAAGTAGTACGTATTAGGCTAAGATTCTTTAGCGTATCGGAATGTTGAAAACTGAATAACTTAGGAATACCTTTTAAATTGTTAACTTCTAGTACGGTCCAAAGTCTCAACTTATTTGCTAATCAAAATGCAATTTACTTGTTTTAGAGATACTTTCACTTTGAACTGAAGGTTCAAAGAGGTTTCTCGTGGGTTTAGAGCTTCAGCTGAAATAACACAAGAAAACAAAAGAAGGTAAGAAACTACAAATAAATTCAAGAACTGACACGTGTTTTTCACTGCTTTTTTCACCAACTCTTAGGCCTGTCTTTTTGCAGTGGCGGAAATTTTCTGTTACAATATGCATTAAAATACACATACAAATGTGCTGCTCCTCAGAATGCTCCTCTCCTTGTAGTCAAATTACACCTTTACAAATTAAACTTTGACACCGTCAGCAGATGTCCGACAACTAAAAAGCATCATTCATATTATTTCACTCGATCTGCTTCAACAAAAAACCAACACCGATCATGTCTCTGGTTCACCAAATACAAAACGTGCGTTTCAAGGTTGAAAATATTCACAAATACAGCAAAAAGAATACAGGTAAATGGAGAGGGAGGAGACACAGTAGTGATACACAGCCATAATAGTAATGGCTCACCTGGGGATTTTGCTGAAGAATAAGCACTGGAGTAGTGGCCACCCCTCTTTACTGTACTCATATATTTGACACAAAGGAAAAAGACATTAAGGAAAGAAGTTATTAAGCAGCTCTGAACATGCATGAAAGGAAGAAGGGTAAATAAAGATAAATAAAGACTACATGAGAAAAAATGGCAAGTAAATAGAAGGATAAATACCGGACGCTTTGGATAAACTTTTCAAATTAACCTAACCAAAGGGGTGTCCAAGTAGAAATAAGTAAGGAAATGACAGCGCTGTCATTTCCTAAACGCTTTGCATAAAATTCACTGTTGATAAATATCCCACGCAATCTCACTGAAGTTAACAGGATTGCGTGAAATGTCGATCAGTTGTGAAACTTGCCCTTCACGCTACATTTTTCTTTGCTGTTACTGCAATCCTTTGAAGCTTTTCAGTTAAATATTCGACCTTTATAAACAGATGATAAATATTCTACTTTGAAAGAACCCAAAGACATAAAATTACTTTAACCAGCATCAATTATGCAAACCAAATATTGATATGGAAATGAGAATATGGAACATGTTGCCGTTTTGAACACACGCACAGGAGCTAATGTGTATAGCTACATTCAGAACAGAGCATCGTATATTTACATATTTGATGGTTTGATTTCAGGGCTACTTCTCCAGGTCTGAGGGAAAAAAAATAATTAAGTTTTATTGTAATCAGAAATTCAATGCAGAGGTAAAAAAAGGAAAACGTCAAGTTTCTCCCTTCTACTTATTTGCATAAAAAGCAACGGTTGGAATATATGGTGTTGAGCCAGACTGCTGGCAAAACCACAATGTGAACCTTTCTTTGAAATTACAGGAAGCACAAGAAGAAAAAAAAAACAAATTCTCTGTTGACGGGCAGTTACATTCCAGACCATCTCCTAAAATTACTTGAAACAGCAAAATCCTGTATTTCCAACAATACTCGGCTTATACAGGAGAAACCTTTCAAATAATTCAAAACACTTAAGGGTATGCTGTAATTCAATGAACATGAATTCAACCACGTAACCATCCTGTAGTTAATAGTCTTCAAGAAAATCAAGTGCCATGCTGAAAACATATCCCAAGTGTACAATTAGCACAAATTACTCCAATGTTCATAGACTGAAACCTTTTGTGCCTGTTGATTAAAAAAGAGAAACCATATTTCTTCTCACGATTCAAAAATAAATGCAAATTTTGTTACAAATTAGTATTAAAGCTACGAGACAAACTGAAAAACCATTTTTTCCCTTCAGGAAAGAAAGCATGGCACTTGTATTTCAGACAGAGCCAACAGTTTTTTCGCCCCATTAAGCAAATTCTAACTTCATGTATTTTACGTGTTCAGTTCCTTCCCAGAAGCAGTACCTGAGGCAGGTGATTTGCTTCGACGTGAAGGTCCTGGACTTTTGGACCCAGTATGCCTCATGCCAGATGATCGGGAATAAGAGGACTTCATAACACGGCATTCTACAAAGCAAGCAGATACAGTTTTGACAACAGGCCAATGTACAGGCTTTCTCCAAACACTACTGTTGCTATTTATTACCCAGAAAATGAACTTCGGTATTTTCTAAACATGCTTGCCCAACTGAATGAAACAAATCTGTAAGAGCATCTCAGAACTTTAACCTACATGCCATAAAACCTGTTTGAGCTACTCGAGTGCCATATATAACGTCCTGCATGTAATATTTCTTCATGTCTTGAAGCTGGATTATTACTATAATTCAAGTTTGTATGTACGCATAGCTGAACAAGTAAAGAAGTCAGCTGATGCCACGGTTCTGATAATTCAGTAAGCCCTGCAAGCTGTAATGGCAGCTTCATAGTGGACAACTGCACAGCAAGCCCCATTTACCTTCCTTTGCAAGAAACTGATATTGTGAATTTTTTAAAGAGGTAAAAAATGTATTGTTTCCAAAAGGCCGAGACAATTAGATTACTGCCATTGACTATCAGCAATATATCATTAAATAAAAGGCAACCTAAATGGCAAAGGAATCAATAGGCATACGCGCATTGACATTTTGGAAGCAGTTTAATGCCTACGGTTAGCATCCACTGCAAATCACTCCCAATGGAATCATATAAACTTCCCTCCTAAATTTGTCCCTGTTACTCAACCCTACAATGTCAATGCAATCATTATGACGCCACATCACCATCAAAAATAGTAAGTAGAGCTGCATGCCCTGCCAGTCAAGACATGTTCCACTCGGTACCTAACCTGCTTTTCTCCATTAAGACCTCCAGAGCTATTAGAGGAAGGAGGGACCACCAAAGCTGAAGAGACAAAGGGAGAAAAAAAATAAAACCCTCCATCACTGGGTTCTCAGAAAGGGAATGACCCCAATTCGTCTGTGCATGGTGTAATGGGAAAAGCAAACTTACAGCCTTTAAATCTGCAAGGGAAATTATAATTTTGCCCAGACTGGGATTTGCAGTGCGAGTTAATACGACCATGCTCTTCCTTTCCCGCGTAAGAATAAAACCGTATCTTAGCTAGTCCAAAACTACGTTAAAAAACAAATAACCTTCTCGTCACCTCCACACTAGCTCAATCAACATAATCAGGCAGTTCTGGAAAAGTAGCATGCTGGCAATAACAATAGAATGGGAGCCAGCTGAATCCTCCATCCATCCAAACATATGGAGCAGTGGTTAGATACGTACCTATACTTCTTGAGGTGACTCAAGATTTTGTAATGAATTTATGGCATTTGTAAAAATTAGAAAAACGGCAGGTGCTTTTGCTTTCAGTTACCTGAGAGCAAGGCAACCCTCCCTCCCCCCACCTCCCCTATTCACAACCTGAAGGTCTCTTCAAATAATGCAATGATTCTTGCCAGGGCAAGTTTTCTTTACCACAGATTAATTTTTTCATAGCAGAAAATCAGGGTGATTCTACAGCTGAAACAACACAGACAGAAAAAACATGTCTAGTAGGGCCTGTAGAGACAGGAGAAGGGGTAATGTTTTTAAACTAAAAGAGGGCAGATTCAAACTAGGTATAAGGAAGAAATGTTTTATGATGGGGGGGTGTGGTGTGTGGGGTGTGTGTGTGGTGTGTAAAACACTGGAACGGTTTGCCCAGAGAGGTTGTAGATGCCCCATCCCAGGAACATTCAAGGTCAGGTTGGACGGGGCACTGAGCAACCTGATCTAGTTGAAGATGTCCCTGCTCATTGCAGGGGGGTTGGGCTAGATGACCTTTAAAGGTCCCTTCCAACCCAAACCATTCTATGATTCTATGAACATGGAGAAAAAAACCCAACATATATTTGATATGATATTCAAAGCCAATTCTAAAACTCCCTGGTTGAGAAGAGAGCTTTTTCCTTGCACTTTTATTACACGTTTTCTCTTTAGAGATAAACAACTTTTGTAAACAAGTTAAATTCATGATCTGTCAATGGCAGACAGCATGGGCACAAAATATATTCCCATGTATATTTTCCTAAATCACACAACTCTTGAGGACTGAACGGGGGGGCGGGGTGGGGAGGGGGAAGAATTCTCAATGAAGTTGACTATTTCAGTGGGTTTAGGATGTACAGTCTTACCACTGTGATCCAACACGAAGTCATCCTGAGCATAGCGGTATTTCTCGGGCCCACAGGCAATGAAGACATCATCATCTCCAAAGAAGTCCTGCAAGCATGTCACCTTGACAGCAAAATATACAAAACAAAAATCAACAAACGCAGTACTTTCAAATACTAAATCTTCAGTTAGTCAGCAACAATTAGTAAGTTTGCGTTTTCGTTTTCATAGTGATACCATAATGTTCTTTTACAATGACAGAAACACTCCAGTTCTCAAGTACTTCAGCTCTCCCAGTAGTGCAGGAAACCTCAGGGTCAAGAACGTAAAATATGACTGCCCCGCACCTCCAAAAACACCTTCTCTTACATTTAACACCTGTATTTTTGCCTGTAACTACACACACATGCTGGTGACTTTGACAAGTAAACACTACCCAAATATCAACCCTTCTTGTACTCTTACATTAATTGCTTATGGGAAAATCTGTCAAGTTAAAATGATTGCATCGGCAAGTTTATTTTTTTATGCTCTGAGGTACTTAATTTCCATGTTTTAATGTCTCGTTAAAAACAATTAATTTGCCCTTTCATTAGAAGGTCTTCCACATTCAAGAAAAAAACCAAATAGAGAGTCCCTTCCATGCTCTTTGCAGCTCAGTCTGTTCTTAATTCTCCCAGTAAGGAGGTTACAATGTATTTCCAGAAGGATGGGCATACCAGAAAGAAAAATGGTTTAGACGTTCTTTAAAACACAAAACCGAAGACCTTGAAAAACCCTCACTTCTCAAAAGTCAATAGAAGTCAGCTCGTGAACGAGCAAGTGCCTGCTTTAAAAACAATTGAAACCAAAAATGCCATAACAAGAAATCACACCAAATTCACTCTACCTTGTAAGAAAAAAAGTGTTTGCAGGTAGCAATCTGTTTTTAAAATGTAAATGGATTAAAATTTTACCGTATAATTGTTTCCCTATTCTTTTTAACATTGCACACCCAAATGAGATCTGGGAATAAAAGCTACGTAGAAGCTAAGAAAGTTAGAACCATTTGGTAAAACCATGTAATTAAAGAGGTAAAACAAAAGACTGCTTTTAGGGAAACTAGCTTTTTTCCTTCCCAGACGCCTGTCAACACCATTTGCATATTTTACCCACTGTGATAATAGTAAACACGGGCAGAACTACTGGAAGGGGTGTCTACTGCCTGCAGTATTCTGAGCAACGCTCAGAATATCAATGACCCTGCGCTCTCTGCAAGCACACCCAGCAGCGCAGTTGGCATGGCAGCTAACCCAGCAATAACAACAGCCGGTGTCCTTACGGCAAAATCCTCACTACAGTGCCACATGCAGCATCCAGCGTTTGTGTCGCTGTGTTATGCAGCCAGAGGACTCCAGCCGTCACCAAAATTCTGTTGTCGTTATCTCACCATTGCAATGACAACCTGCTCTCGTGGACGAGAGCCCTTTTCGGCCGCACTTGAAACCGCTGCTTCTAGTTAACCGAAGAGGCAGTAATAAAGGGATTCAAAAGGCCATACAAATTTAAGAGAAGTTTTGCTAACATAGAATTTATTCCTCTCTACTTAATAACTCTCTCTACTAATAAGAGGACTCATTATCATTTCCACAGCTCTCAGGAATCCAGCAACCAACCCAAACCCACCACTCCCGGAAAAGTTGTGAGAAAGCTTTCACAACACTTATCCCAGCAGCACTGCTGGACACAGGCGGAGATGTTCCGTGAGGCACAAGTGCACACCCAAAGCCCCCCAAACCGGGTGCCACGTCCACAAGCTCTGCCTACCACCACTGCTCTACTCACGCCCCCAGTGCCCGTGCAGTGCTGTTTCGAGGAGGTTAGAGTTAAACGCTGTGGTTTAGCAAAGCCTAAAATTAATCCCTCTGTTCTGATTCAAAGCCTCCCCCTCACCTCCTAACCTATCCAGTCTAACATCTGAGCTGAGTAAGACAAGAGAGAATGACAGGTCTTACGTCAGACTGGGAAACACACAGGGATATAACTGCACGCAGCAGCATCCTTTTGTTGCCTGCAGAGCAATTCTACAAAGGAGGGGTCCGATCTGTGCACAAAAGATGACAGGAGTACCCTTAGAAACGCGCCTTAAAATCTCCTGTAAATGGCTATTGGGGAGGGGAATAAAGAACTTTAAGATAGGTATTAATTTCCACACGCGCTTTCCCACATGTTCATGTCTATAGAGTTTCCCCAGGCAAGAATTCACAGGAGTAATCACGATCAGATAAACCGCTGGAGGCAGAGCAATGGCACCTCCAACTTGGAGCTGAGGCGAATGCCAGCCTCTCCCTCTGCTCGCACCCTGTGTATCTGACCTGGGTGACTTCCACCTGTCGGTCACCGACCAAGACAGACTTTAGCTTACTGTAAAAGATACTAAACTACACTTATAACCGAAAGCCAGATAAATGCAAGCATGAGAAAGATTTACATAGATGCTCACTATATTCCTGCAGTGAATACTGAAGTCCTCCTTTTTCCTACAAATAGGTTGGACTGGCTACGCATAAAATATACTAGAAGAAAAAAAAAATATATTGAAAAACTGCATTCAACAGGGAATAAAGGTCTGCTAGAATTTACCAATCCCAAATAACCACACATTGGGAGGTGAGGGAAATATTTTTAGAACCAAGTTCGTGGAAATCTTCTGTTCTCCTAGAAGTACAATCTAATGGTTATTCTTCTAGGCTTTTATCGTAATAACGTCAAAGGAGCAGCTCCCAAGGTGCAAACAGATGCTAAATAAACAGTCTTCATCTCCTACAGAACTAAAATTAATGTATTTGCTGCAATTAATGATAACGGTTTTTTGATCACTTAGTGTGCAAAAACTAGTAAGGGAAAGCTGAAATGAATAAATCGTTTGCATGGGATTTTGAATGCTGCAGGCCCACGGCGGTCTAACTTGCCAGTCACACAATTCCGCTCCAAAGGATATCTCTACTTAGATCATATAGCAATTTTGTATAGCTTTGAGCAGGATTCAATCAGTTCAGAAATGTCAAAACAAAAATATTTTGAACACTTTTTTTTTTTTTTCAGAATTTCATTAGCAGTAGAACTTGTGCATGTGAATAGCACGTCAGTCATTCCAGTAAGTCAGGGATCACAATTTGGTTTGTCAAACTAGTACATGACAAATGCTGCTTCTCTTTCCACTAAGTGTCTATACTCTCTCTTACCCATTCTTTGTTTTGCTGCACTTGGTGCTACAAGAACTGTTCGGTCCTTCAAAATATTTCCTAAAATGCCTTTCAAAGGAAGATGGTATTAGCAAAGCTGCATCTAAGCGCACCATAGCAAAATTAGACAAATATGTAGTCATTCATTCAAGTAACAACTCTCTTGCTAGCCCCGATGCTGTGAGCTTCTATGCAGGAAGTTGAAAATGTGAAAAGCTTTAGACACCTTGAAGAGGTTAAGCACCAAAAAGAGATCTGATTTTCAATAGTGTCAAAAGCTTTTTTCAAAATTACAATCATTAGGTCATTTTTAAGATTCAGATCTGGCCACTTCCCAGTTTACATCCACAAAAGCTCTATAGAAGTACTTAGTATGCATGCTTTCCATTGGTGGCCTTGCAGTAAAGCTCAATCAGAATCTATCTTTCCTGTCTGTGGCTTTAATTACCACAGATAACACTCTTTTAAAAGAAAGAAGAACAAAATGAACATGATTTGTTTGTCCATGGGGGGGAGGGGGGGGGGGATTAAAATGTTTGGATTTTTTTTTTTTTTTTTTTTTTTG
>VYZV01005018.1:2047-14285 GCA_013401275.1 Pandion haliaetus | reverse complement strand
CACTTTAGAAAAATGTTAACTCTGGGTGTTTCCATTAGCATGTTTAAAATGTGTTAAACCCTATTTATTTCTAAATACAACACCCTTTCCTAGCCAAACATTGCCTATGTTCTGCTGGTAACTCCACTGCCTTCCCTTTATTTAGAACAACATGTGACTTATTGATGCTCCTCTGACACCTGAGACTGCTATCAGGTTGTCTAGTTGCATTGCTTTTGTTCAAAACATGTCACTATACACAGCAGAGTAGTGCGTATCTGGATAGAACTGGATTGGACTTGTACTCAGTCCTTTAAAAATACTTCTAATGGCTTAGAATTACAAGCAGGAATGCAAGGGAATAGGAAAAAGCAAAAATATTGTGAAATATTGTGTGAGAAGTATCAGACTAAGTATAACTGGAAGTCAACATTACGTTTTCTTTTTTAGTAGGGTCACCCACAGCATTACTGTGTGTCTGTTTCAACAGAACCTGTCCACTTGCATTCTCACCACAGCTTTCTGAGATGATGTGCAAATGACTCTGGGTATTGCTGCTGCCTGATGGGCTCAAAAAGGCTGTGCTCACCTAAAGATCAGAGGACAACACAATTCAAGTGGCAGCATCAGGAGAATTAAATTGTAACTGGCTTCAATTGCAAGAACCCCAAACAAGTATGCAAGAGGCTCAGTGATCCAAAACTTCAATTGCTTGTTACAAAAAAGCAGTCTCTTCTCATAAAAATTCATCACCATCACCCCCCCAATCCACCCCACCCCACCCCAAATTGAGGAAATCTTGGGGCACTGAATGGATGAAGCTTTCTGGAAAACACAAAGACCTTCCTAATAGAGGTACATATTACTAAATATGCATTATGTTACAGAAGTGGCATGACTAACAGTAGTTTGCAAGACCATTAATGGTAAAAACACTTCAAAAATCACACAGCAGAAAGCACAAAAATATGGTTCACAAGCAGAAAAAAATCAAGCACAAAGCCACAGGAATGGGCAAAAACGCAAGTCAAAATGTGAGAACGGGGTGTTGAAAGTGGAGGGAGCGCAACACATCTATTTGAAAAATCAATTTCCTGATCTCATGCTGTCTACTAGTGCAGTGTCTTAAAGTCATATACACCAATCACATTTACCTTTTAAAATAGGTTTGTATTTCTGACAAGTATTTATAACCAAAGAAGTTTGCTCTTTCCAAAGAAATGTTTCAGTCAGACTAAGCTACTGGACTAGAATATACAAACTGTGATCCACACAGAAATCCCTTTCCCATTACCATCACACTGGCCTAGAAATGTAATTTACATCAACCCCTACTCCCACCTTTGAATCTAAGAAGCAGAAGATACATTGCCACCAGAAGAAACACCAAAAATGACCGATCTTTTATAGACAGAATTCGAAGGTATTTAATAATTGTCCCTTAAGATGAAGTTACAATGAAAAACAACGGAATTATATAAATGAACCTTTATCCACAAGATATTTGTCCTCCAACCTCCAGAAGAAAAAAAAAAAGATTACTAAAAAAAATTTGCAAGACTGACACCGTGGAGATTTTATAAACATCTGAAAAATTACTAAATAATTCAATTCCTCTCAAATCTTTAGCACTTAAGAGAGTTCTGTAACCATACATTGCTAACCTCTAGCCAGAAGCTCACTGGGTAAATTGTATTTATTCCAACTCTACAAATATGCTTCATTCTCAATGTAGAAGGAAGAGCTGTAAGCACAAATTTTGGCTCAATTGAGTATGGCTGATGCAATTTAAGGAGGTAGCAACAGGACTGTACAGTTAGTCTGAAGAACCACACCCTGCGTCTGGGGAAAGCTTCTCTGGATAACAAATTCTTTACGTCAGCTGAAAATGGAACTAAAACATCGAAACTGGAAAAGACATGCAAGATTCTATGTATTTGCTTTAACAACGCAAGAAATATTTATATCTGCTGACTTTAGGAAAACAGGATATGGTGTAAATATTTAAAAAAGGAAGCACATAACATACTAGGCAAAAGAAAAACTGGCATGCACAGTAACAGCTGGATTTGTGTGTGCGTTTTCAGCTCAGCAGCAGTGACAGGCATTTGAGGTTGAAATTCTTAACAAAGTGCGGTAGGTTTTTTTCCCATGAATTGCTGAAAAAAAATGCGACTAATTTGTTGAATGTCAGCGTGACAAATCTAGACACAACCCCCTTGCTACCGCCTTCAGCATGAGGGGTCTCCACATTTGTGCTGTGAAAAGCTGCTCCTCTTCGACTGGGACACCTTGCAGCTATGCCGTCCTGACGGTTTTGCCCTTTGCCCCTTGCATCAACCTTTATTTCCAAGCAAGCAAAAGTCAAATATTTGTCTGTTTTGCCAGTCAGGTCGTATTTGTAATCATCATTTTTGTTTCCCCTCTTAAAAGAATGTTAGCGCTGCCACTTCCTCTTCACTGCCATACAGTCTCATTAAAATTTTTGCAGTGTTTTTGAAGCCGTCAGGCTTACAGTTCAAGGGTTTATGCATGTCCTAAAGCGCAAAACGCAAGGAAAGCACTCCTGCAGAAGCAGGCCGGTTATCTGTTTTCTATTTCAGTTCCACCACCAACAGGGGCAGACTTAACTTTCAAAAGGAAGAGTTTCCTTTAGGTAGCCTCAGGAACTCAAAAAGGAAGGTGAAAAGGGCATTCCCACCCTTCCCTGCTGAGTGCTGGGATTTTAACACAGATTTTCTTACCTTGGAACTTTCCCTCTGTCTCCGCGCTTTCACGGATAAACTTGACCAAGGGAAAGGCGGGGTATGTGTTTAACCAATATTCTTAACTACTCATTAAGCCATCAATATCCTTCATGACTGAAACCAAGATGGGCACAAAAGAGGTTCAGTGGTAGCTTAAGGCAGCCATTTGCCTCGTCATACTGAGTCACATTTCCTGACGTGTCTTCAGTACGCAGCGAGAGAATAGCCAGATGGTTAGCCAGAATATACCCAGGAAGTAGGAATACAGAGAAAAGTCAAACCAATGAGCCCATGACATGCCCTTAAAAAAAAAACAAACAAAAAAA
Source organism: Pandion haliaetus (assembly GCA_013401275.1). Classification (NCBI taxonomy): domain Eukaryota; kingdom Metazoa; phylum Chordata; class Aves; order Accipitriformes; family Pandionidae; genus Pandion; species Pandion haliaetus. The sequence continues at coordinate 11,233 of VYZV01005018.1, read as the reverse complement.
CCCCCAACCTGTAATTGCCAATATTATTTTTTTGATTAACAACCTATTCACTTGGTAGAAATGACACTGTCGAAGGCAACTATAATAAGTGATTTGGAAGCAGGCAAAAAAGAAACTGTTCAAGAGCCAGGCAAGTATGGAAGCCCACACGGTACACCGCAACAGCAAAAAAAAAACCAACAAAAAAACCAAACCAGCCCCCAGCTATAGCAGATACATAGTAAACCTGGAAAATCAGGTCAAGTGATGATTCCTGCTGGTAGAGAGAAGCAGCACTTGACACTTGCAAAACCTTCTGTTCCTCACCAGCTTATGTTCTCTGTGACAGCCCTACTACAGAACCTCTCTGGGAATTCCCAAATGAAACAAAATGACACAACACCAAGAGAAGGGTAAGCAAGCTACTAACTTCTGATGCAATGCTTGAAAGAGCTTAAAGGCTACTAAGACCGGGCACATGTTTCTGCCTGAAACAGCTATAGGGCAGGCTGGGGAGTCCTAAAGCTTGAGGACATATAAGCGTAAGCTTGATAGCCTCTAGACAACACCTTTCCTACTGGCCGTAGCTATGAGGATTTTGCAATGCATCATGGTAACTTCCCAACAGCCGACTTCCATAAGGTCATTAGTAGACCAGAAAAAAAAAAAAAAACCCCACCTCCTTTGTTCTCTAAAAATAATTGGAATTAGGTCAAATACCTCAATTTCTGAGGCTCAAACGCACAACCATTTTGTCTGCAACTAAAACGTGGAATACAGTAACAGAGATCAGATCATGCAGAAAGAATGCAAAAGCATCGACTGCGTTACAAAAGTTAAAAAGTTCATTACCCGATCGGCTCTTATATGACTGTGCATCTTGACCAGCAAATTTACTTCAGATTCTAAAGCCTGTGATCTTCCTTTATATTAATGTCCTATATTTGTTGACAAAATAAAGAAACTTTTCAAAAGAGGGGGGTTGTTTCCTTGTTTGCAATTTACTCAGAGGCTCCAAGACCTTTCTAACAGTCTCAATCTGTCTGGGAAAACATGTTGATGGTCCTTTTTCTCAGTAGCTAATTCAAATAATTCACATGTTTTTTGGTCTCACTCCATAAAGTCCCATTTTAACCCATGCACAGTTGGTTAGCCTTAGGGTTGAGTGCAGTTCCACTGCTGTCGATGGAATTACTTACGTTCGTGAAGCCATGCACAACCGCAGCTTGCGAAAGGTCTGAGACCTCCCCAGCTCTGCTGGGCGCTGCAATAAAACTATGTAATAAATCTGATTGCTAGGTCAGAACTTTCACAAGACATCGTCTGATTTACCATTTAAGGTTTGGCCTCTTCAGTCTTTTCTTTTAAAGTTTATTAAATTCAACAAACAGTGAGAGAAAAACTAAGTTTTCTGTTTTTTAAAATTTGTAAATGTTCGATTCGCCTGCCTTGGATAAAGGCAGCTTGTTAACCTAGTTAGGAAAACAGAAAAAAAGAAAAAAAAGACACCAGTATTGAAACAAAGACCATAATGAGAGTAATTCTTCCAGGCCAGCTTCCTAAATGACTATTTGATCGTGGCTGTATCACATCATTACAGTCATCATTAGAAATGAACCTCCTTTCACTGATACTCCGTGATAAGGAACAGCAGTAAAAAAGGAGGCGGCAAACCCTTCTGTCCCACGGGGAATCTAAGGAGTAAGAAAGAAAAAAGAAATGTAAAATCTTTGCCTGCTGCCTTGTAAACAGAAAAAGCCTGGCAGAAAGCCCAGGAAACGCCTAATACAGTATGACAATGCAGAAAGCCTGCATGAACAGACTGGTCAGGTCACCACAACTCACACAGCCATACAGCTATTGGGAACAGATGACCAAACAGAGCACATACCACATTTGCGTTTCATTTCAATTTTAAACAGATTTTTCCGTATATTTTTTAACATCTTGAAGTTTAATTCAGAAAATGAACACGTGGAAATGGAAGATTGCATTTGGGTGAGATTCAAATAGATCATCCTCACTGCGATGGAAATGACAGCAAGAAAAATAAGCTGTAGAAGTATGCACAAGTGAGTTCCCACACGTATCTATTTCTTAAAGCCTTCCAGTACTGTAGGACTTTCTGGCAAGGTCCATTCACCAGTTTTTCCAAGGGGCAAAACTGATCTCTTTCTGCAAAATGTTATTTCAAGCATTGCACTGATTATGTGCAGCTATTTAGATATAGGATAATTACAGCTGAAAAGGACTAAAAATCTGGAAATTTTGAATCACACTGTACGACTCATCTGCCTACCGCTGTAACACAACACACCCCAGAACAACCCTTCCCATGGTATTATCCACTACTTCAACACGAGTCAATCATTTCAGTATATTAAACAGTGGAATTTAATGTCATGCTTCTCAATTTCAAGCGCTACACAAAGAAACAACAGCCTTACTAAACATGGAATAAGTGGAAATTGGAAGCAGATAATTAACAAATGCAGCTCATGATATGACTATAATCCAGTTTGCCTGAAGACAAAAGAAAACCAAACCAGTATTTTCAGTTACAAGACAAGGATTATATCTTTGCCCATAGGTACGTAAACCACAGCAGCTCAAAAGTCAGCATAACAGATTCTTTGCTCAAAGTGGCGTAACTAGGAAGCCCAGTACAGAACCAAAAATAGCACCTGACTTCACACAGCTAACCTTCCGTCTTACCACCGAGTAGCTAGTCTAAAAATAAAAGCTACTTGCATTATGAAAGAACATTAAAGGAAAAAGTGTACATATAAGGACAGATAGCTGGCTCACCCAATTCAGTAGAGTCTTACGGATTTAATGACACCCTGTTCCACAACACAAATGCAGTTAAAATGTGTTACGCCTTTCTTTTTCCCCCCATAATATTACCCCTTTTGCACTACTATATAAATAAGTGCCCTTAGCTAAACGCCCTACTTGAAAAACATGGCATTCACGTACTATGGAGAACTAAAAAAAAAAAAAAAAGGAATTGTATGGCCAAATATCCAATGTACTTTCACCTCTCCAATTCTTGAGATCAGAAGAGTTGCTATGGCACGTAGCAATAATCTACTGCAATCCAAGGTTTCCACTGCTCATGGGGAGACACCATTTCCTGGAGAGGGTACAGAAGCAGCAGTTCTTTAAATGAGAACTATTTTTCCATAGACAAGTAAGAAATTCAAACTCTGTTTGTGGCCAGTACAGAAAGAATAAGAAAAAATGTAGAAATCTGGAAAGGTCCTTTGATGAAGGGTACAAATAATTTTTCATGAATGTCTAAGCTTTAAATGGAAGTTTCACAGTTTTACACCAGAACAGACTGCCCAGAGAGGTTGTAGGTGCCCCGTCCCTGGAAACAATTCAAGGTCAGGCTGGACGCGGCTCTGAGCAACCTGATCTAGTTGAAGATGTCCCTGCTCATTGCAGGGAGGTTGGGCTAGATGACCTTTAAAGGTCCCCTCCAACCCAAACCATTCTATGATTCTGTGGTTTTCCTACGGCATGAATTGTTCATGTAGTAGCCGCTGAAGTCAGGCTTCTGTTCAAATTCTATTAAAAAACCCAAATTGACTAACTCTAAGATTAAAAATATTAGTCAAAACACATGACTCACTGCAACTTAAAGTTGTTATGTAGAGATATAAAGATCTATTGTTTTCTGAGTTCCTGTCAGGGTTTCAATCTTGTACTCATTCAAAGCTGTTTCTCAGACCACTGCAATAGGAGGAGAAAAAGTTTAGGAACCCTATAAATTCAGATCTCTCTCAGTTCTGCCCCCTTCACAGATACCATTTCGCATAACAATCAGTCTTGCTAAAATTCACCGAGCTCCTTACAGACTAGAAGGATGCTTTTCACGTGTATTTTTAGTTTGGGTGATTTAACATTTTTAACCCTTAAGTTACTTCATTTAATCAGCGTTCTATCTGTTTCAGTAGAACAACAGCTGCACTTCCAACTAACCTTGCAGTTCTATTTTCAAAATATTAGCTTACAGGTTTTGCAATGCTAATGGCTTGCCATACATTCAAACAGCATGCACACCTTTCAAAGGCATTTGATTCTGGAAGTACCCTCCTCACTTAATTGCAAACTGGAAACACAGAAACAAAATTAAGCTTATGGGTGCTCTCTATTCACTATTATTTCAAACAATGACAGTTCACAGACGAAATAACAGAAATTCAGTCTAGAAGTACTACCATATATACTGTGAAGGTATTCGGTGCTCAAGAAATTAGCTTCCGTGCTTCCTCTGCTTTGCCTGTCATGAGCTATGAGGTCTGCAGAACTTGTACGCAACATCTGAACAGTTATGCTGGGCTAGGGGCATCGAGAAAAAACAATGAGGATGTAACTGATTAACCTAAAGATTAGATGCTCAGAAATGCGAGAAAAATTACAGTAATAGAGGGAACAGAAACTGCACTTTGTAACTGGCTTTCAGAGATCCAGTTCAATTTCATTAGCTCCCAACTTCAACCAATATTATTTCTGTCTGTTGCCGCTGCTTCTGAATTGCTTTACTAAGCAGATAAACAGTTGTAAAACACACTTGAAGATGTAGAAACATCTTTGATTTCATGTTCAGACAACAAATGGATTACAAAGACAGCAGAAGAGTAACATTTTTAGGCACTGACAAATAGATTTATCGATACCATTATACCAGAAGTCCTGCCAGAAGAAATGGTGTCTCCAACAGTTTCTCCTTAAAACCAAAACCCAACATCTCACACATGTTTCTTCCTTCATGTCTGAAAATGTCAGTTCTTCCTTCAAACGNGATACTGAGAACAACACCAAACCAAACCAAAGCACAGAACAAAACCAGCCCGACCCCACCCCCCAAAACTCTCCAGACCACGTAACAGCGCTAAGCCCCATTTCTCAGTCAGATGAATTTTGTGGCATCTGCTATAAGGCTTGGGTGAAGTGGTTTGGATATCCTATTTTAAAGCCACGCTATCTTACATTTTTATTGCTGTGCTGCTATCAGCAGCTTGGAACTCGACTTTGGTGAGCTAGGCAGAGGATTTAGGTGACTCAGTACTTTTTTTGGTTTAAAAGCTGACTCGGTCTGTTGGGGTTTGTTTTAGCTAAAGTGTGAATAAATTGGTGAAAGGTGAAAAAGGTGCATATAGGGTCATAATTCAGCAATAAACAACTAAATATTAAAAACCCTAAAGAGGTTTGGATAACTTTCTCTTGAGCAGAGACACTGCTGAACATCAGAAGCACCTGGTAACGTTGTCTTGTTCTGTGGACCTCCGTATCAATTATATGATAGGTGCTTTTGAAATGCAAGAGAAAGATCATCCTGTTTTGTATTAATTAGTTCAGAATTCATTACTGGTATCGGAAAATAAATTTCCGAGAGCAGGACCGATACATCACACATTGTTACTGAAGGCCCGTTTCCAAACCACTGAATTATACTTTTTTAAAAGAGACTTTAAAAATACATTCCAGGCCTCCTCCTGTAAGATGCTGAACTATGAAGTGTAAAATGGAGCAAGCACAATCTTCAAGTCATAAAATCAACCACAGTGAAACTGAGCACTGAAGGCCAGTCACCGAAGGCTCTGCTACCCTCGGAAAACAATGCTGGCACTTTAGAAGAATTTTTCACTTTCTTGCGCTTACATTTGGCAATACTTGAATCACTACTTTCTTCCGAACGCCTACCACTCATTAAGGATCAAATAAAAACCGTATTTATTCCTGTAATACAAACCTCTTCTGACTTAACAACTACATAAAGCTAATTCACGCAATGGAAAACCCAATGCAAAATTTAGATTTGTACTATCTTGAGATTTTGGTTGACCAAACCTTTTCAGTGGTTTGGCTTAATCTATTTTTCCAAAATTTTACTCGAGATAACTGCTGCTAAACAGACAGTCTCCCAAGTTTGTGTTTTTCCCCGTAAAAAGGTCAGAGTTCACTAAACACATTATTTTATCCGAGGGCTGTTTTTTCTCAAATAACTCTTTTTCCTCTATATAAAAGCTACTTAGAAGCATTAATACGTTACTGAAAGCCATTTAAATACAGTGAGAAATGTGAATTGGGATACGTCTGTTCATTTCAAGTTATTGGTGTTTTGTTGGTTTTTTTAAATCACCAGTTCATCAAGCATTTTATCATACTTTGCCTTCACGATGCTTACGACCTCCCATATCAGACCTCATTATTTTCACTGCACTGATCACATTTTTTCACATACAGAAAACCACTAAGTGCAGCAGTAGAATCTCTTCACGTTCCTAGTCGTATTGTGTACAAAGCTAGCCAGTCTGGAAATCACTAATCACCTATTTCTGGGTAAATAAACAAACACACAAACAACAAGCAAAACCCAGTCTGCTTCGAGCTAAAACAAAGACCAGGCTATGGAACTGGAAGCAAGAGTTACATATGGACATACCATCATTTTTTTCTCATTAATTGCACAGCAGCAAGAGCAGTTATGAGATAGTTTTGTGTCTGCCAGTGCCACTGCGCATTATAAATAATATTGCTTCATCATTCTGTGGGGTTTTTCACATTTAATTAGGTTTTTTTAGCATTTGTATATATTTATCATACCTGTTTTCAACTTCTATGAAAGAGGATTTTTTAAAAACGTTACTTGAACTGCAAATATAGATCAAAACGCAAACTATGTTAGAGTTTACAACAAAACTGGGAACAGATGAGGGTTCCCAGCTATAATACATACACAGCTAGTGACATGGAGATCACTTCCAACGATACAGAGGATGCTCCCTGGGTTCCTGATCCTAAGCTAGTCTGGGCTAGCTAAGAACAGCACGTGCAGCCCCAACAGGTGATTTGCCACATTTTTCTGCACAAAACTGGAAGCTCCTGTAGCTGCAATGCCTCTCGGGCATCCCTCATGTTGTTCTCATCACAGCTCCCAACAAGTGGAATTAATCAAGCTCAGTCGGGCTGAATCTAAGATGCAGCACTGATACCTTTGCTCTATGCTCCATATTCCAGCTTAAAGAGAATGGTATCAAGATATTCAGTCTGGCTCAAACTGTACCTATTATTGCAGCGGATGAAAATACCCATGCAAATAATTTGGGAATCCTTGGATTACAGGTGTTTTTCCACTGCCATTATCCGGATTAATTTGCAAAACAGAAAATAACTTCCAAATTTCCTCCTCCTCTTCCTAAAAACCAAAGCAATGTCCTCAGCAAGACTAAGCAGACAGAAGACCATGGCATAAAGAGCTGAAAAGTGTATTTACAATAGGTTTTTAATTTATTCTGTAATAAGATAAAAAATAACGTTGAGGTTGGAGATGATAGTATCTGCATACAAATTCAGAACTTGACTCTGCTAACATGGAGTCCATCTCACGCAGACAAATCCAGGGTAGCTTTAACCTAGCCATATTCAATACTAACAGTAGCAATGCTCCAGCACTAAACTTAGCAAAAGGCAGCCTGGCATCCCGGCTACCAATACCAGCAGCTGAGGCCTGGGCTGCTGCCACCGCACTGCTGTTTGTATCAGAGCCAACTTAAAGCCACGCTGCAGTTGCACCTATTCACTCTCAAGTGATCCTTCTGGAACTGAAGTGTATTACAAACTCACCCCCGCTCCACGCAGAAGGGAGGTTTGTACAGACAGCTCCACAGCCTGCATCTGGGTACGTAACTGCACAGAAATGCACGTTGTACACTAGAGTCTGCTTGCAATCCAATAGAATAGAAGGAGTATGGGCACTCTCTTAATATCACAAACGCACCTTCCAACTAGCAGCAGCACCAGGGAGTGCTATTTAGCCGGACATCAGGAACAGACACTGGATCTGCACAGCACTGAAGGCTTTGAAGCAAGCACTGCAGCAGGTTGTCATTGTCACACGCTTCTGATTACACATACAACAACATGGCACCAACCCCTTTCCTCCAGTTTTCTGCAGTCAGGTCAAGACTTCATTTTTTCCATCTCCAAAAAGTACACGTCTGGAGAAGCATCCTAATTTAAGCAGCACAGCGTGATTTGTCTTTTTTCTTCCTGATAACTTCCATTACATGTACGGTTTAATATCCAGTTAGTTGTCTGATCCTGAACAAGCAGACTTAAAAAAAAAAAATAATTCTCATTTGACTAGTATTTTGTATGTACCTTGTGTCACAAACAGAAAGACCTGATTTTTTGTCATTCTTCTCCTCCTCCTTAGACCACAAGAATCTCATACCCTCAAAGAGCAGAAAATACTTCCTCGGGCACTATTTCTGATGTTCTCTTCAAATGCTGAAGTATCACCACAGTCTTGAGATAACAGAGACCATACAAGGGTGAAGCAGGCACTTAAAAATGCATCAGCATATCATCATTGAATTTCACATATCGGCCATACTAACAGATTCACTTTACACCTCCTGCTCTTGCAATTCCTCCCCTTGAGAGAATTTCTGTCCATACTGGAGTCCTGGTTAGAATTTCAACCACTCCTACACTTGTTTACAGCGGTATTAGCCTTAATCCATTTAGCCACTATTGCTAAAGCAGGAGCATAGTTCTGGTGACTACTCCTTCAGGTTATTGGTGTCCTTATTCCTACTGTGAAGGTCTAAGGCTTTTGCAGATATTCCGCAGTGCTTAAAGAGCTTCCTAAGCAGCTTCTGGGAACATATGTTGTTTTTACAAGCTCTGGGTAGAGTTTCACTACGTGTGCCAAGCAGATCTCCGTGGGGCCCTGTTAGCGATCAACTGATTTAGTGTTCAAAATTAGAACCCAAGCCCAGCTACTTTTGGCAGATTCACTTCAGGAGTCTTAATTCTTATCTGCATTCAGCATATCCAGTCATAGTTACCTGATTTTACTTGCCCTGACATTTACTCTACTGGTACACTGAAGTGGACTGGCAGTACAGTACACTCTGTACAGTGCATTAAAATGGGCTGGCAGACACCCGACTTGCAAAGCCTTCTCCAGACAAGAAGCTCTCTTAGAAGCTGTCTTAAAGAAAATGCCTAGAGATACGATTTGTGGTGGTACAAACTGTCTATTCAACATTAACAACAGTCTTTTTTAATTCAGTTGCAAGTGGAAAGTCTGAGGGATAATAGGCAACGTGGCTCATTTATTCCCCAAATAAGGGCGTAATGCTAAAAGGTTTTCTAGAAAGCATATACTGGATCAGTGAGGTCAGAACC
>VYZV01005017.1:123991-136401 GCA_013401275.1 Pandion haliaetus | reverse complement strand
AAAGACTTTGTGCTACTTACAAATTTAGTTTGCTCTCCATGGGGAATGCGGTGATAATGGTTTTTGACCTTCACGTGGCTGGGATCTAAATGTTTATCATCAGGACATGTGACATGATTAAATTATTTTAAAATATCTCTGAAGAACGCTAGGTCACTGATTTTTTTGAATGCTGATCTCTAGTGTTGCAGAGGATGAGAGGCTAAACACTGGACTCAAGTGTTTAACAACTGAACATAAGTGTGAAGTATTTAGGAGTTGAGAGAGCAAGATAATGTTTTTTATGGACAGAACCATTGATGCAAATTAGCTGGAAGGTAGTATAGGAAGAATCAGGGCAGCACAGTAGGAACAGAGATATTCATCAAAGCCTGATGTGCAACATGGTAGCATAGAATTTTTTTTCATTTAAAATTACATGAAAAATAATTTTGTCATAATTCTACTGAGTTTAACAGACCTGGTATCAGCTGCCTCCTTGGTCAGCTCCTTTGCAAGCACTGTAGTGAAGTGGTGTGGCTTTGCAGGAAAGATTGAAGATGATGTCCCAAACCTAAAGGAAAGTGGAGATCAAAGCATAAGTATCTTGAAAATTCATGGTGATCTCCACTAATGGAGCAGAAAGAGATTAATTTGCTGAGCCCCTGAAAAAGAAATTGCTCCCAAACAGTTGCCTTTTACAGATAGCCAGTGCTCAGGTTTCAAAGCCACATTTGTTTGGAATTTATTTCTTCCTTAATCATAGTTTATTAAGTCTAAGTAAATTGGCAAAGGACAAGAGGTTAAGACCATATTTTAACTGGCATTGCCAGGCCTATACAGAAATTTGTGAAGAGAAATTAACATGCTACAAATTTCTCTGGCATCATGAATGGGATTACTTTTTAATTTAGGTGTTTACCCTTCAAAGAATTATTTTTACAATATTACAATTTTCCAAGGTTAAAGCTGATAGAAAAGTAACATAAAAATGAGAACTAAAGAGAGGTCTACAAGGAACAACTGAGAAATATTACTTCTTTTTAGCATTGGTTATTTAAAAATGAGCCCTGTTTTACTTCTTGTGTTATGCTTTTCTTTGGATCAGACTTAACAACAATAATGAATTTTAGTGCTACAATAAGGCATTTAGGTTGAAACTGAATGTTTACCTACACATTAACTACACAGAACCATTATAACTAAATGCATTTCAAAGAGTATGGAAACAATGAAATAAATTCCTCCATATAGTAACATTAAATAGGCAATATTATTCTCTTTTCTCAGGACCAGATAACAATGAACCAATTATTCTTTACTGCTTTCCAAGAGGGTTTCTCGTTGTATAGAGAGGCTTAACATCTGGATCAATGCTTGCATGGTTTTTAATGAAGTCCTTTAGCTCCTAGAAATTATTGGAAAAGCATCTCCTGTGGAAAATAAAGATTAGTTTAGCTAGATGCCACGCTGAGCAACGGATGTTTTTCTTGGCTGGCTCGCCACAAAACTGCTTCCATTCTCTGTATCAAGTAAGGATCTCCAGGTTTTAGTCCAGTAAACAAAGATTATTTTCTTATTCTGGTACGTGTTGTAACTTCTTGGTTTTCTTTAAGGGTGAGTAAATTGGGCCACATTCTGGCTGTTACCATTGCTGCTTTGCGTTGCACTGTTCCCACAAAGGAGACTCGAAGGGACTCCTGGAGAAATCTATACATATGAGATAGCCCTAACTAAGCATCCTACATCTTTCCTGTAAATCCCCAGGCGTTAAGATTTGCCAGGATGAGGATTAAGCTGTGGGAGAGGGCTGTTGGCAGAGCGCTGAAAATATGTGCTGAAGTGCAAAGAACAGCAGTGAGAGACTGTCCGAAGGTACCAGCCTTCAGTGTTTTTCCAAATTATTCCCAGGTATGCGCTCAGCCCAGAATTAAAAGGAAAAAAACAGCTTAAAAGTGTTTTTTCCCTGTTCCCCCTACACCGCATTCCTGATGGAGGGTGATCTTAGCAAAGAGCATCAGTGCTCACTCCCCAAGGGAATGGCTGGGCTCAGGTCTCCTGGCATGCAGCTGCCAGCAGTGCCATGGGGTCCACAGCAGCATTTGCTGTGGGAAACAGCTGTCCAGTGATTTGACACTTGTTCGTTCCTACTCAAAAAAACGTACCATACGGGACTCCAAATAACCCTGCCAGATCTAGTTGCATCTACCTGGTAGAGCAGTATTTTGTTCCTCAGTGTAAAGGCACATGAGCAGCCTGATGAGACTGTGAGCTGACCCTTTCCTTGGATCCCAGATTTTACTCCTAAATCACTTTAGAGGTAGTCTCAAACTCTTTGGCAAGTCATTCCAGTTCTCTGCTTTCATCTACCCGGTGGCTTACAACAGGGGCTTCTATCCATACAAGGGCTTTCTATAATATTGCTAGTGCTGGCTCCAACAGTGGTCAGGCTTGATAAAACTCAGTTGGTAACTAACTTGGATTTTTAGTTGAAGGGGTAAATTATATAAGAAAAGCAATCATGGCAAAGTATTGTTCTGGTAAAGTGAATCAATGCATGCTTAAAAATGTCCCATTCTGGGACCTGTGTTTAATGGGATGACCATAGTATGCTGCAAGAGCTAAGCAATGAGAACTTTGCTTTTCCTCTGTATGTGAGGAAGAGTTCTACACCCAAATGTCTGGGGTTTTGGGGGGTTTTAATACTCTCTTTTTAAATTAAAACATACAAGGAGAGAGACACTGAAAAGGGGACTCTGGCTAAAGGCTTCCTAGCAGTTATACCCACACTGATGAACAGCACGGCTCTGTGCTTTCCAACAGAGGAACTGGAAAAGTGAAATTACATCTGACAGGTTCATTTTTTACATTACCATAACTTTTGGCTAAAGGCAAAATTGATTAAAAACAGAAAAAGACTTAGGATGTAAGGAGTTGTAGCTGTGTTTATACGCTGGAGTCCCAGCATTAATCTAGACTTGGTGGCACTGGTTAGAGGAAGAGAAAAGACAATTCTGTACCAATTTCAAACTGTGTTTATAAATAAAAGCACTGATGTAATAGAAAATTTTTTTTAATGCATGGGGTTTATGAATTCATATGTTGAGACAAGTGCAGCTGGGATGTGATGGAAGAAATATATTTGGTAAGAAGCACCTGAGAATGGTGTGCTTAAGAAGGTAAAATATTGGAATAAATACAGCCACTCTGGAGAAAAATTATTGTGCTACTACAATATTAAAGTGTGATTATTACCTGTAGAAACAGACACACTTTTTACAGATCAGTGTATATATAGAGACATAGATGTGCATACAAGGACAAAAGCATCCACCTTGTACAAATGAGCAAATTTAGAAGTGTTGGGGAAAAAAAATCCACAAGTGATAAACAACAGATTCTGCTTTACCTTTTGAGTCAGTCCTGTCGGTCTGGATTTGTTCAGTACTTCACATAAATAGCACTGAGGTTATGACGTTGCTCTGGTTTTTGTTAATTAGCCAAACTGACAAAGAATATTGACCAATTAAGACACCAGTTAGGACTTGCAGTGCAAAGGGCATTCTGTCTTTTCGTGTTTGGGGTGTAAATGAACTCAACACAAATCTCTCTACGTAAGGAATTCTAACAACAAGTTAAAAGATTTTTTTAAAGTAATAAATTATTAAAAATTTGAAAAAGGATGAAGCTGCAGAAACAACAGGATGAAGGATCCGTCAGAACCAATAATCCAAATGTTTTTGCATCTCTCAATCTGTAATGCCAGTCAATCTTTTAAATTGCCTTTTCTTATTTTTTGAAGTTAAAGTCCTATAGCAAGTACCTAAATGAAACTTTTTAATATTTCATGGATTGCACATCTTCTAATCTGTTCTTTATTTCATTTTTATGAAAATTACCCTTCAAATTAGTTTTCTTCATCCTAGGAAGACCCATATCTTATGCATTATAATTTTTTAATTATCTTGATTTGTGTACAGCTATGACTAGAGAAAATTCTAGCTTGAATTTTCCAAAATAACTAGTGTGACGTACATGGCATCTAAATGATGTTCCATATCCCTCACAGAAGAGCATTTTGGATGGTCTTTTGAAATTTTTTCACTGAGCAATTTGAAGATTTCAGTTTTGTGTTGCTTTCCCCAAATTAGCTTAGTTCTGTAGGAATACTGGTTGCAAACAGTTCAGAGATTAATTGCCATGGCTCCCCCTGCCCCCAGCCTTTCCTAACATCTTCCTTAAGAGATGGTGTTCTCCCCAGGGAAACAAGTGGAAAGGTTTCCTTTCACAGGGAAACTGAGAAATGAGGCACATGGCGTTGGTGCTTGGTGGGAAGTGGCGGAGGCTAAAATACATTTACTAAACAAGTTTAATTAGTTGTTATTGTTGCAAGTTTTAGCCTTACAAAGTTTTGACATCCAGCAATGTGTTTGGGCTACGAGGGCCAGCATAAGGCACTCCAGACCTGCCAGCATTTTCTTACCATTTGTGTGAACTCTATTTTTTCAATGATAGGAGTTGGGAAAGGAGATAAAGCTTCTCTGATGTTGTACTGTCACAACTGTTGTTATAAGGGAGCTGGGGGATAGCCATGATGGCTGCGATATTCTGATAGTGAGAAACCAGGCAAACCTCCAAACTTCAAGCAGGCACTTGTTTGGTAAGTAGTTCATGATAATCTAAATGATAACAGCTGAAAAAGCAAGCACTAGTCAGATTAGTCAAGTGGATAATATCGAGACTCTGATGCTGTACTTCTATCTCCAATGGCTTCAGTCTTTGATGTTTTTTAATCCTCAAGGTCAAGACAGCTGGTCTCAAGACTTCTTTGATGAGAAAAGCCAGGAGCAAGGTGGGGGTCTTCACTCTTCCCCAAGCTATCCTATCACTGGTGCTTATATACCCTTCTCTATCATCCGTTTCCTTGTAATAGCTACAGACTGGAATAGCCAGCAGAATTAAATACCTTCGTTATTTTATCCAACTATGCCAAACGAGTACATACTATGAAACTTGTCTTTCTACCTTGAACGGACCAGCTTTGTAGCATGCTTGGGGTGCAGGGCAAGCAGGGTGTACTTCACAGCGTTGTCCCACAGAGCAAGGTTTGATACCTGGTGTGCAATAAGCCAATCCTATACACAGAGCTACTTATTTCATATTTGTGCGAAGATGGGTGCTAGGTGATAATTCCACAAAGCTCGCATGCCACACCAAAGAACTACAATGTATTTATCCTGTTACACAGTTAGTAAAAATCCACAGAAATTTACACTCATTGGTTAGTGATCACCATCCTTTCTGTTATTGGCTAGTTATATTTAAATTAGCACACATGCTCCTTGTGGGGGTGGGGGGGCAAGTCTTTTCGGTCTTGGATTGAGTGGGAGGTTGCGATCTCCCCCTGTTGCCTTTACCTTTCCCCCAGTTTGTGCTTCTTTGGCAATCATCTGGCCTTGGGCACCTTCTGGGGCTGGGTGTTTCTTTTTATCAATCTTTAGTTTCTCTTCAAGGCTATAGTCATTAGCAAAGCACGTACTGTTTATACAAAGTAACCAGGCCTACACAATGAAGCTACTGATTAATGGTCATCCTAAATCAAGCAGTGCCGCTATGACCTAGGCATTAACCAATGTATGGCTTTACTTAGTCTACATTTGAGCTAAAATCAGGTTGCAAAATCATATTGTACAACTATTCAGCAGCATTTCCACATAAAATACTCTTAATGCTACGCTATATAAATTACCCAGACTACAATAGGGAGCTACAGTGGTCATCCAGCCACTCTCCTGGCTTGGACTCTCAAAGGAGCCTCCTGTTTCTAGTCCTGATTAAGTCTATCAAACAGAAAAGATTGTATGTGAAGAGTCTTCAAATTAAATTACCCAGAGGGATGAAGTCTGAAGCAAGTGTAAACCCTTGTACAGACCTGAGGACATCTAAGGTAGGGGTAGGAGTCTGGCCCCCAAAGGATGAGAAGCAAAAGCACAAGTCAACACAGGGAGGTGAAGGTGTGCACCTGAGGAATGTAGACTGAGACATGTGCTCACTAACAGCACCAACTATAGCTGCTTTCAGCAGCTTTTGTCATGTTTCACACTATCTTTTGTCCAAATCTATTTTTCTTTGCGGGAAAGCTTTTTACACTTCCTCTAGCATATATGCGGCATGTGTTGTATCAGTCTTATCTCCAGTTGATTTAGATGATACTTTCCCCCAACCGCTCTCGCTTCTGCTGGTTTACTTAGATGCTTCATCTCCCACAGAGTGGCTCTAAATTATTTGAATTTTTTGAGTGTGCCCTGGAAACCTTGCTAAATCAGAGTCTTCTGGATCAGGCATTCAGTTCCACCCAGAAGCTGGAAATATTTGGCAACTTTCAGTGTTTTTCTTCTATCGAGAACTTAAAAATACAGAACCCTGTGAAAATGAATGAAAAACCCTGTTTATGTAAAGCTGGTAGAGCTTTGCTGCACATTTGGATTGTATTTGAAGCAAAGATTAACACACAGATGAGGTTTTATTATTCTTCATCTGTCCTGCTCTTCCTTGTTTCCCTGTAATGGATTTTGATTTATTTGATGATGGGATCAGATTTTTCTCCTCTATATCATCAGGAACCGCTACACGTTTTCCACTAAGGAAGGGGAGGGGTTGGTAAGACTTGCATTATTTTTATTGGCAATTTTTCTTCCACTAGAACTGAGATTTGAAAATCCCTGGTAAGGAGAATGTTTTTTTTTTTTTATAGATACAGGTCTATAAACCAATGAGAACACATAAATATGTATATGTGTACAGATAAGAATTATACAGATAAGAATTATACAATACATTGTCAGTAGCTGGATCTAAAGCAGCTGGAGGTAAAGCAAATTATTTTCTGTTTAAGAATATAAATGTTAGGCAAATTTTCCCAGCTGAAAAGTTTCTAGTGTGTATTTTTGTCATTGTGTCATTCTTGTCAGAGAAAAAATGCCAATAATTTTAACGTACCCTGAATTCATTAGTAGTTGGTAATGAATTCATTAGTAGTTGGTAATGAATCTATGATTCTACAAAATGCCTGCAAAACAACCACTATCCCTGTACACATTTGTCTATTTTGATAGTCTTCCTATAGCTATCCTAGGTCAAATACGTATTTATCGTATATCTGTCTTTACTTGCTGGCAAACTAAGCAAATAACATATGTGTTAGTCCATGCTGTACCAAAGTTTAGATGTGTGTGAGTTTGTACATGTGTTTCCCATTAAAAAGGGAAAAATACTTAAGCTTACAATAGATGTCTTTCTATTTAGCTTACTTATTTTTATTCTCTAATTATTTCATTATTAACAACCTTTTATCCATGTTACCATAGAAATGGAGAATGCTAATTCCTAGAATCATGCCAAAACTAATTTTCTATCTTGCTTACTTAGTTGCTCTATTGCAAACAATGCTGGCTAGGTATCCGTGAATAATTCAAAGCAGCTACGTTATTTGGCCAGTTTATTTTTGTGTGCAATATCCTTGTGTCCTGGTTTCAGCTGGGATAGAGTTAATTGTCTTCCTAGTAGCTGGTACAGTGCTATGTTTTTGAGCCAGGTATGAGAAGAACATTGATAACGCACTGATGTTTCCAGTTGTTGCTAAGTAATGTTCAGTCTAAAGTCAAGGATTTTCAGCCTTTGATGCCCAGCCAGCAAGAAAGCTGCAGGGGCACAAGAAGCTGGGAGGGAACACAGTCAGGGCAGCTGACCCAAAGTGGCCAACAGAGTATTCCATACCATATGACGTTTTAGGAACTGGGGTGGGCGCGTCGCCGCTCAGGGTCTTCCGGGTGTGTCGGTCGGCGGGTGGTGAGCAATTGCGTTGTGCATCACTTGTATATTCCAACCCTTTTATTATTACTGTTATCATTTCATTAGTGTTATCATTATTAGTTTCTTCTTTTCTGTTCTATTAAACCGTTCTTATCTCAACCCACGAGTTTTAGTTCTTTTCCCAATTTTCTCCCCCATCCACTGGGGGGGGAGGGAAGTGGGTGAGCGGCTGTGTGGTGCTTAGTTGCTGGCTGGGGTTAAACCATGACAGCTTGCATTTGAGCAATACATTTCACTTTTTTTTTTTTTTTAAATTACTCTTGTGAAAATATGGTGAATTTAAAGGGAAAATCATCAGTGAATTTCAGGAGGGGGGGATCCATAAACTTAAAGAAAAGGAAGGATAGGGGCCTAAACTTACATCTTCAAGTACTGAGTAGTTCTTTTCTCTTTGAAAGTCATTTCATACTAATTCATAAGCTGTGTTTCTTCAAACTGGTACACTTATGTTTTAATGGAATTCAGTGATTGTTAGGCATAAAGCATATGCTGAGATGCTTTTTAATGTTTCTCCTGAGAGCTCAAACTATCAGTAGAACTTTAGGCACTGCAGCTTTATCAGCTACAGCCATCTAGAACCTAGCAGAGTCATTTTACCATAACATTACAATTTATTTAATTTTGAAATACTAATTAACTGAAGGGAAAAAAAAATTCTAGAACGATCTAATAACTACATTTGCAATGCAGCAATTAGTTAGGAAATTAACTCTCCTAAAATAACATCTCAGTATTCCATAATTAATATAGTTGGAGCACTCCACTATGAATCTTAAAAGTTTGGAAATAATTTCAAAATATTGCTAGTGTAACAGTTGAATCCAGTTAAAAATCAGTCTGTCCTTTCTGCGTCATGCATCATCATCAGCTACTGCAAATTGCAAATGTCCTAGAATCAGAACTTACCAGGCAATTTTGTTAAAGTAGCAGAAGGTGGAAAAGAATACAATTTAGTCTTCCACAGCAATATTGACTCTGTTGTGCTGACAACCCTGCTCATGCTTTATGGTACTGTATAATTGGAGAGAGACAAATAAATCAAAGGTGCACAGCAGAAGAAGGTACGTATTTTTATATAGCCATCCTCTTGATTATTCTTCCTCGAGCACATACATTATGGCCCTGAATAAAAAGAGAGAAGAGGAAGAAAGGAAGAAAAGGTTACCGAAGTGCAGGATTCTGAATCTATCTTCTGGCTTTGTGAATAAGAGGATTGATTTTATAATGTACATAGCACTTGGTGATTCCTTTAGCCTGTGTTTACAGATTTGCTTGCCTATTTCCTTAAAGACTGTTTAACTCAGAAGTGGTATCTCTAGCCTTTTGGCATTGGATAGTCCTTTTGTTTCCTCGTATGGTCCATGCTGTAAACAGCAACAGCACCTAGGAGTTGAGCATTAGCAAAATTTAGGTAGAAAATAACTGGTTCGGCTCTTGCAATGAACTTCACAACTGACAAGTTTCTCCAAGACATAACTAAATCCTGCATTTCACATAAACAGAATGTGAAACTCCACTTGTAACAGCACCATATGAAGACACAGTCATGTTACAGCCTCTAAATCTGCACCCACGCATTTGAGCATACAACTGGCATACTTCATTATCCAACTAGGGATCTGTTAGCCATGGTTATGTCCAGATATTTGCACAGAGATTGCACATGCAAAACTATACCCAATGTCTTTAATCACTTCTACTTCAGAACTCTATATGCACATCTCAGTGTTTTAGCCTTTTTTAAAAACTATCCACGCTACAAAAAGTTATTGTAGTGACAGTTAGTCTTTAGACATTATGACTCGGAGTTTTCACATCCTTTCAGTTTTTCAAACCATTTTTGCCTTGCAATATATGTGGGGGTCTGTCTATGCAAGCAAACTAGCGATGATTACTTCAATTGGCCCTGGTACCAGTGCTGCTGACCCTTCTCCCACTGCAAACTGGAAAATTTGACATAAGTATAGAGTGACTAAAGCCAGTAATCTGCATGGTTACCAACCTTCAGCTGCGGTAAACAGGTACTGCTTTTACCATCAAGATTTTTCAACTGTGGTTTCTCTCTCCACTTGAAAAGGTTTTGATCAAGAATGCCTGTTTAAAGAAAAAAAAAAAATATCCCACTCTTCAGTACATGTAATATTATTAAATCTTCTTCTCTATTCATGCTGTCTCTTCGTATGTCCTCCTCTGAATTAAAAAACGGGCAACTCAACCCAAAGTTTCAAATCAAAGCAAAATTATTGATGCTTGTAAAACTGCAGTATGATTGTTTTAATGTATAATACTAATATTTTTCATGTCCTAGCTATGGTTGCACCATTCACAAAATGTTTAAAAAAAATGTATATCAGTGCATACCAATAATCAAGGAATTATGATGTATACCATAGACTTGAGTGCCTTTATAGTGTTGCTTACAAAATTCTCACTTGCCAGAACAGAGTGTGCTGTAGTAACAGCACTGTTCAGTAAGAGTACATTTGCACATGGTGCAGCTTTAAGCAGAAATCTGCTTTCCCCTGGCAGGTCCTGTAACATCTGTGAAAGATAACAGCAGAAAGGTGGAAGATTTAGCACTCTGCCATGTTTGTCCATGCGGTGATAGCTGGCGTCCGATGCTTGTCTTTGAACTCTGTTTCTAAGAAGAATGGGGTGGGCTAAAGATCTCTGTATCATTGACTCTTCTTGATTAATCTCATTTCACTGTGCCCTGTCTATGTGTCAATGCCAGATAGCTGTTGTCTGCTGAAGGCAGCCCCGTCTTCAGGTTTTTCGCTCCTGGCAATTTGTAGCAAGTAAGCCTGGCTCTCCTTCCTCCCTCAGTGTACATTTATTGTCATTTTTCTCTCCTGCGTTTCTGCAGAGCAGCTTATTCTCTTACTTAACTGACCTCCCACCAGACTCAGAAGCACCCAATCTGACTGGTCCCAGCAGCTCTGTTCTTGCAGAATAAAATACAAAATGGGTTCTGCTGGGAGAACTCACCCACATTTCTCCAGGAAGCAGTAGGAATGCAAGCTGGGGGGTCTATAAAGGGATGATAAACTTTGGTGCACCTAGGGAGGCGGAAAGTGTTAATTGCTCTGTCTGCAGAACTGGACCATGGGGATTAGGACACCTCAGAGTTTTATTTTTTTCCCCACACTGATGCCAATTTTTAATTTCTATCTTTAGTGCTGTCTGTGAAGTGTTATCCTCTTGAAAGAGTGTGCATTTACTGGAATAATCACACTTTCTCTTCCCCTCTGTCAGCTATTAATAGTGATAAATTTTAATTGCATATGTAAATAAAAACACTGTGTACTCATTAGTTTAAATATGTTTTTCATTAGGCAAATGAAATACTCGTTGTATATGATGCAAAGTTAAAAGGAGACTTAACAGTAGTGAGCAGTTTGGGAAGTATGTTGACTTGATTTTTTTAAATTGTTTTTTAGGATAAAAATAAACCATGTTTTAAGGGATTATTATGAGCATATTTTGCACTACAGGCATCTTGGTTTGGGGAATGGAAAAAACAAAGTTAAGTGACAGAAGCATGGGTGTGGTGTCAAGGCCAATGCATTTAAAACTTCTACTGAAAGGGAGATAGCACTTAAACTCATATTACTATTTCTAGCACTGGCTATTTTGGAGATGGTAACTGCAAGACAGGTAACATTTTTCAGTTCGTATTTAGAAAAACCTTGACGTCTCAAATTTTCATAACTTGAAACGTATTGGCCCCAAACTATATCACTTCTTCTTCGTTAATTATCAAACTCTTGGAACGCAATGCCCCAAATACACTTTTTGCTGTTTTTTAAGGGCTATGCAATTATAACCAAGAAGATACAATTTTTCAGTTCAGTAATCCATACTTTAAAGTTTGGAGTATATTTATCTACCTACTAGGTCATAATTTGTTTCCTTTCTATCAACAATATACCCAGAATTTCATAACCAATTTACTTGTAAACTGTCTTTACCATCTCCTTCCGCTGCTCTGCTCACTGGGAAATGATAAAAATCTTACCACAAAGACATTTAGTAATTCACTATAATTTTATACAAAAGCCTGGCCTCTTAACACTTCAGTCTTAATGAAAAGATGCTCTGTGGGTGTGACTTTCTAAAGTTGTTATGGCTCAGAACAGATTAACAATCTCTCTCTTGGAATTGGAAAAGATCATGTTGCTTGTGTGCTTATCCACAGAGGTCAGTCATTTGTCGTTATAAAGTAGATATGTTGTAATAGTCAAACACATGTTTCCTGATTAATATGAGAACATAAAACATCTTTCCCTCCAAAACTTAGAGCAACAAATACACTTTCTTCTCAATTGCTTTAGTAAAATAGCTAAGATAAAAACCATTTTTATTTTATAAAGATAAGCTTGAATATCCTTGTCTCATCTCTGCTTCCTTCGTTCAAATTCTATGAAATTTTTATATCGGAGCACAGTAAAATATTTATATGCAAGATGGAGTGAAAAAAATGCAAAGGCTGGCTAGAGGGCAGTCTCTTGGAATTAACACAGAGCCAAAGCCTCAGCAGGCAGTCTAAAAAAAAAAAA
>VYZV01005017.1:88360-123983 GCA_013401275.1 Pandion haliaetus | reverse complement strand
AAAAAAAAAAAAAAAAGTAATGTGTCAGTCTTCTAGATTCTTCATTTGCCAGACTAAATTGTAGCTAGCAGGATCCATTGCCAAGAGAATAAAGGCAAACAGAGATTCCATTTTGTATGAAGAGCTATTGCACTTGACATGGTTGAAAACAGATTCATAGATTCTAAGACCGAAAGGGACTACTATGATATCAAATCAGACTTTCTACATAAGAGAGGCCAGAGTGTTTCAGCTGCCAGTGCCCTGATCAAGTTCATGAACTCTGGCTGAGTTGGAGCAAAGTTTTGAGGATTATATTCAATGTGGTCTTGGTGGAAATAGTTCAAGAACCAGAGAATCTCTTTTGCATCTTCTTGAAGCAAATGGTTAACTGCTTTCACATTTAAAAAGCAGTGATGGGTGTTTGATTTTTCACTTGTACAGACCAATCTTCCAGTCATTGTATCATGTTTTATTTTATCCTGCCAGTGGGCCATCTGAGGAGAATGGGGATTATGGAGTTGGGGGAGAAAAGATACAAGATGTGTCAAACAAGACAGTTTACTTTGGGTTCTTTGTTTCAGGAGATTAAAGGAGGCTGTGATTTGATACGTGGTGATAGCACATAATATATAATAGGTTGTGATCCCACTTTTGCCCTTGATGCCCTCAAAATTCTGTTTTTTCTAGTCTGCTATATTAAAAACAATAGGCAGTATAATGTGTAAGTAATGTACTGTATTGGGTTTCTGTGGCAAGGTTTTGGTAGTGGTGGGAAGGGAGGGGGTTTACAGGGGTGGCTTCTGATGAGAAGTTGCTAGAAGCTTCCCCCATGTCTGACAGAGCCAATACCAGCCGGCTCTAAGACCGACCTGCTGTCGGCCAAGGCCAAGCCCGTCAGCGATAGTGGTAGCACCTCCATGATAACATATTTAAGAAGGAAAAAAAGTTGTGGGGACTCTCAGTAACAGCAGCCAGAGAGAGGAGTGAGAACCTGGGAGAGAAACAACCCTGCAGACCCCAAGGTCAGTGAAGAAGGAGGAGGGGGACGTGCTCCAGGCGCCAGAGCAGAGATTCCCCTGCAGCCCCTGGGGAAGACCACGGTGAGGCAGGCTGTCCCCCTGCAGCCCAGGGAGGTCCACGGTGGAGCAGATATCCACCTGCATCCTGGGGAGGACCCCATGCTGGAGCAGGTGGATGCCCAAAGGAGGCTGTGACCCCATGGGAAGCCTGCACTGGAGCAGGCTCCTGGCAGGACCTATGGATCTGTAGAGAGTGGAGCCCACGGAGCAGGTTTTTCTGGCAGGACTTGTGACCCCATGGGGGACCCACGCTGGAGCAGTTTGCTCCTGAAGGACTGCATGCCGTGGAAGGGACCCATGTTGGAGAAGTTTGTGGAGGACTATCTCCCATGGGAGGGACCCCATGCTTGAGCAGGGGAAGAGTGTGATGAGTCCTGCCCGAGGAGGGTGAAGTGGCAGAAACAAGGTGTGATGAACTGATCATAACCCCCATTCCCCATCCCCCTGCGCTGCTGGGGGCGGGGGGGGATGGGTAGAGAATTTGGGAATGAAGCTGTGCCTGGGAAGAAGGGAGGGGTGGAGGTAAGGTGTTTGGAGATCTGTTTTATTTCTCATTACCCTATTGTGGTTGATTGGTGATAAATTAAGTTTAATTTTCCCCAAGTTGAGTCTGTTTTGTCCATGACAGTAATTGGTTGAGTGAACTCTCCCTGTCCTTATCTAGACCCTTCTCCCCAAAGGGAGCCCTTTGTTATATTTTCTCCCCCCTGTCCAGCTGAGGGGGAGTGATAGGATGGCTTTGGTGGGCACCTGGCACCCAGCCAGGGTCAACCCACCGCATGTTCACTGGATGTTCACAGTCACATACAGTAAAAGCTATCTACCAAAATGCTAGCTCAGTCTGGATCCATGGACTGATTTTCAAAGGATTTGAGCATAACAGCCCCACATGCCCATTGTTTACAGGCTAATGTGAATTAGAAAGCAAGCACGTCCTGACCTTCATTATTGCTCTAAATATTGTCTTTACTATTCAGAACAGAAGTTCTCGTTCATCTATAATCCATGCAGCATTTCTTCAAAGTTGTTGGTATTCACAGAAAGTGGTTAGATTTCATAAATGATTGCACCAAGCTCCAGACTGACTCCTTTGATTCTCATCCATCATCAGATCCTCTTTAGTGATTTCTCATGAGGTTCCCCTCCCTCTTGCCACACAATTTCTTTAGGTAGGAGAAGATGTACTTCAAATGTGCATAAAATCTTGTACATAGATATTTGCACATACTGACACAACTCACGGTAGCATTTGACAGCTCCTTCTTCATGTTCCTGAAGAAGCTTATGGCAGACGTGAGAAACTTGAGGCTATATAACACTTTACTCCGTAGTAAGCTTTCAAATATTTAAATTGTAGATAAACCTAGACTGAGTGTTTTTAATGGTAAAATGTAACGTTACACAGGTAGATGAGGAAACATAATTTCTGTATAACTCATCTAAAACTAGCTTATCACATTTTATCCATATTCAAATTTCTTATCTGAAACTGGGCTCAGTAGGAAATGGTAACATGTTGAGGAGCCAATGAACATTATCTTGCTCCCCCCTTTTTTTTCTTTCATTTCTATACTCTCATGGAAGCTACTTCCAGTTCTGCTGTTACTTACAGGGAAATTATTGATTGACTTTTGGCATACTTGCATAGTTCTGATTTGCTGATAACCTGAATAGTACCGGGGCCTCTGAATTTGGATGAGATGTGAACCTCCCCACAGTGGAAAAACTCATTCACCAGTGTGCAATAAGGATCTGGATGGCTACTTTTTTTGTCCAGTTTGGATTACTTTATGCAAACTGTGAATCCTTCTAAACTAAAATGTTATCAAATGGTCCATTTTGTACAGTGTACAACATCAACGGGAATGTAATTTTGAAGTATAGTCAGCTTTCCAAAATGAAATTTATGACGAGGCAACTGGAGTGCTTTATAATAGGGAGAGTTAGAAGCATAATTGTAAGCTGCAGTAGACGCTAAGGAATACAAATAAGAGGGGTGAGAGAGGTCTGTGATCGATACATTTGCATGTTAAGATAACTATCAGTTATAAAAAAAGGAGCTACTGACAAACTGTAGTACAATAAACCTTACCTCTCCCAATGGCAACCATAATATCCTTGCAAGGCAATACCAGAAAGGAGTGCCCATAAAGTGGTTCTTACTTAAGCAATGAAAAATGTAAACTCTATGTGAATTTTTAAAATGAATTGCCTTTCAGCAAAATCAGCAGCGACTCTCTGCTTCGGATTTTGTTTTATCCTTTCCAAGATTCCCAGTGTCTCACAAGTGTGCTGAGCTGGAAAAGGTTTTTACCTCTCTTGTTCCAGGAAAAAATAAAATAATTTCAGGATAATTTGCCAGCCTCCATTTTTCTTTTCAAGTAAGCGATCATCTGTCATGCACCTGTTAGTGTAAATTTCAACATATGAAGGGTCATTTACCAATAAATATAGAGTGAGTTGTGGGAGGTAGAACAGGAAAAAGAGAGTGAGTTTCTGTCTGCAAACTGTTCCCTTAATGCAGTCCAAGACAAGCAACTAAAGATACCATGCGATTTAGGATCTGTTTTGTGTCATGTAGTTAAAAACAGTATCTTGCCACTATATTTGTTCTATCGACTTATATCACTTTTGACTTACTATTTATCTGTATCTCAACACCCCACAACAGCAACAGTTGTAGTTCAAGTCCCAATATACTTAACCGATTCACTGTGAAGCATTTATTTACCATCTACGGGTAGCTAAGGAGCATGAAAATTAGAATAGTGAACTAACCTGAAGTTGGTAGCATCTACTGCAGAGGCTAACCATAAAAAAAAAAACCCTAACCAAAAGTCCATAACGGATCAGTTTTCACTCTCTTCCTTGTGCTTCTCCCTTGCTTGTAATAGATAGAGGGGTTTGCCATGCAAAGAAGTGTGGAAGACAGGATTCCCCAGACAGAGGACCAACATCTTTTGGGGATGAATATCCTTAATGTTTTGGGAGCTACTGTTGCCTTGGAGAAAGGCTACCCATATGAACATAAAGCATGCCCTCCCAGGTGAGTCTGGTAATCTATCTAGCCCAATATATACATATAGTTGCTAGGGATGTGAATATATATCTATGTCTGTGAAAATATAAACAAGAAATTACTAAGCAACTTGTGCAAGATGCATAGCGATCTGATGTCAATTTTGTAAACTCAGTCTCAAGATTATTTTGAACCCCATCTGGGATGAGCTCAGCAGATGTATGTAAGTCTTGCTTCAAAGCATATGGAAAATGGCATGCAGATCATTATAATGAATTTTTGAAGAAATGCTCTATGCTGTGCCTAACTGGGAGTGTACTGTGGTGCTGGTGAGATCTGCCAAACCACTTAAGTGCTTTGCTGTGGCCTTGTGTTCAGGCCTTGGCAAGTCCAAGCAGTGCACTGGCACTGACAGCCTTCTCCAGTGCTGTTGAATGCAGATTTACACAAAATGCAATGCAATGCAAATAACTCCCCACAACTGTTGAAGGGTTGCAATTCAGTTTTATAAGCCTCTCATTGCATGTAGGTATTTTCACTTTGGAGGTAAAGGAGCTCACTAAAGCACCTGTGCGTTGTACCCCCCAAAAAAACCAGTAAATAATGAAAGCAATTAGCCAAAGAAAAATGTCTTGCCACAGCTGCAGAGAGTACAAGTGAGACAAAGGATGGTACAAACAGAGTAAGTAGCAAATGGAGGAGGACTCACTTGACTCCTTCGTATCTAGTTCTGGTTATTAACTCATGAGCACAACATGATAATGTACTTTAGTAGGTGTGGACTTTGGAAATGAAGGTAAGTTATGGAAATATGCATGAATACAGCACATTATGTCCATTTCAGTGTACTTAACTGCAAGCTCTGATGTAAGGCAATGGATCTCAATTTGCAGAATGGCTGTTCAAATACTGAGATTCCTGGGTACTGAAAGGCAGATTACAAAGTGACTTCTTAAGATACACAGTTTTAGATACCAAACCAAATATTTACTGTATCAGCCAGGGAACTCTATTTAAAAGACCATCTTCAAGCAAATTAATTGCTGTGAAAACAAACTTCCTCTGCATCATGGCCCTGTTAGCGCTGCAATTTCTCACACACTCAGACTTGGACTCGGCAAAGCTCTTAAGCACCTGGTAATGCCTGTTCCTAGTCATCAATTTTTAATATTTGGTTATGCTTTGATTTCTCTGAGACCCATCATTAATGTTAAAAATGTTCATAAACACTTGATTACTAAGGTTCTGCTCCAAAAACTATGGACCTTGGTGGGAAGAGTTGCAGAATGTTTTGAGGGATCCTAAACTACAGATATGATACTAAATAATAGCCAGGTGTTTTTATTTTAAGAAGTTACAGTTTGCAGCTCAATAGTTCCAAAGGATGCCTTCCTACTTAGGAAGGCATTTAAGTGTGTTTTTGATTCCTATTGAATTTTATGATCTTGGAGCATATGTCTGAACTGATGCATTTTGAATAGGGAAGCGCATACAGCACGGATCTGATAAGTGTCATTCTGAGTCCGTGCCCAGAGCATTTCATGAATCACGAATGCTTCTATTCTCTTTGGAAACCTTCATTTTCTAAATAGGTTGCAAGATCACATAAAAGAGAAACTTGCTAGCAAGCCTCGTGTATATTAGCCATTCATTATTAAACTTACAGGGCAGAAAAGTCTTTGCAGTGCAGATACTGGCTATCAATTGATGGATAGGAAGTATGAAGGCTACTGTGATAATGTCCCAGGTATTCCCTTCACTCATTTTGAGGGCAGGGGCATGCTAGAATTACATTGTGAATATGTATGTAGAATAAAACTCTCTGCTTTCAAAACTGTTCACCTAGTTACTATAAGCCTATCACATTAAATAGTCAAGAGCTACTTTTACAGATATTAAATTTAACAGCAAATCTGGGGTGGGTGGGTCTGCTTCTCTGCATGCTTTCTTGAACTGGCTTGCTTGCATTTTGTTTAAACTTCAACTTTCCTAAACTTAGTTGTCTCAGGTGAAATACTTCAGGACTTGTCCTTGAACCTACAGAGTATTTTATGACATCATCTGCATTGAATTACTTAATTCCTCTAGATAGTTTCTGTTGTTAAAAATCCTGTGAAATCTGATGAACAGGAGCTTTTAACAATGACTTTTACTAATTAATGCACAACAAACCTGTCTTCAATCCCTCTTTATTAAACAGAGCAAATCTGTGTTGCATGATTTTATCCACTGTTATAGCTGCTCAATACATATCTCTAGAGAATTGTTGCCATTGAAAATAATACCATTTCCTTTTCTAAGTTTCTCAATAGGAGCATTCCGTTGAAAAACCTTTGTAATGGATTTTGTTTCCTTGCATAGCTGTATGCTCAATTCTTTCCAAAACCCAAAAGTTAGAATTTTAAAAGTACAATACCAACTTAACAAAACATGACCCTAGCATTGTTGTCCATTGTGGTTAGCTTGACCAGCCTTTTCTTTCTTTTTTCTAAATCACTCGAGAATGTAAGACAAATAAAGTGGCTGTAATGACATCTACTGACACATAATTAAATTATTTTTTAAAATAATATATTGAAAGAATATTATTAAACTGTAAATTATCTGCAGAGGATGCAGCCAAAGACTACAGCTTGGATTCAACATGAAGGATAATTGCAGTTCACTTGGGTGAAGGTCAGAGATCCAGATGGAAATGCAAATAAGCCAACCAAAGGTAAAATCTAAAAAGCTTAAGAAGTCCAAGCATGTTGAGACCAGGAGAACTATGATTTGACCTTACTAAAAAAATGAAATTACTCAATGAATATTGACCAGAGGAAAATTGGTCACTAAAAATAGGTGAAGTATCTTAGCAACAAGAAAAGTGAAAGGCATTTTAATGGGTAAAAGGTTTTATTAGGAGATTTCTACGGTTAAGTTGATCTGCATTTTTATTTCAAAAAAAAATTTAGTATTAGTATAAGGAAGACTTGATTAGAGATTAGTGTATTGAAGGGTACAGAGTGCACGTATGATTTTTCTTTATCTAGTGAATTGTTTAGCTTCCTTTTTTCTCCCCCAAACCTTTTGAGCTTTATAAAAATTCTGATTGCAGTTTGCATTGTACAGATTTGGGGATTTTTTTACTATATGGATTTCTATTTTTGACTTTTTAACAATCACTTTTCTAATAAAGCTATCAAGTTCTTGTGGCAATGTCCAGTTTGAGAATTTGATTCCTCAGAGCTCGTCAGTGCAGCAGTGACAGGGCTTAGGACTCAGCCTGCCCTGGCACAAGTCTTTCAAGTTCCAGGGATGTCTTAGACTTTGTAGGAGGAAGTCATTGTTTATACAAACATGGTATTTATGAACATATGCCTTTGAAAGTGTGCTTCTCTGTTCTTGTGATTGGGACAGAAAATACAGAAAGGTAAACATACGCTTGACTCATCGTACAGTATGAAATTAAGTTAGGCAGAGGGCTTTGGGGCGTTTGCTTAGCTTCACTGGACTATTTGTCTTTCCCTATCTGCCACCCATCACCTTCTTAAGAGTTCATCAAATTTAGTGGAGAAGTAATATCTTCTATTAGATCAATTCATACAGGTGGAAGAACAAACAGGATTTTGGGCTTAGCTTCTCTTGCTGACCTCTTATTTTCCTTATATCCTTAGGCTGTGCCACTGTTATGAAATCATAACACTGACTGCAGGAAGGTATTTTTTTAACCAGATACTTTCTGCCCATATGAGTTATACATTATCAAATCAGAGATAAAACCAGGCTTTATGGAATAGGTGAACCACTACACAGACTCAAAGAGGAGATTTCCCCCTGCCCCGCAATAGCGGACATGCAAAACACCCTTGCCAACTCAGTAGCAATACACAGGGTTACATATGTGGAGAAAACTTGAGCTCTTACAATTAGTGAAAATTAGTAAAGCTGTAACTCAAAAACACTGTTGAAAATGTCATAATGTAAAGAAATCATTATTTATAGTAATTAATTATGGGCATTAGTCAAGTGAAAATAGTAAATCATATTATTAAATACCAAGCTAACACACTGTGAATTAAAAAAAAAAAGCAAACTTGCTCTCAACTATCTGCTTATAAGATATGTACTGTCCTTCTGAAAAAGTTCATAAAGAAATTAGCATATTTCTGGGTTTTTTTTTTTCTTTAAGATTTAGGGAACAGAACTTGAAATTTACTGCATAACTACTTTTAATACAAATGTGCTTAAGGTGGGTGTAGGTTTAACGGTAGATTTGAGTCTCTAAAGAAAAGTATAATCATGTGGATTTAAGATATGTGACAACTATAAGCATTGTGATATTCCAGTACATCTTTCATTGCCTTGTGCCTATTTTATATACTGGATGTGAACTTATTTCAGTGGTCAGTGTAGAGTAGAGGACAAAACCAAAACAAACATTTAATGTGAGTCAGTAAAACAAAACAATTATGTCTTTCTCATCAGAAAGATTAAGAACTTTACAAGGGACATCACGATGTTTATAGATCCTGCCTTTCTGTGAATGTGATACAAACACCAGACCCTGCAAGTTACACTGGACATCACAAAATAAGACACTATTAAAACTGTCATGGAAAATCAGCCACCTTGATATGTAATATTGAACATTACCAGTATCAGTATGTGTTTTGGATAATGAGAAGTAAATTAGCAGCCCAGTCTAGAAATTATTACAAAGCTTTGTAAATTATTAAATATTATGGGGGGGGTTTGAGAACTGCAGAAGTAAGGGGTGGGGGAGGAGAGAAGCCCCATTATTTTGGTGATCACAACCACCACTTGAGATGTTTGACAACAAATCATTTATTTATTGCACCTTTCAAGTCTAATAACTATAAATACTTTCTTTGGTAAAATATAAATTTGCTTTCACAAATATCAAAGGAAAATACCTGTGCATTTCTCTAGAATTGACTATTTTACTTGAAGACATAAACTAGGTTTTAACTGAGCGCTTTGCCTTTCAGCACCAGGCTCCAGCATTAGGACACCTGGACTCTTAACAGCTGGTTTCTTTTGTAACTGCCTCCAGTTACCACTTTTGAAAGTGCACTCTTTTTTCTGCTCACTACAGAAAAAACACAGCACATTTTCTGCAAGAAATCAAAGGCACTTTTTCTCCTTAGGTTCAGGGTGTAATTCATAGAATTTTAAGATGTCTCCTCTCCAGGCGGAAGCAATGAATGTACAAAATTTTTTCATTTCCAGACATACACCTAAGGTTTACAATCCTTCTCTCTCTTTCTCCTCTATTTCTCTACCACTTGCATCACCCAAGAAACAAAAATGTATGCCAGGCAGACATTATAACTATCTATGCTAACATCTGTTACAGGCCAATTTCAATGCTATTGCTACTTCCCTTCTCATTCTGTATGTATGAGCTGGTATTAATATCTCCAAGGAAAGTAAATGCATGAATCAATGTGTCTGAATTAAATAGGGCTGAACGAATGAAGCATATGTATGAAGGAGCGTGTGTTGTGTTTGTACATTCAGGTACCGTGCTGAGCATCACAGGTGGCAGGGGACAGGGTGTGGGGGCCATGTCCAGCTTGACAGAGGAAGGCAGACCGGCCAGAGGAAGAGTTGGGGAGACCCTCCATGCGAGGTGTCACAGCCTTCCTTGGAAATTATTTGTGGAGGGGGGCAGACACTGGGGCTGTGATGCTTGTCTGCTCTGCTGCCACATAGGTCTCAGAGGAAAGGACTGGCAAACAGCCACCCCATCAAGCCAGAGGCCCACACGAGCAAAGCAGGAGGGAGAAGATGGAGGACAGAGCACCTGATGGCATCAGGAGCTGGGGGCAAAAGACCTGAAGACGTGGTGGCTGTGAGGTTATGGCCCAGAGTAAGAAGCTGCTCCCGAAGTGAGATGTCTTTGGAAAATGCAGCATGTCCATCCTGAGAAGAAAACTGGGGAGAAGGGGTAGGTACTTTCAGAAGCTGCTACTGAAAACCGCTACTGAATAGACGTTGTTTATGTTGCAAATGCCTTTCTAGCTGTTCACGTTTGTTTTGTAAGCAGCCCTTGCAGAAGCTGCATATGAAAGTGATGTTTGTTCCGGTGCTGCTGAGAGTGGGTGGGCAGTTACTCACCTGCTGGCTGACGTGTGGTCAGCCTTGCTTAGAGCAGCTTCCAGCCCTGTGTTTGCTCGAGCATGCCTGCACCTGCTGAGGGGACAGTGCTTTTACTCTCTAGCTTTGCCAGCCCAGTTCATCCCCTTGTCAATAAGGCAGCCCACTGCTAGTCAGTGAGTAATAGCCACAGCCAGTGCAGCATCGACACTGCCCCAAGCCCCAGTGGCTCTCCCTCCTCTGCTCATCCATCTTCCCTGTAATGCAAGTCAGACATTTCGTAATCAGCCACCTCCAGCTGTCCTGTCCTAACAGGCACAGCCTGTTAGGAGCATTTTAGCAAAAGAATAAGAGGAGATAGAAACCAGTAGCTGGCTTGTAAGGGAAGAAGGGTGGTTCGGCTGGAATGTGTGTGGGTGATAGATACCTTTTTGTACTGTCCAAATTTGCACCTTGTACTATAGAGTATAGCAATGGCTGAAAGTCTGTGTGTTCATTCTTCCATTCCATATGACTGTCCTGTCCTATGCTGAGTGTGAACAGTGTATGGCCCAGGAGCTGAGTCTACTTCACGCTATATAATGTTCTGAAGACTGGCGTCACTGCTATTTTGCTTTATGTGATAGCAATAGGCATTTTTGCGAGAGAAAAATATGTACAGGAAGCTCTCCAAGGTCAATATAACAGTGTAAATAGCCAGATGCTATTTCCCTGTGAATTACAAGGTTGAGCAGCCAAACATCTCTTAGTCATGTAAATTATGAAAATTCTGAGAACTGCAGTGCAGACAAGAAATCCATGGCTGCTGAATCATTTTCTCTGGTTCAAAAATGACCATTTCTTATCCTGTTGTTCCAGATTTTATTTGCATTGAATGATTGTGTTTCTTCCTGTCAGATATAGGGATAGAGCTAACATCTTTGCTTTAGAATATTGTTCTTTTATTATCAAAAAAGGCATTCAGGAGACTTGCAGAGATTCTTTTCAAGATGTTGGAAAAATAATACAAAACCAGTATTGAGCTATTTCTCTTAAGCTATCTGCAGTTAAAGTGATTTTTAAACCCCAGGACAGGTTTAAGGGTAATCCAGATGAATATTGTTTTCATCAAAGCAATAGTGAAGTCATCTGCTTTTTCCCTGTTGCCTTAGGACCGACTTTATAAAAGGCATACCATCAAGTGAAATTGGAATTATTTTGCTCCAATTCCTTTAAAGTTCAATTTTTATCAGTTACTGCTTGTAGTTATCTGATGTAAGAAAGACTACTTGCTTTCTGGATAGTGCCACTGATAGGTGGGTTTTTTCCTGCTTTCACTTAGGAAGTTAGAAATGTACTGTCTTTATAGCAAAAAAACCACCACAAGATGAAAATGCACTCCTTTTTCTAGTACAATAGATAAATAAGGGCCATGCACAAAACAAGTGGGATCGATTTGAAAGATGAGTGACCAAAATACTGTGAATACAGCATAGGTATGAGAATAGCAGTATGTGTTGATGCTACAGACTTCAGCCTCCTCTAAGAAATATAGGTAAATGCTTGTCTGTTGTGGCTACTTCTGGCCATTACTGACTGTTGAATGTCCAGGTGCTAACTGATCCCAGAAGACCTTAGAGCCTGAAAGCAAACTGACGATTGCTACAACACAGGAGCGAGATGCTATGGACACTGTTTTCCTTAAACTCCTTCTCAAAGCTACTGGCTGCTACTGGAGGCATGATGCTCGGCCCTGCATAGCCACCTCCAGAGGTGTGCAGTAAAAATTGACTGTAGAAGTAGCACAAGAAGGAATTGGGAGATTGAGACAGCTACCCTGAGGATGCTGCAGAGCCAAATTAAGCTTTGGAGGTATTACAATTACTGGAGCACCTCCGTTGCCCCTCTTTGCCATGGCAAGAAGAATAAGCAGCCATGTTACTGTGAGGGGCTGTTCTTTGCTCTCTATGAGGCCCTGAAGTACTCCTTGGTAATCAGGCCATGCCTAGGAGAGGTAACTTAGGAAATCCAGGCACCTACAGCTATGAGTGACTCTGAGAAAACAAACCACAGAAATAATTAAAAAGATAAGCAGAAACCTGAACGTGCACACAGCATACCGATTAGCACCCGCACACAGAGGCTGTACGCATAGCATGAGGGTATTCTGCATGGCATGTTTTCCTACACTATGCCCTCAGCAACACTTGAAGACTTGGAGATTTTTAGTCCAAGGACAATCCCCATGCACCAGATTAGATGTGGCTTCTATGGCTCAGATTTTATGCGTCTGAGGATTAAAGCTAGTTGGTAGGAAAACTACCAGGAGGAATGGGTTCCTGGCCACAATTTAAGCTTTGAGAATATGACAATTATTTTTAATCACATCAGAAGTGCTATCACTTCAGAAGCTCTGCTTCATCAAAGATAAAGTCAAATGACAACAGACAAAGTGGCAGAGGAAAACACAGTGCACAACATTTCATGAAAATTTATATCAGGATTGTTCACGTCAGGACAAAATGAGTGGAAAATGCACCTAAATTAGAATAATTAGGGTTAATACGCTCTTTGCACTGGTATGCATAATTATTTAATCTACAGGTCAGAATCAGTCTCTTTGGTTTCCTCTGATAATTTTATATTTAATAGAATGTAACAGGATAATAGCAGAAACAAACAGCACTACATCTGGAGGAGGATTGTAGTCCATATAAACTTAATCATTTAAGCTAATTCTACTCCATTCGCAGTTTCTTCAGCTTGATCAACCTATCTGCTTTCCTAGTAGAGACAGCATTCTTATTTTTTTCTACTTTTTCTGTTAATAATCCTTCTCACTCTTATATGGCTTCTTTCAGTGATGCTGTCAGCAAGATGATGCCTAGTCACAATTAGAAATTCAATCAATATGCACATAATGAGGGTTCTAGCAAAACCATGTCATTGAGTTCAAAGACATGGATATATTACTGTAGCTATTCAGGATTCAAGTAATTTAGGGCACCTCAGTGAAAAAAGATAAAATAAAGCTGAAGGACTTAGAGGTAGTTAATTGTTACTATGGCAACTTCCTAAATAAGCTTTAGATTCTAGTCATTATTCAGTTTATTTAGAGGCAGAACAGAATCATTAAAGATGAAACTTATTTAAAGCTCAGAACAGTTCTGGGATCTTATAGTTTCCTGCTGGTCCTTATAGAGTTACTTAAAGTTTGTCCATTTCAGCTTTGAGCTGTGTCCAAGAGCAAGATGCAGCCTGCATAGATTAAAAAATGGCAGCATGTTACATAGCAACTATCTAATTTTAATAACTTTGGCAATTGCATTTTTACATTTTTATATCCCAGTAGAACTCTTTTAAATGTATTGTGTGGGAAAGAAGCAGTCCTCAGTGAATAATGCTCTCATCTGTCCATAAAACAAAGTGATTAAGATCTGATTTTCAAAAATGGGCTCTGACTATGAGTGCACCTTTGTCATCTCCCAATATAGGGTGCAGTCCCCTCAAACCTTTTGGGAACTCGGCCCCTGTCAAATGTTGACTCTCAACATCATTGTCCTGTGATGAAATTCATAAATGGATCTGAGGATGTGCAGAAGAGTGGGGATACATTTTAGCCTGCTCCATGGCCAGGACTGTAACAAATCTGATAATTAGGAGTCAGAAGAAAGCTTGCCATGCTGATCATGTCCATTTGTGTTCCTAAAGTGAACATGAGTGAATATATTTGGCCTCTGTGGAGCTGCATCACTGGAGTAGATTTAAAAAGCCTTACTTCTACAGGCAGCAATGGAGACAGCAAACAGAGGAGACAACAGAATTGGGTAACTCTCGGACACTACACCTTAAGCTGAAGATCCGTGTCAGCCTAAACTTTTTGTGTTTTCTCAGCAGCTATAGCTCACTCCCTTAACTACTCCATAGTACAGGATAAATCAGCAGAGACCACAAAATAAAATCGTGTCTCAGTAGCAGATACTCTGTGGCTTCTTACAGAAGTAACTTCCTAGCTCAGACCACCTTCCCTCTTCTGTAGGCTGGAAATCCCTGAAGTCACTGAGTCATAACTGTGAAGTTGTTAGGGAATAATGCCTTCAGTGTGAAGATACTTAGAAGATACCCCCAGAGGTGAACGTATAAGCAGTGTAGACTGAAGTAATGAGTTCTTCTCAAAAAGCGTGACAAGTTAGAGCTGTGAGCTCAGTGCTCTTAAGGGTGACTGGCAGCTGCTATGTAAGCATCTTTAAAATGCCCCCAAGTAGCTCAGCTGTGCAGGGTAGGGAAACTGCAGTATGTATGTGTCTCCCAACAGGGAGTAAAAGAAGACCAGAAGAGTGATAGACCATTTTGTATGTGGCCGGGATTCAATATGACATTATCATAAAATAACCTCCTTCCCCACTGCCTGCGAGGCTACCTGTCTGTCTTTTACTAGTTAATGGTCCTGGAGATAGGGAGTCACCCAGCCCAGGACACACCTTGCTCTGTTTGACAGCCCCAGAGTGACTCTAGACTTCCTCCATAGTCAGTGTAGGGAAGCAGGCACTGCCAGGGCATAGCTCGTTCAGTCCTACGTATTAAACTATAAAAGACATCGGGGAATTAGCCTGTTGCTCTTTCCAGATCTTGAATTATGAAAGAGGAGTCTTAATGAGTCTTTTCATTCTTTTTCCAAATGAAATTGTCCTGTTCATTATTTTTTTTTTAAATCCTTATGTTTTGAAATATAAGTTGAACATCAAAACTTCATGGTACAAAACAGTCATAATGGAAGTAAACTGGTTCAGACTGGTTCCAGGATACTTCAGCAGGCTTAATTCTGTTGATCTTTCTCCCCTTTTTTGTCCTCAGAGAACTCCTCCAGACTGTGGGGCGGGGGTTCTGATTTAGAACAGTGAAAATGCTCTTTCAAATTTCACGTGATGAAAAAGGAATGTGCATCTAGCTGCAGTAGAAACTGTTTTTCTCTCCCATCTGAAAAGGCTGTGCAATGTGCAGGAATTCTGCATTGCCTGTTACTTGCACCGGTCCTTTTCTACAGAAATCCAGCCTCCAGAGTTATAATTCAGGGAATAATAGTAAGGACTAACTTTGCTTAATTTATAAGTAGATGTAAAANAAAAAAACTGCTGAGGAAAAAACAAAAGAGAATATGGTCTGATCCCAAACAGTGCTGCTAAATCAGTCTGAGCATTATTTATTGCATTTTATTTTCTTCACTGTTTTACAACTACAGCACCCGGCTCTCTGCCATGTTGCAAGAGTAGTATTTTCAAGGTTAGCACAGAAGTAATCAAACACTCAGTGGTCGTATGAATATTCATATCAAGACACATTATGAGAAAGTAGATAGAGGCAAATATGCAATTTAAATATAGACTACAGCAGGAAATGGGACATGAAACAGTAATTAGTGAAAATTACATATTATTTACATAGGTAAATACACTGCAGGGGTTATGCATGTGATCTTTTCTATTAGTGTGCGTTTGTTTGTGATTTAACCCTGATTTTAAAAGTTAGGTTTTTAAAATATAAAAATGGGAAGAAAGGAACACTTTCTTCGTACTAGAAAATCTGCATTGCTTCCAGGATTACTGAGTTGGGCTGTAAAACAGGTTTCACAGTTAATGTGGATCAGAATAGGTCTGTACTGCAGAAACTTGTGGTGTCAGTTCTCCAGAAGACAGGCTCTCTCCCCAGCCTTGCTTATACAACTCACTCCTATTTGGGCTTCTGGAAGCCTGTGAGTGCTAGCAATGAATGCCAGAGCTCCTACTGCCTGGATTAGATGGAACTAGTACCTCACTACTGAATTCTTGCAGGAAGAGCAACTAGAAGGGGACAAAAGCATTTTTTTCCCTTATTTAGGGAACAGCTAGATCTAGATTAAGTTTCCTGCTTTTTGTTTCAGAAACAGAAATGTGGCTTTAGCCTAGTTAGATCAGTACTAACGTGCATCGTGAGTCTCCATAGCCATCATACCAAACGCAGCAATGCTCATTTTTGGTTCTATTCTGAACCATCTCATCTTGCTGCATTCCCTCCCCATGTCTGCTCCTTTTTCCTTCATCACTTAATTGTGCCCTTCTCCTTTAGCCAAGAGGAAGGGGAGAGAAAAGGCTTGACTAATGTATCTTCTTTCCTCTCTTCAGCCAGCAGCATTCTCCCCTTACCGTGACTGGCTGCCATGAACATGGAGTTAGTTAACAGTTTGGGCTTCCCAGAGAAAATGGATAGTAGGGAATTAACAAGGGGAACAAGGATGCAAACAGATGTCCCTCTTGCAAAGACTCATTTATT
This sequence comes from Pandion haliaetus, assembly GCA_013401275.1. Taxonomy (NCBI): domain Eukaryota; kingdom Metazoa; phylum Chordata; class Aves; order Accipitriformes; family Pandionidae; genus Pandion; species Pandion haliaetus. Next base: position 107,516 of record VYZV01005017.1, on the reverse strand, counting down.
TCTTTAGCCTTTTGCCTCTGGGCTGCTTTTGGTTGGGTACCTCTACTGCGCTTGAGTCTGCAAGCAAGAAAATCAACTTCAGAGTACATAACATGTATTTGTTGGTGAATACGTGCAGTGGACAGCTAGGACTACCATGCTACAGGGCCATGCAAATATTCCTGTGACTCTGGATGAGCCTCTGCTGAACAAGCAGTCATCAGTCAGGTGAGGAAGGGTCTGCCTCTTGCTCCTTGCCGTAGGCTGATCTTTGATGTTGCTGATTTGCTGTCTTCCTATTCTTTGCTTTTCTTTCCCTAGGATTTTACAGCTTTTCATGTCAGTATTTTCCTCTTGAATCCCTGAGCTTTAAGTAACCCCACCTCAGCAAATACTGCTGAGTCTATTGTTTTGCTTTTCTTATCCTGCATGGCTTTAGCTCATGGGCTTTCTCACACTTTAACAGCATTTTTCTATAAGACTATCACGGTGACAATTGTGTTGTGCAAAGCCAGGGTGGGGCTCATAGCTGAAGCTCTCAGCCACAGGGTATGAAGGGTTATATCTTCCAACCCAATTCACATTAGCTGTCCCAATGACATAAAAAATTGCAGCTTAAAGCTCAAAGAAAAATTTGTGAGACAAGTGCATGACACTGCNGGGTGCTGCCCTGCTGGAGGTCCTGTGCTCCTTAATACAGAGAAACTAAGACATTTGATAGGGACTGGGTAGTTTCCCAATGGGCAAATGCCTAAAACTTGGTGTTCTGGGCAAATTCCAAGCTGGTCAGACCCACTCTATTTTCAAAGTTCACCTGACATTGCAAAATATGGATTACTGTCTGTTCTTTGAAAAATCCAATTAAGACTTCAGTTTAGAAACCAGGATAATGCAACCTTTGTCCTTTGTTATCTTCCATTTCCCATTTACTTTTCATCAGCAGACACGTGCTTGTGGATACAAGGAAAAACCCTAACAACTCTTCCTATCTTTTATGCATGCTTCAGTATGTAAAGGCCCTGTGTATGTGAGTGTGTATCTGTCCTCTGCAGAGCAGCTGTGTATATCTAAGGATTTGCCACTTCTCCTTGTGGAGGTGGCAGCAAGTTGCTCCTTATTCTTTATAGGAAGTTTATTGCTTCTTCTGAAGTACCTTGAGACTTTGTGGAATAAAGAGTGTGTTGAGATAAAGACTATTTATTATTCATCATTCCAAATACATTTGTTCATACATTTTAAAGCTGGGAACAGTGTGTGATAAGAGACAGCTGCATAGCTGGGACTCTTACTGCAAGCATGCAAATTATTTTTCCAATCTGAAAAGAGGTGGTAGGCCCAAGCAAGCATCTTTTTTTCCCAGCCGTATCAGATGGGCTAATGAAAGCTATTACTTCTCCCCATAAAACATAACACAAAAAGATCCCCAAAATGAACTAAATCTGTTGATAGCAATCACACTGTAGATAATAGCACAAGCACACAAAAGAGATGTAAAAATGTCCTAAAAATCACCTAGCCTCTGATTTGAATCTTTTGCATGAGGCAATCATCCTGCAAACAGAGCTGCTGTAAGTACCCCTTATCCCTGTGTGCCCAGCTTCTCCAACAAAAACTGCTTAAGGCAGCAAGAAGCAATTTAGCAGAAGAAATAAAAGCAAAGCCAGTCTTCTTGCAGAAATGAGACATTTTGTAAAACCAAATGGAGCAGAGAGAAGAGTGGATGTCCGTGACTGAAATGACCATGACAAGACAATCTTTCCATATGTCAGATGGATAAAATAACAACAGACTTCTCTGTGGAAATATGATTGAAACTCACTCATATCAGGCCTCAGGGCTTTCTCAGAGAATGGAAATTAAGATTGTAATAACATTTTTCCACCTGTTCAGATGTGTTCTAGTTCTCCAGTTTTCCTCATTAAGGAGACGGGGAGGTTTGAACATCTCTCGTTGCTTTTGGATTCAGTTTGGAATTGCTGAATGTTTCACAGGAAGCAATTTTTAGGAGGATAATGCCTCTAACTTGGGCTGAAATCTCATATGAGGACCTGTGGCATTTCAGACCCAAAGAAGGCCAGAGTGCCACACAGCAAGCCGCTTTTATTGCAGTCACTTCTACAGACTTTGAAACAAAAAATATTTTATTCTACCTTATTGTTTGGCAGTTAAGAGGGGCCTCTGGGGAAGGGAAAAAGCTAATTTCTCTTTTTCCTGCTAACAGATTAGTAGTCATTTCCATTTAGGAAGAATCCCAAAGGATTATTTTCATCCCTTTTACACTATTCAAGATGGGGAAGTGTTACAATGGTCAACTGGAAGGGTTTATTTTTATATTAAGGATAACTACACATTTCAACAGTGGTTTGTCCCTGAAACCTGCAGGTGACTTTTTGAATCACAGACATAAAACAAAAAAGATCCTGTTCTGTACCTTGCTGTGCTCAGCAGCGTACAGGAGTTTGGTGGAGTCCATTTTCTATGAATGACTCTTGGGGAAAAACAAAACCTGAAGTGCCATGTGAAGAAGACAGTGCTAAATTTCAGGTTGTTCTGAATTGAGGTGCAAACACTGTCAAATACATTGTGTGTGACTATGAAATGTTCCTCAAATAACAGCGATAAACCCTTTTCAGAGTAAAATAGGCATCAAATCAAATGTCAACCAACTGCCTCACTCCACTGAAAATTAGCAATTTGTAAATGCCCTTGGCCACCAGCTTCATCTTCAAGCATCCACATACTTTTCAAAAAATATCCCCTTTAGGCCTTCTCCAACTCAATTCTCCTATCCTTCCTCTGTGTTAGAAGCCTAAGATATTTGTACAGAACAGGTCATAGGAGAGGGTCTAATCCCAGGAATTTAAGAATTATTGTAATTCATTATTTCTTGTCTTATTTTCTTTCTTTTCTGATTTTTAGCTCTTAAGAGTGACTATCTCTTTTTTAAGGTATTAACTAGCTTGTTTCCAGCTTAGATTCCCTAAATGCACAGGCTTCTGCTCTGCAAGACATTCTCACACAGTAGACATTCTGGCATAAAATCTTAAAATCCTTGGTTTGGGGAACAGATTTCGCCATTTCTCAGCATGCTGCCCAAGATAGGGGAAATGACTGTCTGCAACTCCCGAATGCTATTTCAGATGATTAATTCATGCCTCACACTCAAGAACACACAAAATACTGTGATGAACTTTTGCATACAGGAAAACAATATCTCTAGGTATTTGTGCTCAAGATTTGATTTATATAAATGACATTTTGCATGTAAATATACAGCCAGCCATTTCACTGCCTGCCAAGAGGCATTTGAGCTAAATACAATGACGCTCTTCTTAATCTAAAATGTCATGTTCTTATGTGCACCTACCATAAAGGTTATCATGAGCATCAGAAAGTAAACGAATTATTTGGCAAATAATTTGCCTCACCAAATTTGTGCCTTTTTCTTCCTGGTTAAAATAACTGCTGTCAAGGAATATGACTCCTAAATAAGCATCCATCAATTTTAGGTGCCTGACTTAAGATGATACGAAAATACTAACTGCCTTCCATTTACCCCAAGAAGAGTTGAGTCCCAGCTCCAGGGGGATTGAACAGACGTGCTCCGAAAATGCCAATCCCTGGGCTAAAGTCCTCCAGGCAGTCCTGTTTGTAAAGCTTCCTTGGGGTTTTACGAATAACCAAGGGCCTTACACTTTGTCTTTCCTGAATCCGGACTTGCACTCGGAGCCCTGAATAGGTAGACCGGTTCTAACAGGAGGTCACTCTTGCTGATTGTGTGTTGAAATCTGTATTTCTTCAGAAAAGCATAAATGGCAAACATTACAGAGCATCTCTTCTTTTCTCCCTCTGGAGTTCAAAAGGCTTTCAGGCTTCTGATCTACAACTAGCAGATCTGATCTGCTACTTCCATACGTATTTACTGAGTATCTCTGATGTGTCCATTGTCCGCTCTACAGCCACTGCAGCATGACTTTCCCAAGCCCCAGTATGTTTCCCCAGTACTGAGACTGCACCAGTAGTACCTCAGGCACTCCTGATGATACTCATTGCCTATATCTACCTATTGATTTGGCACGTTATAGGTAGGTCTGGGGAGAATATGAATCCCAAGCTCTGAAGGAGAAATTTGAGTCATGACCATTACATGAGCCTCAACCTCCTTTTGCAGAAGGCTACAGTCACTGCCTCTGTTGCTGGGCAAACTTCTCTCCTGTTCTGCTATAGGATATATAGATGCAGGCAATTCTCCAAATTTCAGTTAGCTTTTTCATCTTTTTTTTTCTTATTTTCTTTTTAAGTAATCAAAGTCTGCGTTATTGATCCCTCCTCTAGCAAAACAACCCTGCAGGCTGTATTTTGTCACAGGTGTAGTTAAGCTACTGTCATGCAACAGCTATCCTACAGAGTGACGTTGCCTACAGCTCAGAATCCACCTTGTTTCCTATTCTCGATTGTTGAATAGGAAGCCGAAGTGAGGCTTGCATCATTTTAGTCTCTCTAATGTCAGATACGATGTGTATAAATTTTGTTTTGCCATATAAAAAATGAAGCAAAAAATTGCAGCTTTCTAATGACATGCCCAAATTTTCAGTTGTGAGATCTCAGACAAGATTTCCTTTTCCTTTACACGTACACATGTTTTTTTCACTTTAAATCCTAGCAGTAAAAAAGGACTAAAATGCAGGTCTTGTTTCTTTTCTTTTTTTTTCATTTTCCTGCATGTGGAACCTTTTATTAAAAAAAAAAATCATAACAAAGACAATATAAAAGAAACATAAAAAGGAAATGTTCTTTCATTTTAAGTCACAACAAAATTGATGGTATGTTTCACTGCAAGCACTAAATTCCTCCTACTTCAGACTGAAGGAAATTTTTCCAAAACCAAATAGCACATATACCTACCATAAATTAGGAGAGCCTATAGAGGTTGCTATTGTTCAAATGGTGTTACTTTATTTTTCCATTGAGGTGGCTAAGCATCATTCTTCTGCTGTCCTTCAGTCCTGCCTGTGAGCTAAGTACCATCAACAGTACTTTATTTTCCCTCAGATGTTTTTCACTAAGGCAAGCTCCCAGTGCTATGAGAGGCAGTCTGAGTAACAACTAAATGAAAACAGCCTTAAGATTTGAGCATACAGGAACATAAGCTGTAGTCTAATTGCTTAAAAGGCTGAAGGCTTGCTCTTGAGCACGGGTGCAAACCTCCCATGAGTTTAAGGACCACATATACGTCCAGCAAAGTGCCCAGAAGGGTCTGTGTGTCCTGCATTGTAGCGGAGGTTGCACAGGCATAGGCAAAGAAGGGTGGCAGCTTTCAAACTGTAGGGAATCAACTATTTTAACCTGAAGATTTGCCCCCACCTCTAACCTGCACCTATGATGGATGCTGATGAGGGTCTCAGCTGCCACATGCAGTGGACCTTCCCAGTAGCAGCAGGAGTCCTCTGATACTTTTACCCAAAGCAACTTCCGTCTTTCCCCTGTGAATGTCAGCAAAGAGACCTTTGAGAATGAGGGAAGCATGGCTGCAGGGGGACACACATTTGTTTGGGACAGGAGGGGAAAGGAGGAACGGCCTGTAACAGAGGCTAGGTCAAATGTTAAGGCAGAGGAAGAATCACAGTCAGCTGACTGTACTACTGGTCCTTTAATCAAAGCCTTATTTTAAATCTGAATTTTCTTCCTTTCCAGTCCTTGCTTCCTTTCTCTCCCATTCTACCACCACTGCAAAACTCAGTTTTATCTACAGAACTGAGAAGTCTAGAGTCGGCTCAGCTCTGTGACTGTACCTGGAGGTTAGAGTCAGTCTCCAGGCCTGAAACAGAAGTGTACAAAACAGTAGAGTGCAAATCTTCCACAGATGTTGCCGTCCTCCAGTTGTAAGTTAATGCTGCTCTTTCCAAGGGTTGCAAAAATACTACTTCCTGTGCAAGAGTCAGCATTCCAGGAAGAGCTCAGACTGAGCCAAATCGCCTCTTGTGCTTGTTACTTCCCTGTGTATGGTAACCTCTGGCTTAAAACCAAGTTTGTGGCACTTAACTGTAGAAGTGATGATGGGCTAAATTGCTTCCTGAGTGGCACCCACAAATAAATATTAGAGCTGATCAAACAAAACCCAAGGCTCTGAAGTAACAGCAAAAACAGCAATTAGTTTAAATTTGTCATTGAAAACATCATTTTTTGGAAACTGAAAATAGTTCAGTTCCAGCATTTTGCTGAAAGCCAAAAGAGACTATGTAAGCTCTTTTCCAGGATCCAGCAAGGGAAGAGAAGATAGAGGAGACCATGGAACCAGCACTGCATCTGTTTCCACCCCAGGCCTGTGGTTTGCTCTGGTGCCATATGCCATCAGGACAGTGACAGCACTTCAGCTTCCTGACTGACATAGTATGAAAGAGCAGGTGAGGGGCCATGGTGCTATACAGACACCAAACTGCCACCTAGAGGGACCCTCTCTTTAGTTTCAGCTTTATACTCTGGTACCTTCTTGTAGGAGATGGCTTGTAACTCCCTGAAACAAATTTTTAGAGAAGCAGCCCGAGGGAAGTATGAACAATGGTGAATGATAGTGAAAGAAAAACGTCGAACAGGGGGGGGGGGGGGGGGCAGAGGTTCCCCGAGCCTTTACAAGGAATGTCTCAAATGCTCGCAAAGTACCCTAAAACATCACGGGGCGGATAATGTGGAGTCTGGATAATGCAGGCTTGGTGGTCAATGAACTGATAAGGCTGACACTTGACCCATGCGGGAGGAATAGCAAAGGATGCAGCTGGAGGAGGAAGCCCTGTGAAGACAGGACAGCCCTGCTCTGGTGCAACTTTTGAAGCTTGTTATCTCTCTTTTCGGAGCCATCGTGTCCAATGAATGACCTTTGCCTCATTACCCATGAAATGCATATTAAAGTTGACACTCCTGCATTTGTTAATGAAAATTATGGAGATCACGCTAAACGTGTGACTACAGCACTCGTCTCTCAAACCAAATCATCCTACATGTCACCTGGGGAGGGGGGAGAACCTGAAACAAAGCTGCCACCGTAGCAGGAGGGCTGTAGCAGGAGGGCAGGTTGTACTGATATGGCAAACATAGAGGGGGAAGACAGGTGCCACAGAAAAAAAAGAGAGGAAAGTGTGCGTGGAATTCCACAGGAGCATGTTCTTACGCGTGAGAACCCCCCACCATTGGCTGGATCAATGCTGGAACCAGGACTGGTGATCTCTTTATCTCTGCCTCCCTTTCTCCCTCTGTGTCTCTTTTCTCTTAGAGTTGTTAAGTAACACAAAGCGTACCTTACCGCTTGCCATAATTTGTTATATACCTAACCAATTATCAGAAAACCTAGTTTAAGCCATATATTAATCACTATGGGAATCTAATAAATGTTTGTATACGGACCTTGAGAGTTGTCTCACCTTCGTCCACACTGCTGGGGATTTGCAAGTCTTAGTCTCTCACCCTCCTCTTCTGAGCGGGTCATGACACTGCCCTACCACAAGAACTGGGAACAGGGATGTCGTGGTTTAACCCCAGCCAGTAACTAAGCACCATGAAGCCGCTCACTTACTTCCCCTCCACCCAGCAGGATGCAGGAAAGACTTGGAAGAAAAGGTAAAACTCGTGTGTTGAGATAAGGACACTTTACTAGAACAGAAAGGAAGAAACTAATAATTATAGTAATAACAATAATAACATGACAATAATAGTAATAAAAGGATAGGAATATACAAAACAAGTGATGCACAATGCAATTGCTCACCACTCGCCAACTGATGCCCAGTTAGTTCCCCAGCAGCAATCCGCCCTGCCCTGGCCAATTCCCCCCAGTTTATATACTGGGCATGATGTGACATGGTATGGAATATCCCTTTGGCCAGTTTGGGTCAGCTGCCCTGGCTGCGTCCCCCTCCCAACTTCTTGTGTCCCTGCAGACTTCTTGCTGGCTGGGCATGAGAAGCTGAGAAAACCTTGACTTAGTACGAACTACTTAGCAACTACCGAAAACATCAGTATGTTATCAGCATTCTTCTCATAGTGAATCCAAGACATAACACTATACCAACTACTAGAAAGAAAATTAACTCTGTCCCAGATGAAACCAGGACAAGGAGCAAGACTGCACTTGCAGACCATTTTGACCATGACCACTAGCAAAGCAGGGGTCTTTTTTTCTGTAGAAAATGCTGTGTTAATTGAAACTTAGAAGTTTGGACAAACATGACAAAAGTACAGACTGCTCTCTGATGTGTATAGGCAGCTTCTCTAGAGGTGATAGCATGCTGTAAGTTATAAGCCCACTCATCTTTTCGGCTCCCATCTGCAATAAGAATTAGAGTTAAGTTTTTCGTAGATGCTATTGAGATCATTCAGGTGAATTTGTCATTCTTGTGGTAAAATTCACGCTCGGTTTTATGCACTTTCAGGCATGTTGTGCTTGTGTGGCTGGGCTCTAGACTGGATTTTAAGTGCACGCCCTTTAAATTGCTACCTGGTACCAGGATTTCCAAGCTAGTGCTTTCCAGTTCTTTCCTTGGATTTGTAACTTTCCCAAAATTATCCAGGGGAGATTCAGATTACCTGACAGTAGGCTGCCTTCTCTTTTAAGGACCTCTATACAGTTGTCCACACGATCCTAAGGTAATGCAAATGCAAACCCACTGCCTGCCAATGCTTTCCAACACCCAAGATCTTGGAATAAAACTTCTGCAATATTCAGTTATATTGCATCAAGTAATATGTACAGAATACATTTTCAGAAGTGAAACATTCTTACAATCATCTAGTAAGTCAAGCTGCCTTTAACAGCATAGTTAGTGGTTTACACGTAATGTTTAGGTTTGAAATCATTACCATGAATAATTCAACTGTGGTTTTTAAATCCTTTTTTTCCTATTCATGCTCTCCATTAACAAAGAGAACCTGGTGAATGGAGTGCTGCAAGAACACTAAATTCATGAGTTGATAAAATAAAATATATATGCTGAAGCATTTCTAAGAGGGATTTATTATTCCTGAAGTACAATACAATTACAGCATTTGTTGATTCTAACTTCGTTATTATACTTTCTTTGATCTATTTGTTAAAAACTGCTTGCATATAATATGTTTCTTGTACAAAGCAAATCTCTAGAACTCTATCAGAAAATAGCACTGCTGACATTATTATGATAGAGCTAAGAAAATAATAAAAAATGAATTTGCTAAGAAGTTAGGGAGTATCGAAATTATCACTGCATCCTTTTAACTCACCATTTAAGTCAACTTGCTTTGTCCTTCTACCAGATTCCTACCTCATTCCCTGCTCTTGGCTCATGACCTCTACTCACTGTGTGGGTAGCTATTGAGCATAGCTTTTTACATCTTCCTCATTCATTGTGTGGCCTCAGTGCCTTATTTACTGCATCACTCTGACTCTCTGTGGGTGGAAGATTTACTAATGCCCTCAGAGGCTTTTGTCTGCATTTTTTTTTTACTGTGGAATCTGAGCACTTAACATAAAGTGATGTCTTTATCTTCACAACACCTCTGTGTTATATTCTTCCCATTTTACGTATGAAGAACTGAAGGGTAGGATAAAGGTACAATGCTAAAAGGTGCAGAGGTTTTTCTGTTTGTTTGCTTTATATCCAATTTATAAGATACAAATTAGTTAGCCATTTATACTAATGTATTCATTCAGTGAACAGTTCTGATTAGCTTCAAGCAGCCCTTCTGCAAACCAGACCCAGATATCCCTTACACACAGAATGAAATGCACTTTAATAAGCACCTCTGAAAAGTATTGGTTTTCAGTAGTTGCCCAACAATACACGAGGGGTTTTTTTGGCAGAGTTAAAATGCAGTTCTCCAGAGCAGCTTGTATCCTTTTAAACCATAAGACTGTCTTCTCTTTTCTTCAGCTCCTTGTCTCACTCTAAACACTATTATTTTTGCAACAAATGCAGCATTAATGATACAGGTGCCTTTACACCACTCTGACCACAATCCACAACTCATATGAACAAAATATGAATAGGCAATGAAACACTCTCATGAAAGCACATATTGACACAGGTCAGAAACCGAGGTGATATTAGTCTTGTTTTCTGGTGGAAACAGCTCTTCTATCCCACAACAGTCACAATTTTTTAAGTCCATTTGCCAAACTACAGAGGTATTAAATTTCCCAATTAAGCAGTTTCAAGATACTCGTGTTACAGATTAACCTACAAGCTTTTTCCCCAGAATCTTTCTGGTAAATGACAGAACAATTTTTCTTTATATTTGTAAAGCTTATGGGAAATACGATGCTAAAATGTGGCAAAGCCATAAACTACTGATAATGGGTTCCCAAAACTGACAGTGTTAGAGACTATCACTAGAAACCTGCTGGTTTGGGACGTTCAATTAGATCAATAACCTCCGGTTAGGAAAAGCTAGCCTTGGCATTGGTAATTTTCTACATTTTTTTAGTATTGACTATTACATCCATCTTTGAAATATGCTTCCAAGATATGATAGATGATTTGAAGACCAGGTGACTTAATCAAACAGGCCAATCCCTATATTCCTATGAGTTAGTCTGCAGGAATGTGGTCTTTTTTGAATGTATTTTTCTTCTGTCAGAAAGCTTAACATTTAATTATGTTTATGTGAACTTGGAAATTAAACCTTTCTCAGGATTCCATGTTGATTTTTAAAAAAGCTACAGCTGGGCTTTTCCTTTCATAAATGTGATTATCAGCTGATCTGGGGCTTAAAAGTGAGGAAAAAAAAATCCCCATTATTTATTTAGCTAATATCATTGAGTTGCAAAGTACCACTTAGCATGCTTTTGAAAAGATAACTGTGAAGCCAATATTACAGTAATGTCAGTTGGTGCAAACTAATTAATTCTAATTTTCTGTTTAATTAATGGGAGTAACTTTATTGGAGAAAGGGACATTCAGCTGTAGACTAAAGAAAAAAAAAAATTTGAAACTCTAATAAAATCAAGTGAGATGCCAGCCCTTTTCTTTTTGGGTGGTTACATGTGTGGGAGCATGGCATCAACTGTGGCTAGGGCAACTGTTTTGTTCTTAAAAAAGGAAAATTAGCAAGTCAACCTTGATTATGATCTTATGTGGGTTTATGGTGTTTGATAACTGTTGTCCTTAAAACATTCAAGGCTTAGGGTCCATACAGGGCCAGTCACTTACTCAACTGGCAGGGTGTGCGTGTTTGTTAACTTATTTTGTTACATGGATGCCTTGCTAAGCACAGCACAAGTCTATTGTATACTATTCACCTACTTGCTTCAACAAATGAAAGGCTTTAACTGTTGTTTCATGATTGTGCTGGGAAGGAATATGTCTGGTCTATTTTTAACAGCTTTGTGTGAGAGAAAGAAGTGTCTTCTTTTCAAGGCTTTTCAAAGAAGAGAGACCTTAAAAATGTACTTCACTTTATCAGCTCACAGTGCTCACGCTAACAGAAAGGAGACAGGGAAGAACAGGAAGGTCAAACTTGCATAAACACCCTGTTGCACATGTTAACTGCCAGGAGAAAGAACAACATGCATCTGAACTGAATGCATTATGCAGAGAAGACAGAATATGCTATTCTGGCAAAGTCAAATTTCTCTTTCATGCAAGCTCCCCTGTGATAAAGCTTAGAAGTGCTATTTCCTTTTAGTAATGTGAGAAGCATAAACTAAAATGGTTTATTATGAATGTGACATGATGTTTTTAACAACAAAGGCAGAAGGAGCTTTACAATTTCTTTGTTTTAAAGTTTAGAGACATATTTTTCTGCTTCTATCAGCGAAAAACTAAATTTCCTAGCACTATCATTCTAACAAAGCACTACTTCTTTCCAGGAATTCCACTTGCTGCTACAGAGAGGAATCCATCAGAACCTGACCTCCTTATCTTGAATTTCATGTGTAGCGAGTAGCTAAATCTGACACCAAACGATTTTAGGAAAAAAATTCAAAGTGAACCCATTTCCTTTGAAAAAGCCAGTTGAAACCTTTGGGGGACAGACATAGAAACATAATTTAAAGGCCCCTTTCACCCTCAAGTGATTGGGGTTCATTTCAATAAATCCAGTGTTTGCTATGCATGGAAGATCTCCTCCTCTCTTACCACAAGCTCTGGATACTTAGGACTAGTCTTTCATTCTGTTGCTTCCTATAACAGTGCTCCCTCGTTCTGCTCGTGTAATTACTCAGATTTGGTTTTACCTTCAAGAAAATGCCTCTTCAATTATTCAGATTAATCCTGCTGTAGCTGTGGGAAAACTGCCTGCCTTTCCCTGTGACGTGATGAAGCAGCACCCTGCAGCCCCACCTCAAGCCATGCTAGTGATGTGCATGCTCGGCTTTGCTTGTCGGCTACCCCTCTCTCCACTGACAATACTCAAGGCCTGGGGGAGAAGCTATGCTGTCTGGCATTACCTCTATTGGAAAGGACTGTTTTATTTGTAACGCAAAGCAGACGTGATTTTAGAACCTGATCTCTTTGACATCAAAGGCTGCAGAAGATTAGAAATGCTTAGATTTGCAGTTTTCTCAACTCATTTGCCTTGCTTCTCTCTTGAGCGTGTATTTCCATATGTGCCTTAGTGTATTCTGGTAGTTCTATAAACTGTGTATCTTTCCCCCCCTCCGCCCCAATTAGTTCCTCTCGGACTATTTTATTAAAGTCTTTTTGGCATTTAAAATATGTAGATGAAATCATTAATCTGATTAAAGTGTAGGTATAAGTTGATAATATGAAATGTGAAAAAGCAGTGCAAGGTACAATTACTAATATAATTATTTTCATTATAAATACAATTACATGCTCAGTTGTTGCTTGCTTAACCTTTTTAAATTTTTTCCCATCTCTGAGACAAGTAAGTTTTTCATTAGCTATAATCTACTGTTGTGAGAGGCAGTTTTCTGCTTCTTTAGGAGGTATTAAGGTATTGATGACTGAGGTGGACAGAATTATTAGTCAGAGGGATACAAGCCTTTTATCTCTCAGTGACTGGTCTGAACTCAAATAAGTAAAGACAGCTCAGCTAGTAAAACTGTTCATTTTCCTAGGGGGATGAGCAATTGGGGTCTCAGTTTATTTTCCAGTGGACAATGGTTTTACTGAAAAATCATGACAATCTATAGGCTTGTAGGTGATGTCAGGAAAAACAGCCATGAAATAGCATTTCATCTCTAGAAGTGTCCCAGGGATGATTTTAAAGATCCACTCTATTCTGCTCCACTGGCAGGCTACCACCAATGACACTTTATGACTACACTAGAGTGGCTCTTGCGCCTGGGCATGATGGGCAGCGAAATAAGCCAATGCCGTAAGAATTGCAAAGGGAAAATGGTGAAAATAATGATGAGGAAGTGATTCAAGACAGAAATTCAGGGTGAAAAAAAGAGGTTTAATTTTGATGGGAAAGACAACAAGCTCCTAGGATTTTACATAGACTAATTCTAGTGTGATACTGTTCTCTGAGGGAGCTATTGTGTTTTGAATTGAAATTGGGCTGTACCTGACCCCACTTCTTGTCCGCTCTAAGGGAGTGATCATGGAGAGGCTGTGAGCTAGTGGAGTCTGAATGGAAGGAAAATGCTGGGTTTGAAGCCTGCTTGTCCACAAGAGTTCCCATACCTACACTGCAGCTGGGACTAATCAGTAGATGATGATTTTTCTCTGGGTTTTTCATGTTGTTTCCCAGACGGCACTGACTTGAACTAATGCAAGCAGATATTTCCAAACCTAAATCTATATCCCTCAGAGTAGTAATTCAAAATTGAACTTCTTGATGTAAATTAAGGAAGACTTAATTCAAAAAGCTTGTATCTGTACAATGATTCATACACATCTAACCCTGGGATTTCCTGATCTCTCGGTTAGAGGAATGGGTTGGGAAACTAGAATTCTGTTCTTGCTAACATTGTCTCAGTACAATGTGTGTTGTGGGATCATTTTCTTCCTGTGTATTTGGTTTGCTCATCTATCAAGATTCTATAATAATAATTTAGATTTTCAGATATACTTTTTTTTTTTACTTATTAGGTTCTATAAAATCCTTTAAAGTGTCCACATGTATATGTTTGCATGTGTATGCCTCCTTGTCTTGCTCTGGTAAAGTGTCTTCTAATTGCATGAGGTTGCAGTTAGTAAAATGCAGGAGGGGGCCTACATCAGTTGAAATTAGGGTGAACTGAGCATTGTGCATGAAGCATGTATTTTCCTCATAGATGTGATCTCAGTGTAAAGGAATAAAAAATATTTGTGCAGGCTCTCCTGATGGGAAGCAAGTGAATGAAAAGTCAGAACCGCTCTTAATCTATATGACACCTTAAAGAAGCACACAGGAACAAATTCTGTCTTTCAGCGACAATCAAGGGTTACAAAGCTACCCTAAAATCTCAGTGAAGAAAACCCAGTATGCAGCTGCCATTCAAAAACTCAGCCCTACAGGCTACCTGGTTGAAAGGCTGAGGTACAACACAGCATTAGAGAAGCAATGAAGAAGAACATAGCAAACAAGATCTGCAGGTGATGGCTAACAGACAGGTTTTTTTTGCTAAATGAGCAGCAAAACCCCATTAAGTATTAAAAAAAGATGACCATACAGAATAGCAGATTAATGTACAGTTCTGAAACATGAGTCCTGATCCAGATTCAGTGCTTAGCATGTATGCTGGATAAAACTTCAGAGCCTGATTTTTGCAAACGTTATTAAAGATTGTATTAATTCCTCTAATGTCTAGGAAGCAACTGTGACTGAGCTCTCCCACTTACCCCAAAATAGTTGGCAGGATCTAAAGTTAAATCCTGACAAGACTAGAGTTAGAGCACAACTGGGAGTTTTAATCACTTTTCTGGCACACAGGACAGTCCCTGGCCTCTGCTACTGTATGGGCTCCTTTGTGTACTGTCAGTGTGGTGCCCCTTGAGTCTCCCCTTCTGAGCAAAAGGAGCACCTGCCAAGATTCGCACATGCTTCCTGAGCCTGGGAGCCCCTTTAGCTTGTCCCAAGTACTAAACAAAGTGCATGGAGCAGCCATAGAGATAATGCATCCAGAGTGAATTATAAGACACTGGGAAACATCAGTTTAGTTCTGTAACTTGAGAGGTGAAAGGTGTCCAATTAGGAAGAAAAACACGAAACAGAAGGAAGAATGAAGAGATAACAATAATGAGGCAGGGAGAAAAAAAAGAAGCAGGTGTTTAGTGACTCCCACAAAGAATAGAAACATATGAAAGCAACTATTCAGGAATAGGCAAACTCTAATTGAGCCTTTTTTTCAGTGCCACTATGCTATTGTAAACAGCTGAAGGGAAGGCTTTCTGAAAGAAACAAGCGTGGATTACAAGAGAAGAGGAAGCGATATTCATGACGCATTTAATGATAAAAATTATCAACAGGCTTCCCAATGCAATGCCTCATTCCAAATATTAGAAATGCTTTGAAGTCTGATGGCTGTCCTTTCTCTTTTTTTGTTCCAAAAATGTGGTTGTCCAATGACAGCACGTTATCCAACAGAAGCATACCTCAAAAATTTTCAAATGTTGCCATAGAGAGTTTGTTTCATTCAAGTTATGTCAACTAGTTTTGCTTTTGTAATTCTATTAAAAGGGGTCTACAGGTCCAAAATCAGGTACTAGGAGATTTTGTTGTGGTACACAACATGTAGTCCCTCAAACATGGAGGAGCAAGGAACGGAAATTTATGTGAGATGACACTGGATATCAATCATATTCTAGCAATAGCAGAGAATTACAAGAAAGTAATCTCCCACTAATGGTTGCAGCAGTAAAACATCTGCTGAACAATTTCATGTAATACACTGATTCATTCAGATGTCAGCCTGGTGGTCACTCCTTATTAGTAAAAGCTGTAGCAGCTGAATGTTTTTTTTCTGACCACATTGACCAAACCCAAGCTTAATACACTGTAGTTTGAATATAAAGCTGCTGGAAGAAGACACTATTTCTAGGTAAAGAAATCTAAAGAACTTTCAGCACAAATACTGATAAACTCCTTATAGTTTAGGAATATTTCAAAAACTCTTGAAACAACAGCCCTCCTTCTAGCTCAGAAATGTATGCCAAATAGTAAGTCTACCGTGGAAAAGGCTGTCACCCCAGGCATTCAAGTCTAACTCCCTTGATGCTTTCCTGAGCTGTGGTCAACCAAACCAGTAGAATACCAAACATTTTGGTTAGGAGCACTCTTAAAGTTCAGCAAAATTCATAAGATTGATGCTTCTGTAAGGCACCCAAGTGCTGGGACACCTTTTGATCTGCACAGTGCTGGCTCCATGGCTCTTGCTGCATTCTTGGCACATCTATCACCTGCTCCCTGCATGTGCAGTCTGTAGGGGTAAAGAATGGGTGCAAAAATCAAGTATTGGTTGCTACCCCCCCTTATCCATCCTTTCATTGTAACAGGGTAGAAGGAGGCTGGAGGGCCTCTCTACTCTGAGGAGGAAGGTCTGGCTGACTGCGCTGCTAGGCAGATTGGCCCATCCCCAAAACTTCCTGAGATAGCATGGCCCCAGAGATGGCCTCTGGATAATTAAACAATGGCAATCGAATCCAGCAGATGCATACAATTAAAGTGACATAATGTAAAAGATAAAGGTGTAGAAAGGATAGTGTAAGAGAAGTGGGGCTATTAGCTTTTTCTCAGAAACATTGCCCTCTCCAAGGAAATCTGTTACCTTAATCTGTCCTAGTAACGTTTAGTTTTCTGCTGTACTTGCATATCTGCAGAACTATGGCAGAAGGCTCAATCACAGCTTATTTGCACTGTGTTTATACTGTATTAATCTCAGGCCTCCAGGTTTCTTCTGATGTACGCATGGGAGATCAGGAAGAAGTTTTTTGATTTTGATACACTGTTTGGCTTCGGGGTATTATTTCTACTAACCTCTGCAGCACTGGGGTTTGGCTCCAGCTACAGGTAGGATTTTGGCAAGGTACACACAGTAATCTGCACTTGATGTATTATGTTTTTCACACAAGAGAAAATCTGAATTCTGTGGAGAACATGTGTTAGTAAGCTGACAGGAAGAGCAAAGAGCATGAAATTCAGATGTGTTTGGTTGGTGTTTTGCTAATCCACTTAGCATACAGCCAAGCACAGATACGGAGCCAGATGGGAATTTTCTCGGCATCAGATCATGAGCAGGTATTAAGGTTTGTTTTCTACAGTCCTCTACAGAGTGAGTCATGATCTTACATGAGGCTCGCCTGGGTGCTTTATTTAGGAAAGCTGCTGCTCTTATAGGGATGTTATTAGCCCCACGACTCTATTATTACTGCTCCATCTGTGTGAAATTGCAGCACGTTTGAGGAGGCCTCCTGAATGGGCACAAGAAGTATTGTGTATCCTCAGCTGTGAGATGGTGCTTGGACCTGTCTACAAGAGACATCGCTGGTATTTTTAATGAATAGTTTTGGAGCCAGAACCCCAGGGTCAGGAAGCCCCTTTTAACTCTGTGCTCCTGAGCCAGTGCAGTCTGTGTACTGCTGAATCTGTCCAGCAAATGGAATAGGCAAACAAAAGCCTCTTTTACGAGCGTTGGCAGAGCTTTTAAGCCTAACCTAGACACTAGGCAGGTCTATGCAATCACACCACTGATGGCTGAGTGCGTGCAGAGCAGCAAAACTTAAGAGCTTGTACGATTTTACATACGGAAACTTAAGCATCGACAAGTTTAGATGGGGTTTTTTTGACTGAGAGTGATGCCTAAATATTGGAAAAAGGCCATAAAGGGGAACTCCTCTCACACACAGCCCTAAGTCTTGTCCTTTTAATACCTAGAAAATGCCATACGCTTCCATGGTGAGTGATTTCTACTTCAAGAGAAATAGCAAAGCAAGAAAGAACAAAAAAGTAAATGACAAGGAAAGACCATTGTGTTGGTGCCTTCGCTCTTGAGCACAGCCCTGTGAAATGCGAGCAGCCCCCACCGGCGGCAGGCTGTGAGGCATAGGGCAGCAGAGCAGAGAAGAGTAAGTGAGCTCTGTACTTTGTTGTTTCCTATTTTACAACATAAAGTTTAATGGGTGAATGCGATCAGCTCTTATAGTCAGCTCCTTATTCCTAACAAATTCTGCTAGTTTTCAGGCCCTATTTAATCTTCAGGTTAGGCTTGGCAGTGAGACCCTCTTTGACTTCAGAAATTTTTTATTGGAGTGGCTCTCGTTCCTCTGTTTTGCATGTACTATTTTTGTTATCGTTCAGCCAGTCAGCCTTTTGCACGCATTTTATCTTTCGACAAACTGACTGGCTTGGCTTTTAAATGCACTCAAATGCCGTGTGGTTCACCTTGCTCGCCTAACACCAGAGAAAGCATTCCACAATCTCCTCATGAAATACTGTTTCACCACTTAACGCAATGAAACCAGAGCTCTGCTGCGAGCACATACTGAAAAGCTGACGTAGACCAGAGAGCTGTATTTCTGATCACACCCTAAACATAAACATGTTCAGCTTAAAACTTCCAGTCTTTTCGGTGTATTTTGCCACTCAGTGACTGAGAAAACGTTGGAGACCCTCAGGTACTGTCCTGCCGGGCCGGGGCAGGCACTTGTAAGGAGAGGCCTGGAACCTCCCGTGAAGGCACCGACGCCCTGCTGGGCCCTTGGTGTGTG
Organism: Pandion haliaetus; assembly: GCA_013401275.1. Classification (NCBI taxonomy): domain Eukaryota; kingdom Metazoa; phylum Chordata; class Aves; order Accipitriformes; family Pandionidae; genus Pandion; species Pandion haliaetus. The sequence goes on along the minus strand of VYZV01005017.1, from coordinate 88,914 downwards.
AGGGGCCGTTGGGCAACAAGGGGTTAACGGCCGCTCGGGTCACCTCACGCCGGCGGGCTATTTAAATGCCGCCGGGGCAAGGCTTCCCTTCTCTCTCCCTCAGGGCCGGCGCGTCGGGGCGGGCTGCGGCGGCCGCCGGATCTTCTCGGTAACCGCTGCGCGGGGCGGCGAGGCGAGGCGGGGGAAAGAGAAGGGAAGGGAGGGCTGCGGGCGGTGGCGGGAGAGGTGAGGCCGGCGCGGAGGGGCGGGCCGGGCTGGCAGCTGCTCTCCCCACCCGCTGCAGCGGGTGGCTGCGGAGGAGCGGGGCGCGGCCGTGCCGAGCCGCCGCCTCTTTTGGCGGGAGCCGTGCGTCCGACTGCGCGGCGAGCGGTGACTGACAGGCTTCTGCCTAAGTAAAGCCAAACGGCGGGTTTAATTAGAGGCAGCAATGTGAACTTTTGAGTAAGGGTGAATATGGAAGCGTGGCCTGGTGATGACTGAGAGTTTATAACGCCTTGGTAGCGTTTGAGGTGTTGCCTGGGAATTGTCTTGTGCCTATGGGTTGAATTAAAACC